>CM060087.1:11738227-11795136 GCA_030522485.1 Stenchaetothrips biformis | reverse complement strand
GGACAAGGCCCCTGGAGCAACACCTTGGCCGCGACCACCAAAGGTACTAGCTTGGTCTTGAAATGGCTGCCCAATGACCAGACCAGCGCATCAACTATGTGAAAATGTGGCTGGAGTGATGTTTTCAAACAAAAGACAACAACAAAAACGGCCTCTTTCCGGCAGACGACCAGGCCCCGATGGTGGCACTGCACAGGGCCATCAGTCAGGGGCTTCCACACCGAGCGCGCAAGTTCCTGTCACAGAGGTACGCACTCTCGCGACCGCACGGAGCCATTATTTCCGCCTGTCTCCGATAATGGCGCGCAGGCAAATCGACACACACAGTGAGCCAGGGGACCCTTGCAAGCGGCCACAACTCAAGACGCGTTTTGAGCTCCAGTCGCTAAATGGGACTCGAGCTGAACGTGTGACCCCATCAATGGATTCCTCGTTCGGAGAGCAATCCATTGGTGGGGTCACACGTTCGATTCGAACCCCATTCAGTGACCCTGGAGCTGGAAACGCGAGTCCCCCATTTAGAGACTCGCCGCCGGTCGTCTGGCCCACTGTGCGACACACGCTGAGCGAACACGACGACGACGATGATGATGATGATGATGATGATGCAGGCCGCTGGCGGTGGACGTGCCGGACCGCGCCGGCCGCACGGCGCTGCTGCTGTCCGTGCTCCGCGGCGACCCCGAGCTGGTGTACTTGCTGCTCAACGCGGGCGCCGACCCGAACCAGCCGGCCGAGGGCGCCGCTCACCGCACGCCGCTCATGGTGGCCGCGCATCAGGGCATGGTCAACCTGTGCAGGGCGCTGCGGGACCGGGGCGCGCGCTGGGACGTGGCCGACAGGTACGCGTTTCTTGCCTTTTCCGGAGACATTTCGTCGTGAAATGGGACTCGGACCGCTCGTGTGACCCCACCCATGGATTGATCTTAAAACGAGGGATCCATGGGTGGGGTCACGCGTTCGGTTCGAGTCCTTTTTGGCGACTATGGAGCTCAAAACACGTTTAGAGTTTTCGCCGCCTGCGCCGGTCCTCTAACCCACTGTGCACCGTCTGGCCAGAAACGGCTGCACGGCGCTGCACTACGCCGCGGCCGGGGTGGGGGCGACGGGTCGCCTGGGCGCGCGGCCGGCCGACGGCAAGGACGGCGCAGACGGCAAGGAGGACGTCGTCAGGATGGCCCTAGAGGACGGCGCGGACGTGCACGCCAAGGACTCCCACGGCTGGACGCCGCTGATGCGCGCTGGTACGGAGCACTGGTCAGAGCTGCACACAGGCTGCGCTGCTTTGGACTGACGCGGTCTGTCCTGGCGCAGTGCTGCTGGGCGCGAGCGCGCGCGTGCTGACGCTGCTGCTGCAGGGCGGCGCCGACCCCCGGCAGCTGGACAAGGAGGGCCACTCCGCGCTGCACCTCGCGGCCCTCGGCGGCAGGCAGGACGCGGCCGCGCTGCTGGCCAGGCACGGCGGGGACCTCCGCGCCAAGTCCCGCCACGGCCACTCCGCCATGGAGCTGGGCCGCTGCTGGCCGCTCAGCCTCGCGGTCAGTGGCGCACACCAGGCGGTCGAGATCCCGGACGGCTTTTGGTTTTCAGCTCCAGAGTCGATAAATGGGACTCGGACCGAATGTAAGACCCCGCCAATGGATCGCTCTCCGAACCCGAGGAATCCATCGGTGGGGTCACTCGATCAATTCGAGTCCCATTCAGCGACTGTGGAGCTCAAAACGCGTCTTGAGTTTTGGCCGCCTGCGCCGGTCTTCTCACCCCCTGTGTGTCAGCGTTCACTTTTAAAAATATTTGGAGTTTGGTCTGCAGGATGGAGCCAACAAAGGCGGAGTGGAAGCGACGTTGGCTGTGGCGACTGCTGCATCGACGATGCTCAAGAAAAGGGCAGCTCGACGGAAACAGGAAGAATTGGATGAGCAAATTTAAACAAAACCTGGGAAATAGTGAAAAAAAATTCTTATTTGAGACTAGACTTTTTCAATATATATTTAAAAAATAGTTCATCACATTCCATGAAAGCTGTTTCCAGATCAATTCAAGACCTGTTGTTGTACAATATTTGATGTAGGCAGCATCTAAGGCAAGATTAGAGTTGACAATCAGACACATGGCTTACAGCATAAATTGCCAATAAATTCTAATTTATGAGCTAAGAAGATTTTAATAAACATCTAATTGTACCTGAGGAAGGAATGCTATCATGACTTGTATTTGTAAGATGACAACCAGATTAAATTTAAAAAATTCATACTAAACTAATAACAGAAATACTTCATGTCTTCAGTCAGTGTGTCATATTTATATTTACAGGACACAATATTTTTAGTTACGAATTTCATGGAGCTTAGTGCATTAAATTTCATTCTGAAAAGTAAAGTCCGTAAGTAATTCATTGGTGGACATTGAAAATGGCATAGTCTGAGGGTTGCAATCTCCCATTCAGCCATGAAAACAGATACAAGTTTTAGTTTATAGCTTGCAAACAAAGTAATCAGAGGGCTTTACAACCAGGGCTGCTCTTTGATTTTGCATATAATAGTCATATAAGTCAAAAAAATGTGGCAATGCATTTAAAATATTAGTTTGGCCGCTCTGATGAATAAAATACAAGTTTCTGGAAAGGAATTAAAGCAAGTGACCAAACAAAACAAAATGAGATAATCACTAAACTAAACAAAAGATCTCTATGCGTTTTTTTTTTTTGTTTTTTTTTTTTCTTTCAATTTAAATGGTCCCAAAGCAGCATTAAAACATAACAGGTCGCACTGCTTGATTTGAGTTCATGTTATTAGCAGATCAAAGCACTACTTTAGTCAGATGGTTTACAAATAGGAATGACACCAACGCCAACTCCTCCTTCATGGGCACACATGGCTGCTACGAAGGACCAGTTATCCTTCTGGGGGTCATAGACTTCCACAGTTGACAGATTTGAGTTGCCATCATACCCTCCTATTGCCCAAAGTTTTCCCATATTGGCTACAAGAGCAACTCTGCTTCTCATCACATTCATTGGTGCAACAAATTTCCACCTGAAAATATTTTTAATGTTGCAGTTACATTCAATGGACATTTTAAAAAAGATACCTGATGTAAGATACATACTCATTTAAGGCTGGATCAAACATTTCAACGGTTTGAAGAAAAGTTGACCCATCATATCCACCACATACATAGATCTTCCCATTTAATGTAGCAACGCCGAGACGACAGCGGCGGCTCAGCATTGGCTTGACTGTTGTCCAACGTTGAATTAGGGGATCATACCTTTCCACCTGTCAGAAGATTAATAAAATAGTCAATCAAACTAGCATCCTTATTTAAGCTTTCACACATTAAAACTTGTGAACTGGACTCACCGAGTCAAATATAGACAACCCATCATGCCCTCCAAGAGCATAAATATACCCCTCAAATGCAACAACACCACCAGCACTACGGTGCTTCACCATGGGTGCAATCAATGTCCACTCATCTCTATCTGGTTGATAACACTCAACAGTATTGAGTGAAGTTATTCCATCATAGCCACCACACACATACAACATATCATTGAGAGCAGCAGCTCCAACAGCACTGTCACCACAAAGAAGGTCAAGGTTTATTTACAAAAGTAATCAGTACAATAAAAAATAATGACAAGTTTTCGAGCAGAACTGACCTTCTTTTGCAATGCATTGGGGACACTCTACTCCAGACCCTCTCCAGAGGATTAAATACTTCCACTGTAGACAATCTTTCAGTTCCATTATATCCTCCAAATGCATACAATCTATTGCGCATAACTGCTACACCAACTCTACTGCGTAACATAGTCATAGCCTCAGCCATCTGCCATCTTTCAACAAGTGGATCATAAACTTCAACTGTACTCAGAGAATCACCTAAAACGATTAAAAGAGACCAAAAATGAAAACAAATAAGTAGAAGAAAATGATAACTTGACAAGTATTGGATGAAGTTTGTAGCTCACCTGACTTTGTCAACCCTCCTACAGCAAAAATATGGCCAATGATATAGTTGCAGCATCTTGGACGTGTGCGGAAGCACTGGAGAAGAGGTCGTCTCTCTGGCATTAAATGATAGTCTCTAGCCTCGTCCAAGAGGTCACTAGATGACAGATAAAATTACTTAATAATTGCAAGCTCCCTCAGAAATTACTGGAAGCATTTGTAAAACTCACCGGCATTCATGGGAGGTACGTATGAGCTCTTCTGTGGCAACCCTATCTGCTAAATAATGAGGAGACAGCAATGGCAGGCGGACTTTACTGAGGATGGGAAGTAAGTCCTTTTTACGCAGGTGAGGGTCTTTTTTCACCCAATTCATTACTGCCTCAAACACCTATAAATAATATTAAAATAAAAAATACCGTGGATTGAAATTTATTGCGTACCGAGCAAAACATGTTCTAACCTGTTCTTCTGATGTCACATGCAGTTCATCTCTATGGATAATGTCAGTGAGCTCCTTGCAGCTAAGTGAGAGGAATTCATCTGAGCTTGAAACGTCTTGGAAATATTGCTGCAAATATTTATCAGCTGATTCAACAAGAGGTGAACAGCCCAGAGTATCAGCAAAGGCTCGTATTCCTAAGACATTTTGAGGATGAAATCTGTTGCAGGACAAATGTCAGTGTTTATTGGCTTCGCCCAACGCACTTAAATTAAATACAATTTGATGAAATGGCGGAGCCATAAGGAGTCAGAGCCACGGAAAACCCAGAATCTGAGCAGAGGTTTCGCGGGACCCTGCAGGAAACACAACAGACATATCGGGAGTAGTAGAAAAACGTAATAAAATGAAATTGTGACCGTAAATGAAATAAATTAATGAAGAAGTGAAAGGCAGAAAGAATAGTTATACCAATATGTCTCTTGAGATATGAAGATCATTCAGAAATGAATATTATGTGATTGTTTTACGTTGGTACGTTGGGTACATTTGAATCAGAATGTGAAAGGGAATGTGTCAGTCAATGTGAATCGTGGGTCAGTTGTCGTCAGTGGCTGTCGTCTGCGGGCTTGGCACTATAAAAAATTAAAATTAAAAGTGGAAATAATAGTGAAATACTACTGTGTTCAGTCACGTGCCAGTATGAATAAGTCATGCAAATTACCAAACAGTTTCATACACTGGCAATGAACACCCCCGACGCTGGCGTCATGAAAGAATATGGACGGCGGCGAAGCCCCTGGATGCTCTGATCCTGTGTAGGATGAATATGAATCTAATCAAATAGAATTTTCATGTTCTCACCTTTTTTTGAGGAAATCTGCGCATGCATTTCGGACTTGAGTCAACTGAAGAAATGAAGCTCCAACCATTAATGATTGGACATTATTCACATCAATAGTTATATGGCCTGAGTATGCAAAGTTCACTAAGGATTCCAAGGCTCTGCAAAAGAAAATTGAAGGCAGCATGTTACTAACCTGCACCTCATATAAGGATAGAAAAAGGAAGACTTTACTCACAATGCCTCAATGCCATGGATGGTGATGTCACGTTGAGTGCTTTCGACCATGTCATTGGTGAACATGGCATGAAAGTAGGGAATATTTGCTGCGAGAACGATTCGGTGAGCACTAAAAGACTGGTCATCCACCTAAAATTAAATAAAGAATTAGAATTGGAAGACGGCTCCTTCTACACAATCAACAAATTAGTCGGAATACAATTCCATTAAAATGAGTCGACATATTACCTTGAGAGTAACATCACAGAGTTTTCCCTGCCTCCTAATTTCCTCCATGATGGGGAATCCATTGAGAAACAAGTCATCTTGTTGGTAAATAATGTGTTCATCTGAGGCCGAGGGTGACAGAACTGGACTTTTCAGCACTGGCAGAGCACATAATGATCCCGACAGGTTAAAGCGAGGCTTCAGCTGCGAATTTTCCATTTCCATCAAAGACTCCATGAAATTTTTCATGACTGACGATTTAAATCGAGACGAAAATTTGGTAAACAAATCATCATTTCATTTCAAAACAAGAGCCTAAACATTTTCATTTTCTGCTGGCCGTCACTGTCATTTTCTTCTTCGTTGTGTTTTTCTTCCGTCTCCCTGCGCCTTCCTCTCGTACAACATTTTTCAGCGCGTTCCGGTTTCAGTTTCGCAAGGGAAGTTTGACAGGCTTTCACTAAATTCCGTTTCCAGTCGAAGATTGCTGCGTAAAATCCGCAACCTTCAGTTGCAACTTCTGATCATGTCCTGCCATAAACAACCAAAAATTTACGTAGACCGACTGCTACCAATGATTTCTGAGGGTTTAAAACTTGACGAATGCAGATTTATGTCATGTCTCGGCTTTGTCAATTTGTTCAGCCTGATCAAATCTGTCACCTGAACTTTCGGTTTTTGAGTTACGCGTCTTAGTTTTGATACGCAACGCTACGCCTATGAATGTTGTTTGTTTTCTATGGTCCTGCGCACGTTGCCAGGCGCCACCTAGTGGCCGTTTTGTGGGACTCGCCCTCCTCCCCTCCCCCTCCCCCATCTCTACCGCCCCGCTCCGCCGCGGCCGCCGCCGCTCGCCGCTCGCTCTGTCAGTTTGCGTCGAGTTTCGGCCCCACTCGCCTCGCTTCATCGCGTCGTTTTGTCGGATGGAGTGTGTGTATGAACGCGTTGTGTCGCTCTTGTTGTGGAATTAAGCGGGCCAGGCCGCTGATAAAATAGTGCATCGCTCCTTGTAGCGAAAGCCGAGTGTCCGTTCGGGTTCTGTGCCGTCCACGCCGCCACACCTATGGATTTAGACCTCTAGCAGAAGATACGGTCATCGGTCGCTGTCTTCTGGCAGGGAGATTTAACAGGTTCGTGAAAACGTAAACAAAGCCGAGTTGTCGACCATTGACCTGCCGTTGTCCTGCGCAATCGCCTCGCATGGATGGTTTTATTTGACCAAGACGGAAGCGAGTTGACTTGTCGCTTGAGTTGAGATGGTTGGTTGAGAATAGTATGCATCTGTCACTTGAGTGAGTGACACTCGGTAGGTTAGGATGCAAGATGCAAATGTACACAACTCTTTATCTGTCGGACCTTTAATCTCATTCAGCTTGTCCACATTGTTTTGTGGTTTTGTTTCTTTTCTTTGTTTCTTAAAGATTTTGAGTACTGGTACTGTGTGTTACAGTGTGTAATAATTTTGAATGTATTTTGTTCAAGTATTCTTTTGTACACTTGCCCTGAAGCTAAATTTTATTTTAACTTATCATGTGCTAAATAATTGTGCTTGGAATTTGGGCTGTAATGACAGCCTGATCTGTAATTGCTATGAACAATAACAATGTCGAATGACTGTGAAATTATAAAATCAGCGTTTTCTGGTGCGTCAATTCCATCTGCCACCAATGTTATTGTATGATTTCAATGGGAGTGTATATAGTGCCTGAGAGTTCAAGGTGATTTTCATTTAATCAGTATTTGGAGTATGTAACAGTCCTTTGAAGTCGTCCAAATTTAGATTTATTTCTTTTCAATTGCACATTTTTTTGTTTGATGCAGTGAGTGGGTCTGTTGTGAAGTGAGCGGGCTTGCGTGGGTGGCTTTCAGGGAGGACGGTGTGCTGTGCATGAGCGAAATTATGACAGGGAAGGGGTGAAATGGGTGGGGAGGGGAAAGGGGGCGTTGCAGTGGTGCAGGGTAGAAAGTGGAGCCCCGGTCTCTGCCACCCACCCCACCCCACCCCACCCCACCCCACCCCACCCCACCCCACCCCACCCCACCCACCCCACCCTTAATCCAGCCGAGGCGCCCCTCGCTCGAGGTGTGAGTCACGGGCGCCTCTAGCCGCTCGCCCAGCCCCAACTCCCCGACCTCCCCGACCCAGCCAGCCCCATGCGTTGGAGCGCAAGATCGATATCGAGCGCGAGGGTGCAAGGGGCGCACGAAGGAGTCTGCGTTAATTTTAGCGCCCCGTTTTGAACGGGTTCCTGCTCTTCCTGGGCGTCATGTCCGTGGACAGGCTGACTGGCGGCGGGCCAGGGCCAGGCTGCCGCTAGCTGCTGCCGGGCCGGGCCGGGGCGCCACCGCGTGGCGTGGTGGACGCATGCGGTGCAGTGGCGGTGCGGTGGGTGGACTGGCAGACTGATTAGAAGGAACGCCCTGTCTCTCTCGCTCTCCCAGGGCGCCCCTGGGTGCGAGGGAGACAGAGCGATGCGGCCCGCTGGACGACGAGCGCGTATGCGGTGGCGCTGCACGGCCATATGATTGCTTACGCAACGGCGCTGCTGCTGGGACAACTGCAGATTGATTCCGCGCACGGCGTTTGGTCGCCCCGTCTCTCTCGCACGCGCCGCACCGCCCCACGAGTGCGAGCGAGACGGCGTTCCTGTTGGGCCTGCTGGGTGCGGAACCCCCGGGTCGACGGCGATGCAGTATCGGCCCCGATCTGGAAGGTTTGGCACTGGTCGCCATTGGCTGCCCGCTACTGGTGGTCCTTGGTGGACCGGCCGGCCGGCCCGGGGCCCGATGCCTGGCCCACCGTGCCTAGCCCGACCGGGCGGGCCTTGCCCTAGATGAGCCCCGTCCCCGCTGTCCGCCGCGGCGCTGTTTGCGTCCAGGCCCGTCATTTGGGCCCCTTACTTTTAATCTCTGTAACGACGCGCTCTCCAGGATTAGTTCGTTTATCGCAGGGGCCTCGCCCCGCCGCGCCCCGCCTCGCCCCACCCCGCCTCGCCCCGCCGCAGCGTCCAAGAAATGGAAACTAGATGCGTGGTCATGTGGTCACAGCCGGGCTGAATAGATTCTGGAGTGTGGCCGGGGCTGGGCCTGCCTGGTCGGCATGCCGAAGTACACTGATGGAAACAGGTGGCGCGGCCGTGCGCGGCGTCCAGGCGTCGCGGAGGAGGCAGCCGAAGGCAGAGAGACGGATGGATGGACGGTGCACAGTGGGCCAGAGGACCGGTTGAGGCGGTCGAACTCCCCGTCGCGTTGTGAGCCCCAGAGTCGCTGAATGGGACTCGAACCGAACGTGTGACCGCACCAAATGGATTGCTCTCCGAACGAGGAATCCTTTGGTGGGGTCGCACCGTTCGGTGCGAGTCCTGTTCAGTGACTCTGGAGCTCAAAACGCGTCTCAAGTTTTGGCCGCCTGCGCCGGTCTTCTGGCCCACTGTGCGGTGTTTGGGCCGCGGATGCCGAGGGGCCGAGCAAGCCACGCGGCCAGCAGGTGCCGTGCCTCGGCGCTGCTTGCTTTGTCGCGGCGTCCTCGGACGGACGGACGGACGGACGGACGGACGGACGGACGGACGGACGGACGGACGGACGGACGGACGGACGGCTGGACTCGGCCGAGCAGCACGCGGCCGCTGCGGTCAGGCTTAGTCAGGCCGCCAGCCGCCAAGATTAGGGCCGCCAAGATCACGGCCGGACGGCGCGAAGGAAGATCGCACGCATTACCGAATGGCTGCCGACCGACCGACCGATTCAGCAGCACGTGACGCTGCTCCTGATGTCGCTCTGTCTCTATCTCGCGCATGGGGGCGTCCCGTAAAGGTGCGAGAGAGAGAGACGCTCGACGGCTCGGCGTGACGCGCGCCCCTCCGCCGACCGGAACCGAAGGGCCGCCACAGAATGTGTGGAAACAAAGGTCGCCATGCTCCCCTCCCTTTTAAAGGGCACCGCACCGGCCCAGCCGCCGAGCCCCGTGCCGCCGTCATCCCGAGTTCCTGACAGTACAGCGCCTCGTCTCTCTCGCACCCCCTGTCCTGCGGAGTCGGGCGGTGCTGTGGGCGCTGCACTCTGGAGATGGTAGCGGCAGCACAGCAGCACTTGTGCGGCTGCGGCCCAGTGACGCGTCGCGGCCGCCTCCAAGTGCAAGGCCCGTGTCTCCCTCCCTGCCCTGTTAAGAAGGAGGGCGGGAGAAGAAACGGCCTCAGGAAGGGCGGCAGGACTGCCGCGCTGAATGGGACTCGAACCGAACGTGTCACTCCACCCAATGGATTGCTCTCCCAACGAATCCTGTTGGGGTCACACGTTCGGTTCGGAGTCGCGATCAGCGACTCTTGAGTTTAAAACGCGTCCAGAGTTTTGGCCGCTTAGTCCACTGTGGGCCGTGACTCTCGGAACGAAAGCGATGCGACATTTTTTTTCGGCTGGTTTCCGCTTTCCAGCCGCTCCCCTTACCTTGGTGGCGGCAGTGCGTCCGCGGTGCGCGGTGTGCCATCCCCGCCGGATTCCAATCTTTCCGCCAGAAATGGAAATGAGGCGCCGCGCCCCTCGCGGCAGGCCCGGTGGTGGGGGAAGCCTGGGTGCTAATGGCGCCGCGGGACCCGCCAGCACACACGCCGCTAAAAAACACTGGACTGGCGAGGGTCGTTTTTACTCGCTTTTATTCCCAAGGGCGGGATTTATTAGTGGTTTTGGCTGGTGTTGCTCCCGCGACTCTGGTGTGGTGGTGGTGATGGTGGTGGTGGGTCCTTTCGGTCGTCGAACAGGACATGCGTTGCCCGGAAGGCGAGGGGGCCGACACGCAGCCGCGGCTGTGATTGGATGATAGCTTCCCCCCCTCCCTCCCTCCGTCCATATGAGCAAGTAACCACAACGTGTCAGAACGCAGCGGCGCGCGCACTTGCAGCTCCCACATGTGGCTCCGCGCACCAGACCGCGGCGGCGGCGCGTCACAGAGAACATAAGCTTACGCAGAGCTCTCACTCCCATGCTAGCCGCCGGGGCGCTACCTGCGCTAATCCTTTGGGAGTACGGGTGAGGGGAAGGCGGGGAGGCGGCGGGGGGAGGGAGCCGGCCGGGCGGCAGCGGGGAAGCGGGGGGAAGGGAGCGGGGACTCGGCGCGGGGTGGGGGGCGGCGCGGCGTGGCGCGGAAATTTAAACGTGGCTCTGTAGCAAGTGGGTTGCAGGCTCGCTTTTGGCGGCAGTTTTGAAGCTATTAAATAGCCATTTCAAGGCGCTCTCATCAATTAGTTTGTGGTTATTGATATGTATATGTGTAGAGCTGTTGTCTAGCAAACAACTTCTTTAAAATCAGGTTCAGGCATTGTAGGAATGAAAAACAGGTATGCAATTAAACAGGATATATTCAAGAAAAGAGTCAATTCACAATCCTTGGTCAACAAAACACTTAACGGCATTTAAAAAAAAAAAAAGAAAAAAAAAAAGAGGTGACTAGAATTAGATTAACAGCAGCTCTGGTCACATGAGAACAGTAAACAGCTGACAATAGAATTAACTCAACGGCTACAACAAACAGAAATAAAATATAAAGTTGCAGTAAGCTTTGGTCAAAGAATTAATTAACTTAGGAGCTACAACACAACAGAAATAAAATATGAAGTTTCAGTAAAAACTTTGGTCACATTACTATTAACTTTATAATATTAAGATGAAGAGGCAAGGCAAGAAAGATGGCAGCTGGAAGGGGGCAAAGAAAACACTAAACAACAATTGGCTGCAAACACACATTTTGGAGAGGCCACAGTCCCTGCTGAGATGAGCTCATCGCCGAACAGGAAAGAGCCATGCCAAAACATGTCTAAGCCACAATCACAATAGTCAACATCGGGTAGTCAAAATAGGTAAAAATATGGCACTGAATCAAATACAATTTCCTCCACACACATAATATTAAGATGAAGAGGCAAGGCAAGAAAGATGGCAGCTGGAAAAGAAAAGAAAAAAAAATTATTCAACTGTCAAACGAACAGACAATCATACTGTGACGAGGATTCTATTACTGGACAAGTAATTAGATTGTAGACGTACCATTCATCTATGGGTTGAAGGGTGGGAGAGCTTTGATCGCTGCCTTCACTGCCTCCATTCCTCTCGCATTAATGTGGATCCTATCCTCACGGTGGTCTCTGCCCATGGTTCTGCAAAACAAGAGGGGAAAATTAGAAACAGTTCAAAGCACAGAATCACAACATTACGCAGACTGAACAGAAAGGAACAGCACAAGACCTACCTCTCAAACAAGTCCTCCTCGATGATGCCACTGTCTGAGATGAAGACTTCATCAAGGTCCAGGACATGAAAGCGGTTGGTGCTTAACTTCTTCAGGCCTGTATTGATGAAGCTGTGCAGGTGGCTTGTCCTTCCGGCCTCGAATTCTTCTGACTTGGGCATCAACAGCACTGGAAGAGGGGGGACTGTGAGGACCACAGCACGGCAGCCAGGCTTCATTTTGTCATTTAGGCGACACCGCAGCTGAGCAAACTTCCCCCTAATGAAATTCTTCAAGGTCTAAAAACAAAAAGAAAACATGTTAGTCTCAATAGAAGTAACGCATTCAGTACTCTAACTAGAGAGAAATAAAAGAAAATGCAACGCCACTTGCCTTAATTGTTTCAGCTCTGCATAGATCAAGTAGATCATTAGAGCCAATGAAGACCAGGGTGTCGGAGAGGCCATTGTCTGGGACATGCTCCAGCTGTTGAAGAAGTCCATCTATGCGCTGTCCTGACTTGGAGAGTCCCATCTCCCTGGGATGGCGCACCTTCTGACACTCCTCTGGAAAGTTGCAGCCATGCTGCTTGACGAAGCGCAGAGCCTGACTGTCTCCCAAGACAGTCATTCCATGGTACTGGGGGGGAAGGGTCAGGATGTTGATGCGCACCTTGCAGTCCCTGAAAACCTCACTAATCACAGGCAGTACATCGTTCCAACTGAGGCGATCCAAACCACAGGAGATCCTGGGCATGGACACCTCATCAACACCATTATCTAAGCACAACTGCTTCAAATTGACTAAGCAGCATTTGACATTGTTAATGTCAATGTGCTTGTCGTAATACTTCTCCTTGGTGATGAGGTAGAAGATGAAGCCGGACTTGGGTGAGGGGATGAAGGCCACTTCACCGATTCCCTTCTGCTGGTCTCGAAGTTCATCCACTCTGCCATACCAGGTCCTGAACTCATCCGCAATGCCAGCAGTCATCCGAAGATCCCTACTGACACAGTGGGCAAGGGAAGACTCCATGGCAAACAAGTCACCCCACAGTTGTTGGACAGGAGCCATCGTACAGAAAGCCTGAAAAGGAAAAGAGCAAATCCAAAAATTAGAAAAATAGTTAACAAGGGTACAGACAAAACACAAAATGAAAGGGACAGAAGGAGAGAGGCTGGCCGGCCATATGGTGAGTGAGTGTGTGTCCTTGTCCTTATCCACCGTTGAGATGAGAATCCAACGGTGAGGGGATGGGTGAGCAGAAAGCGGAGTGGTGGTGAGAGGATGGGTGAGCAGAGTGCGAAGTGTTGGTGAGGAATGTATTGGTGTAATGCTAGTGGTGGTGAGACTGGATGGAAAAATACAGTGTTGCTAGTCTGTTGAACAGCAACACTGCAGATTTCTGTCCCCCACCACCACTAAAACTACAGACAAAAATATCACAAGAAACATTAGCACAAATGACACCATCACCACTACATACTAAGCAAAACAAAGTACAGAAAAATTATCTTGCCTGAAAAAAAAAAAAAGGAACTTGTGTTAACTCAACACTAGACAAGAAAAGAAAAACAACAAAAGAAACTTAAAAAATACCATGTCTGCAAGAAAAGGAAATTTATTATGTAAACACTAGACAAGAGAAACTTAAAAATAAACACAACACTAATAAAAATAAGAAAATAATTTCAAAAAAATGAACATTAAAGACAAAGCAATACACATAAAATCTTCTATATACAAACAGGAACAAAACTACAACTAACTGTACAATAAACATTTCCATGTCTTACTAAGTTAAGCTTAACAGTAAGAACAAGAAAAGTCAAAGGTCACAATAGGGTAAGGCTTACACATGGCTACACAAAGGCAGCAGAGTGCAAGACCTGTGTCAACTTTGCCAACAAATTTCAGAATTTGAAACAAGGGGCAAAGAAAACACTAAACAACAATTGGCTGCAAACACACATTTTGGAGAGGCCACAGTGCCTGCTGAGATGAGCTCATCGCCGAACAGGAAAGAGCCATGCCAAAACATGTCTAAGCCACAATCACAATAGTCAACATCGGGTAGTCAAAATAGGTAAAAATATGGCACTGAATCAAATACAATTTCCTCCAAACACACACACCCACACACAAATAATCACATAACACAGGATACCAAACAATTGGACAGAAGCCTGCTGAGAGACCACATTAAGTTAATCGTTGGAGGCTTCAACTTGCTCCAAGAGCTGTAAAAGCTCAGGTGACAAAAAATCACTAAGACTACTACCACATGATATGGGAGCAGGATCGTCAACTATTTGCTCTCTCTCAGCAGCCGTCTGCCTCTCACTGCGACCTCTTCCCTGAGTCCCTTTACCTTTCCTCTTTGCGCTCTGACGGTCAACCATATTGGTGATAGACTGAGCCTTGAGCCTATTCTCCTCCTCCAACCTCTTGTTTAAGAGTCGCAAATAGTGGTAAAGGGAGACACGGAAGAAGTACAGAAGCAACACCTTACATACCTCGGCAGCATGACCCTCTTCACAGCACCCTAAGCTGGACATGTCGATGGTGTTCTCAATCTCAGACAAAATCGCCTTCTTGATACCAGTCCTGTGGAGATGAGTACGAACCATGAGAAGGAATACGTCTAAACTTGCCACAGTAATGTCAATGACATTTCTGTGAGCATAGGTTAGACGCTTCTTATCATCAACTTCGAACGCAATCACCAAGTCATGGTCTCTATCAGGCTCATCCGTCAGCAGAGTATTGATGCAGTCCTCACACTTCACAAACTTCTTCACTTTCTTCACCATGAAACCACACACGTATGCCACTTTCTTCCTCCGCTCAGCAAGTGGCTGTCGATGTTCCCTCCTCACAGCCATGCGACCTTCCAACTCAGCATCTTGGGCCCTGTCTGACTCGCTTCGGTTCTTGGGGTTGAAGGGATCCTTCTTCCTGGCTCTCGTAATGACTTCGGGTGCAGAGTCCAACCAGTCCATGCAGTCCTCCTCCACTGCAGGACCTACACTAACTCCAGGACCACTGACACCAAGAGCCACTACAGGCACACACACTTCAACAGGATCAACTTCCATTTCTTCATCAGACAGGACACACTGGTCACCTCCTTCCGGCTCCTCTTCTTCATCATCATCATCAGTCACAGTAACCATTCTATCATCATCATGACACAGACCAAACAAATCTTCCAAGATATCGCCACACTTCTCTGCAGTATCTACATCATTCACAGAAGTGGCAGCAACCGATTCAGAAACTGCCAAAGGCAATGATGTCTCAGAATTGATTGCGCTCTCTCCAAATGAACAGTTAGATACTTCAGGAGGTGCACGATTCAAACTCTCATACTCAGCCTGTTCTGTGTCATAATCAGGCGCATCTGCAGGCTCTTCTCCACCAGTCGCAGACTGGAAGAACACATGAAGGTCTGTGAGGAGAGTGCCATCATCTTCAGCGCAGTTGCCTCTGTCTGTCCCGCTGCCTCTGAGGTTGGTGATGATTGCAGTCTTGAGGCCACCGATGAACTGCTCCGCAGTAGGTGTCTTCCCTCCCAACTTGATTGCTGAAAACAGGTTTTCAAGAGGATCTTGGTTTAGCCTGCGAAGATTAAGATATTGAAAGCGAAACAGTGGGTCAGGGTCAGTGCTCAAATCATGCCACAATCCTCGATAAGCAGCAATGTTTTCCAGCCACCCCACATGGAAAGCCAAAGTCCTCTCGGAGCCAATAAAATGCCACTGCTTTATTTTCTCCTCCATCTCATCCCAAAACTCAAAGTGTGGAGAGTCGTTAGATAAATTTACTCTCAACTTCTTTCCAGAGAATGACTTACAACCCCCATTGAAACTGTCAAACAAACGATCCCCCTCTAAAAGAAATTCGGCTGTTGGCAAACTGCCAGGAATTGCCTTCCCATCACTCCAATCATGAATTTTCTTTAGCGCTGTGGCAACTCTGCAACTAAAAACTTGGACGGCAAGCTTGACCTTCATTTTGTTGCCACGCTTCTTGCCCGCAAAATTTATATGGTCATCACTCAATTTCAAAGCTATGTGATAGAAAGTCCCATCACACCCATCCTGATTACGAAGCTTAATCAGATGGTCCCACTTAGCAATCCTGCCGTCACCCAAATCTATGTCATAAGATAAGAAGTTGTTCCTGAGATTCTTAATAAGATGAGGAGCATCCCAAAAGTGCCAAATATTAGTACTATTGTTAATCCTGCAAAAAGGATTAACCGCAGGGCGGATGGCATTTATCCGGCACTCTTTACAGTCTGACTTAGTGAAATGGCTCTCCGAGGCTAGGCAGGACTTGCGCCTTGCTTTGCAAGAATCACACAGAGGAACCCTGCTGGGACGGGGCGGCTGAAACTTCTTTTGAAGAGCAGTCACTGCTGAACGGTTATTGCCACCTTGATCACAAACAGTTGCCCTAACATCAAAGCCAGCATCTTGCAAATGACAGATAACAGAATAAATTAATTTAACAAGAACAGAAGCAGGAACCTCATCCTCCCCAAAATAGTACGCAACAGGCTGCTTCCACTTCTTAGACAAGCTTTGCACCATAAAAACAAGACACTTGTTAGCAACACCTCTCTTATCAGCACCATCACCAAAATCCACACCTCCAACAACTTTGTCTTTCTGCTCATTGTATGAGAAGTGCCTCTTAATTTGAGTCTCATCCCACATCACAACACAAGCCCGGTCTCTCTTACTCATTTTACTCACAACACTCTTCAAATGCTCAAAGTACTTCTTATTCTCACCAACATCAAAATGCAAACGAGTCATGAATTTAAAGAGAGTAGACTGACCAGGGAGATTCAACATCCTTCGCAAAACCCGGTAATTCTTCTTAGCACCCCTCCACAAAGCCAAGCTGACGGTCTTCTCTTCCAAAGTCCAACGAACACCACGCTTTCCTTTCTTGGCATTGCGAATCTGAGCTCCAAACAAAACTGCCGCCTCCCTGGTTTTCATTACCTTAGACAGCTGCGACACAGAAGGCGAATTGGCAGCTTTCAACAGAGCCTTGTTATGGCCTCTCAAAGCCTCTAGAGTTTTCCTGGTCCTCTCGTACTTTCTACGAATTAACATGGCAGACTTCATGGTTTCCTGCAACTCAGGAACGGCTTGGGCCCTTGCCCTACTCACATTGAATAGCCTCTTCGCACTCATCCGAGATGGGCGTGTGTTGTGATTTGAGCTAAGACTCTGACTAGCATTGACGTAAGTTGAGGAAGGATTGGAGAGACTAGCACTACTAGAGCTTGCAAAAAGACCACAAGCAGAAGGTCCCACCACCGCATTAGCACCAACATTCTCATGACTAGTAGAAGAGAACACAGGAGAAGACCAAACAGGGCTTTTGAAGATGAGAGGAGGCCTTCTTACAGGTTCAGGCAAGGGAGTAGAAGTTGCAGTCACACCCAGATTTGCAGTAAAATCAAGGCGACACTTCTTACTTTCATCAACATTCCCAATACACGCCAATGGCCTCCTCTTCACAGCGACAGGGGAAGGAAGGGAAGAAGCACCAGTACCATGGTTTCTTAAAGGACTACCAAGCTTAAGACTTTTGGGTGAGTTACCCTTACGAGGCTGAAGGATAGGCCTTGAAGGTGGAGGAGAAGCACCAATATTAAAGCAAGCTGGGAAAACATTTTCTACATCACAACTGGGAAGAGCCCCATGACTAGTACGCTTAGGACTTTTAGGTGACTTTGCAAGGGGAGGTTTGCGGGGCTGGCTTACAGGGGGAGCAGTGAAAGTTCTGACACTCCCACTTGGAGGCTTCGGAGCTTTAGGTAAAGGAACAGAATGGCAGAGAACAGGTGCAATGCTGGCATCTGGCACAGCTGGCTTGGAGAATATGGTAGGATAGGCACCAGGCACAAGACGGGAATCAACATTACCAGGAATCCTGAACTGTTCCCTCTCAAAGTGGGCACTACACAAAGCTTTGTTCTTTAAAGTTGTCAGAGTTTCTGCAGCTAAATACACATTTCCAGCTCTCCTAACCCACTCCCTACACCTGCGCGGATCAGAAGCTGGGAATTTGAAGAATTTTACCTCACCCTGGAAAGCCCTTTCACCAGAAATACATTCCCAAGCCCAACAACGCTCATGTTGAGCAATACCCCGTTTACCACCCATGGTTACAGATCACAGTTAGGAATTGTACTTTGATATCACAGACACAAATAAATCACAAGTTATCACAGATGGAGTGGAAACACAGAAGTCTCAATTATATCATTCCGCTATCAAACAAACCAGCACCAGGAGAGATGAGCTCATCGCCGTCCCAGTTTTGATTTATAAGGTAGCATCAGACAGAATTGTAAACAAATTTTCACTCCAACCTCTCAGTAATCTACTCATAATGCCAAAACCCACTAAAAAGCGAGACATCGCAGATACTACCACTTCAGTACACCAGGTTAAACACAGCTCTTACAGGGTCAGAGTTCAAAAATGGTGGGAAGCAGTTAAGACAAAAATCGGGAAAAATCACATTAAGTTAGCACTCACAATCGGGTAGACGAGTAAAGAATACAAAAACAATGCACAGTATCACAGCAGGCCACTTGTACCGGGAAACACATCAGAGCCGAGGTCGGAAATTCCAAGTCCAGAGCCGAGCTCCGGAAATTCCAAGTCGAAGGAGGAAAAATAAGGTACCGTCGAAGGAGGGGAATTGATAACAAAAACGAAGATTTCAATTAATTTCACCGAGAAACTAGTTGGAAACGAACAAAGATAACCAAAATCTACTCCAGCAGAAGCTAACTAGTAATATTAATTATAAGTGACAAGATGGCGGAAGCCGGCAAGACGCCGGCAAGACGGAAGGCCTAAACCGGTGGAATTTGAGACTCTAGTAATGAGAAAGAACTATCAGATATTGAAAAGGAACAGAATAAAACACAGGAATTTACACGAGGTCGGCACAGATGCTCCCAAGTGGCTAGGAATACCTAAAAATGCAACAGGTCAGAAGAGAAGAACATGGCGTCCAAGCCGCCGGCCAGCTGACTTGGATGCAAACACACACTCACTCCGCCGATTTCCAGCCGAAACTCCAGGTCGAAGACGTATATTAACTCACCGAAATCGACTGGATACACTCAACTGGAACACCGAAAGACCTGCAACAAGAAAGCAACCAAGAACACACAAGATCAATATCACTTGGAAAGGGATACGAACTTGCCCACTCAGCTGCAAAAGCGTTATGGCCTCGTGCGAGGCCGGAAGGTGCCGGACGGGACGGAAGCTTCACGCTCTGAAAAGTTGGCCAACTTACCGGGCACTGTGGTCATTCCGGAAAAATATATTTTGGACATGTCTCTTCTTTCTTCGACAATTATATGTCTTAGATGTCCAAAATATACTAACCTAACGTTCTTGTTCAAGAATAAACGGAAAAATTCGAGCAGGACGTATCTTTATTTTTCTTTTGACGTTGGCAACAGTGCTGGGGGCGGAGCCTAGCCCTCGCCGGCGGCTGGCGGCTGGCCGAAGACACCCGAAGCTTCCCCTCCCCCCGAACCCCTTACCCCTCGCCCGTACTCCCAAAGGATTATAGACACGAAGGACAAGGGTCGGCTCCGGCTATGCGAGTGAGAGCTCTGCGTAAGCTTATGTTCTCTGTGCGGCGCGTCGGCGCGGCGGGGCCAGGGACCCTCTACTACAGGGAGCTGGATCTGCGTTTGGGACACTCAAGTTTTTCGGTGGCGTCCGTCGGCCTCCTCCCCTCCCCGCTGGCGGCCCACTGCGCCGCAGCGAAAGCGGAGTGTGCGACATGGCGCGTCCCATGGCCCATGGCCCTGCCCTTGTCTTTTTGCGCGAGTTCCTATGGGCCCCGTTGAGTCGCGTCCATCTCTAGGGCGCCTTTCGACGCGGCGACTGTGGCGGCGGCGCGCCGGGCGGTCGGCCGGGCTGCGAGCCTCTCTGCGAGTGCCGTCGCCGCGTCCTGCGCATCCTGCGCATCCTGGGATGTGGGTCAACTGGACCCCGAGGCCTCGCCGCCGCAGCCGCAGGACGCCGCAGGACGCCTCGGGCCTGCCGCCGCGGCGTGCTGACCAGGACGTGGGAGTCGGCGCGGTGGCGGCCCAGTGGAAACTCAACAAGTGTTGGTGTAGGCGCGGCGGGGCGTGGTTGTGGCGCGGCGGGGCGTGGTTGTGGCGGGGCGGGGCGGGGCGTGGCGGCGGGGAAAACGGCGGGAATCCTGCGCGCCTCCACCGCGGCCCTGCCGGGCCTGCCGGTACGCGTGCGTCGCGGCGGCCGCGGCGGCGCTGTTGCCGTCCAAATTGTCGGAATGGATTTCGTGATGCCGTCTCCGCCGGGTCGGGTCGTCCGTCGCGTCCCCGCCGCTGGCTGCTGCTGCAGCCGGGGACGCGGCGCGGCGCGGCTAAATCCGTCGCGGTCCCCGCGGGCTCGCCCCGTTCATGGTTGAACCTTTTAACGGCGACGACCGTTCCGTTCTGGGCCGGGCGACGCGGGGCGGCGACTGGCGCACCGGGCACGCCTGCGCTCTGTCTCTCTCGCACCCTTACGGAACGCCCCACGAGAGCGAGAGAGACGGAGCGACAGTGCGGCGCTGCCTGCTGCTGGCGCTGGCCATGCTGGTCGTGCCCATTGATGTTTGTCTGCTCGTCGCCGCCCTCGTGATGCAAGCGGCTCCTCTTTTTCCCCGTTGCCGGGCGCTGCACAGTGGATCAGGAGACCGTTAGGGCTAGGGCGGCCAAGACGCGTATTGAGCTCCAGGACTCGAAACGAACGTATGTGACCCCACCACCACTGGATTCCTCGTTCGGAGAGCAATCCATTGGTGGGGTCACACGTTCGATGCGAGTCCCATTTAGCGACTCTGTAGCTCTAAACGCGTCCGGGATTTTGGCCGCCTCAACGGTCTTCTGACCCACTGTGCGCTGCGCTCCGCCAACGCGGTCCTGTCCGCGGCGGGCGTTACCACCACGACGCCGCACCGTAACCCCCATAGCGGGTGGAGGCTGCATCGACGCGAGCAAACAAAAAGGCGAAATCGACGCGGCAAAAAGGCGGCGAGGCGCCGTGTTCGGTCGGCGGCCACGCTGATGGTGGCCCCAATTAGTTGGCCCAGTAACCTTTCCCTCACAATGCGGCGGGCCATGCGCTGCGCTGCCGAAAAGCAATGAGGGCTCTGCTGCGTCGTCGTCGTCGTGCTCGACTTGTTTTGTGTTTTGGTTTGAGTTTCTTTTTCGGGCCAGCTTTTAATTAGTGCGCAAATTTATTTCTTTGTGTGTGTGTGTGTGCGCGCGTGTGTGTGTGTGTGTGTGTGTGTGTGTGCCGATACGCTGGCGCGTCGTTTTGGGCGTCGGTCGGCGCACAGTGGGCCAGACGACCGGCGCGGGCGGCCAAAACTCTAGACGCGTTTTGAGCTCCAGAGTCACTGAACAGGACTCGTACCGAACGGTGCGACCCCACCCAAGGATTCCTCGTTCGGAGAGCAATCCATTGGTGGGGTCACGCGTTCGATTCGAGTCCCATTTGGCGACTCTGGAGCTCAAAACGCGACCGGGATTTCGACTGCCTCCACCGGTCCTCTGGCCCACCGTGCGGCGGGCGGGCGAGGCGGCGGGCGAGGCGGCGGGCGTGCTGCGAGGCGCTCGAGTCATCACATCAGTCATTGACCCCGCGATGTGCCCGGAGGCGGCGGGGAGTCGACGCGCTGGGGAGGGAGGGGCGGGGCGCCGGGGCGCGATATGTTTTGGCAAGTCGGTCAGTCCGAGTACGGGCAGCGCGGCACTGTGGCGCGGCCGCGGGCATGAGGCAGCAGCGCCGCCCGAGACGAGGAGGTGGCTGTACGCACGCTCGCCAACAAGTCTAATTGTGCGGTGTTTTTGAGTGGGGCTGTACTTTTTGATTTGAGGCGCAGCAGGCAGGACGGTTGAAATCAGCAATAATGCAACGTGTCCTCCTTTTTCGGCCCGTGCGGTGCGACGCTCCAACTGCTGCGTCTTTGAGGTTTGTGAGAATCGGTTTTGACGGTGCGGCGCGGCTCGTCGTCGTGGTGCTGGTGCGGGTCCGCGGCCGAACCGCCGAACGCCGCGGCGCACAGTGGGCCAAAAGACGGGCGCAGGCGGTCAGGAATCCACAGTCAGGAGCCTCTACTGGTCTTCTGGCCCACTCTGCGGCGGCGGCGGCCTGCCTGGAGCACCCGCAGCGGCTTTGGGTTTTTGTTCTCCGGGTCCCTATCCACCGCGGCGAATCGGCCATCGCGCGCCGGGGGGCTTAACTACGCTGCTTAGGGCTGTGTAACACCGTCAGTGCTTCCAACCTATCGATGATTTTTTCGGCCTGTCTGCCCGTCTGTCTGTCTGTCTACCCGCCCGTCTGTCTGTCTGTCTGCCCGTCTGTGCGCGGCTGTGATTGATGGTATCAGGAAGGCGGGCCAGGCGGGCCGGGTAGCGTAAGGCCCGTAAGGCCGGCGCTGCTGAATTGGATTACGTATATAGCGCGTTGTTGTGCTGCTCCCTGTCGCGGCGAGCCGATTTAGCGCCGCCCCCAGCCGCTGGTGGTGGCTTGGAACCGCAGCGCGTGTTGGTCGCTCTGTCTCTCTCGCGCTCGTGGGGCGTGCCGTCGCGACGGAGACGGCGGGGTGGGGCGGCGGGGCGGGGCGGCGGGGCGGGGCGGCGGGGCGGGGCGGCGGGATCGGACTGCCATGCCGCCCTGTGCTTCCGCCCCGCGCCGTCGATAAATCACGACAGCCGAGCGATTCCGAACCGAAGGATCGTTGGGTCGCTCCGTCTCCGTCACGCCGCCGCGCCGCGCGAGTGGGACGGAGCGACGAGACGATCCTCGGGGGGCAGATGCCCCGCTTCCTCTCGGCGAGCCCTTGGCAGCCCTTTGGGGCCGAGCCCTGGCGGCCCTGGCCAGCCAGCCCGCAGGGGGCTGGTGCAGGGCGCCTGCCAAGTCGGGGGTAGGCCTCCCGCCGGACGGGCGGGCGCGGCGGGGCTGCCCAGCCTCGACTTGGCGGGCGCTGCACAGTGGGCCAGAAGACCGGTGGAGGCGATCGAAATCCCGGACGGCTTTTGGGCTCCAGAGTCGCTGAATGGGACTCGGAGTGAACGTGTGACCCCACCAATGGATTGTTCTCCTTGAGCGAGGAAGGTGGGGTCACACGTTCAATTCGAGTCCCATTCAGCGACTCTGGAGCTCAAAACGCGTCTCGCCGCCTGCGCCGGTGTTCGGGCCAACTGTGCGCTAGGCTCGGTCGGACTCTTCCAAGAAGGGCAACCGCTCTAAAGGGCTGGCCAAAGGGCTTGGCCCAAGCAGCCCGCTGCGGAGTGCGCGGTTGTTTTACTGCCGTCCGAAATGCGCGCCGCGCTCGGACTGGTGTCTGCTGCCGGCGTTACGCGCGCTGTCGACACACACCTCTACTGCGGCACTGTGTGATGCAAGCGGCGCTGCCGGGGTTAGATTTTGGCTTGCACTTTTCATGGCCCATAAAATTGGAAACAGCGCGCGACTGCGGCGGAGCGGCGCGGCAGTGGCGGGCGGGGACACGCTGCCGTCCCGGAAAGGCGGCCGTCCAAGTCTGCCGCAGTCCGATTCCGAATACTAGCGCTTCTCGCGCTCTCTCTCTCTCTCTCTCTCTCTCTCTCTCTCTCTCTCTCTCTCTCTCTCTCTCTCTCTCTCCCCCTCTCCCCCTCTCCCCCCCCGTGAGCAATCTAAATGTCTTACGGTGAAAGGCTGCACCGACATATTATGATACAGATTTTCTCCATAATGCAAGGAAATTTCCGCAAAATATCTATATTTAAAGGTATGTTACAAAGGCAGCTGCACCACCATATTATAGAGAATTTTCTCCATAATGTGGAGAATCTTCACTTAAAGACATTTGGGGTGTGCGCTCGTGCGGTGCGGTTAGTGTGCGCGAGAGGCGGAGCGGCGAACTGTTGGAATGGATGCTGCTGGCTGTGTGGCGGATGAAGCGGTGCCGTCGCAGCCTTCCTCTTCGTGGTCGTGAATCACCGGGGGCTTTGATTGATTTGGCGGTGCCGCTGCTCGCTGGCCGTCGCCCCGCCGCGCCCCGCCGCGCCCCGCCGCGCCCCGCCGCGCCCCGCCGCGCCCCGCCGCGCCCCGCCGCGCCCCGCCGCGCCGTGCGTGGGGCGGCCGTCAACGGGAACCAACTCCTAGCGCCGCGCTGCTGGTCGCTCTGTCTCCCTCGCACGCCCACGGGTCTTGGGAGTGCGAGGGGGACAGAGCGACGATTGCGCTGTTCGGAACGAGCCCGCTGCTGGCGCCTCGCGGATTTATCGCTCTTAAACGGATTCATCAGCGCCGGGGTGAGAACGGACGGGGACGGGCGGCTTTGTGGCGGCCGTACACCGTGCAGTCCGGGGCTGGCTGCCTGGCTGCCTGGCTGGCTGCCTGGCTGGCCGGCGGGCTGGTGGACCCTGCCCTTGCATTGGGCCAGCGGAAGTGGGTCAACGGACCGGAGCCTGCAGGAGGCGGGGGAGGGAGGGGCGGGCGTGCCGGCCCGGAGGTACCGCCGCTGGAGCCGGCGGCCCCAAGTGGCCGAAGTTGCGGGGCGGGGGGGGGCCTCGCTCATGCAGCGACCTCAGGGGGCGGCACGGGGCCCCCAGGCCGCCGCGGGGCTCAGCGCCGCGCTGATGGCTGAGGCCGTCGGACTCGCACTGTCGCGGAGGGGCGGGGGCGGATTTACTTGTATTAGTGTCGTCTGTTCAGGGAATGCGTACACCCCCCTACTTCACACACACACACACACACACACACACACACACACACACCTCTGTCTGTCACGACGCAGGTGGTGGACGCGGCCCTTCCGAGACAACAACTGCACTCGGCGTGGCTGGTGCGGCCGTTGAACATAAACCTGTTTGGCGTGCGGCCCTGCGCCGCGCCGCCCTGGGCTGCCCTGCGGTGCATGTAGGACGTTGTTGGCGCCCTGCGAGGGCCGGTCGGTGCCGGCCGGGCAAGTGCAGTCGAGAGCAAGTGCAGCGAGCGGCTCACAGTGGGCCAGAAGACCGGCGCAGGCGGCCAAAATTCTAGACGCGTTTCGAGCTACAGAGTCGCTTGACAGGACTCGAACCGAACGTGTGACCCCCACCAATGGATTCCTCGTTCGGAGGAAAATCCATTGGTGGGGTCGAGTCCCATGTAGCGACTCTGGCGCTCGAAACGCGCCCAAGAGTTGTGGCCGCCTGCGCCGCCGGTCTTCTGGCCCACTGTGTCCCGAGTGCGCGCTGCACGCCCCGCACGTCGGACGCCACACTCTGGCTCGTGCAGGCAGCAGGCTCGTTCCGAACAACAGTGCTCTCGCCGCTGTCTCTGTGCTGGTGGGCCGTTCCGAACGGGTGCGAGAGGGACAGAGCGACGCGGCAGGACTGTTCGGAGTGAGCCGGCGGCATGCTCCTCCAGGATCATGCCGCGGATAGTCTGCGGGTTTCGTTCGCCGTCCGAGGTTCGCTGCTGGCAGTGCTATGCAGTGGAACGATTGGCATTGCCGATCCTCTTGGCGTCGGCACTCGGAGACGCGTGTTGATGGATTTCATGCCAGATGTCAGTGTCCGGCGATGCGCGGTCGCGGGCGATGTCCCTGTGCCGCGGCCCCGGGGCCTCGCGGTTTCCGAGGTGTGTGTTGAAGACGAAAGTCGGTGCAGGGCGGTCGGTCTGTGGTGGCGGCACCCGCCCCGCCCCGCCGCGCCCCGCCGCGCCCCGCCGCGCCCCGCCGCGCCCCGCCCCGCCCCGCCCCGCCTGCTGCGGTGCTCGCGATGAGATCCTCGGGGACTGCACTGCAGGCAGACTGATATTCCGAGGGTCGCGGCCGCGCTCTGGCTCTCTGCGGCACCTGCAGGGAGCGAGAGAGACGGGATGAGTGTGCGGCGGGCTGGCGCTGGCGGCGGGGCGGGACGACGGCGGCCATGTTTGCACTGCAGTTGCACTTGGTGTCGGTGACTTGCGGTTGAACGGCGCGGCGACGCTTTCACGCTAAATTCCTGATTGGTATGCAAGTCGAGCCCCGGGCGAGGCGAATGGGGAGGCGGCGCGCAGTGGGCCAGAGGACGGCGCACGCTTAAAACCTTACGAAGTATTTTGAGCATACATAGCACAAACTATTTTACTTTGTTATACGAAGAAATAGTTCGTATATTACGAAGTATTTTCTTTGTGAGCTTATGCATGCTCAAAATACTTTATTATAACTAGCTGCTTTTCTTTGTAAGGCCTAAAATAGTTTGTAAGGTTTTCTCAGTGCGCAGGCGGCCGAAACTCTAGACGCGTTTTCGGCTCCAGAGTCGCAAAATGGGACTCGAACCTCGCCAATGGATTGCTCTCCGGACGAGGAATCGATTGGTGAGGTCACACGTTCGGTTTGAGTCCCATTTAGCCACTGTGGAGCTCAAAACGCGTCATGAGTTTTGGCCGCCTGCGTTGTCTCCTGCACTGGCCATGGCCCACTGTGATGCGTTTGTCGCCGGAGCGGCGCTGGAAGGGCATTAGCGGGGATGGTTTGCTGGAACGGTACGAACAAAGCGCTTGGCTGCGCGCGGTGTGGACGTGTGGACGGTGTAGACGGCCGGGACGCGGGGACGTCCTAGATGGCATCTGGTTTACCGTCCGCCGTGTTGGCTCCGTAGACTTGAGGAAGGGTTGGGTCAGGGCGATGCTATCTCCACGGGCCGTGGAGGGTTACCGCGCCTACCGTCTGGCCGGCCAGCGTTGCAGCTCCAATCTCAATCTGAATTCGTTGTATTCTCAACTATTTTTATTTTCGACGTGGCGCATGGTAGCTGGAGGATAAAGCACGTCAGGGCTAGACTGGTTTTTGTTTATGTTTTTTTTTTCTTTTTCGATTTTTGTTTTGGACGGCTGCGACCAGCACACCGCAGCGGGCGTGCTGAAGTGCACGGACGGGCGCGCGGCGGGCGGAGGCGGCCGGCCGGGTGCGATCCGCTTGAATGCATTCCTGCGCGGTCCACTCGACCGAATTGAATCTGACGGACTGGCCGAGGTCATTAGCTCCCGCGAGGAGGAATCCTAGACGGATCCCAAGCGGGTGTCCGGTGTCGGCCTGCTCGGTTTTTTGGGGGGGAAAACATGAGATACCCTGTCCCCTGGTCGGCGTGGCACACGCGGGGCGGGGGGCGGAGCAGGGTGGGCGCACGACCTGGTCGTCGACCAAGGCCCGTTGGATTTATTGCCTCGACATGATCTGATAACAGGAAAAGGCACGAGCCCCGCGAGCCCCGACGGGGGAAGGCCGCCGTCAAAACTTGTGCATTCGGGGCGTTTTGGTGTTTTGGAGCGTCGGCCACGCCGCGCGTCGGGTGATCGGCGGGGCGGCGGACCGCGACGACGCGGCGCTGTGCCGCCCCGGCCGCCGGGGAAGTCCCGTTGAGTCATTTGACTGGTTTGAGCGAATGCCGTCGCCCCCGCCGCTGCTGCGCGGCCCTGAAACCACCGTAGCGCGCCAATTGTTATTAATTTGAGGAGACTCGGTCGGTGGCGTTGGCCGAGGCGCCGCGGCGCCGCCGCCGCCGAACCAAGTCGAGCAGCAGACGCGCACACACAGCCGGGCCGGCTGCACATGTGGAGTATCACTGGCCTGGCGGCGCGGGCGCCGTAGTGCGGGTCGCTGACCCGTCGCCTCGGTGCCTGCGATGCACGCCGCGGCCAGGTACTCTAGAGGAGGCGCGGCGGCCGCGAGCGTGCGCGCGTCGTGGTGCCAGTGGGATACACAATAACACGCCGGCAGGGTTGTTGCACCGCGATGCTGGTCGGACCCTGCCCTCGGCCCTGCCTGTGGCGTGCCGTGGCGGCCCTCCTTGCTCTGGGGGCCAGAGGACCGGCGGGGGCGGTCGACATCCGGGACGCTTGTGGAGCCCTAGGCTCGCTACATGGGACTCGAACCGAACGGGCGACCCCACCAATGGATCGCCTTCCGAACGAGGAATCCAGCGGTGAGGGTCACACGTTCGGTCCGAGTCCCTTTAAGTGACTCTGGAGCTCAAAACGCGTCCGAGAGTTGTGACCGCCTGCGCCGCCGGTCTTCTGGCCCACTGTGCCTCGGCGGCCTCGGTGGAGGCAGACTGCGTCGAGGAGGCGAGGATGCGGACGGCGTGTGCCGGCTCGGCTTCCTGTCCGGCCGGCGCGCGCCAGGTACGCACTTGGTGGTGCGGAACACGCGTGCTGCCTCTCCCCTCGCGACGCCGCACCTGTTTGTTGACAGTGCTCTCGTACTAAACCGCTTGCTTGCCCGCGCGCTCGCTCGCAAAAAAAAAGAAAGGAACACAAGAAAAAGAATCATCGCAAAGAGAAGAAAACAACTATCAGCACACTTTCGCTGGAACGGAGCGCGAGGCGCGCTGCCGCTACTCTGCCTGCGCGTGCTGTTCGGGCAGGGCGTGGCGTGGCAGGGCGTGGCGTGGCGTGGCGTGGCGTGGCGTGGCGTGGCGTGGCGTGGCGTGGCAGGGCGTGGCACGGCACTGCACTGTCTGATAAACGCGGCCCGTGTCGACTCAGCAGGTAGTCAGCGCTATAGCGCGAGCACTGCACTCTGCACTGCTATAGTGGCGCGGCGCTAGATAGCTTCGCTTGCCTCGCTTACTCGCTCAGACGCGCGCGGCCTTTTGCTTTTGTCAGCGACCGCCTTTCGCTTCCGTAGCTTACGACGACGACCGGCCGCAGTGGAGTCGGTCCACTGTGCTGCTGCTCTGGCGGCTGTTCCGCTTGATGGGATTTTATTTTCTGGGCACAGTCGGATTTTTAAATTGATTTATGCGAGTGTAGCAAGGCCCTGCCGCGATCCGGGCCCATATCGATGTTGAATGGGAAAGGCTGCGGGTGGGGCGGGGCGTGGCGGAGCGGGGCGGGGCGGGGCGGGGCGTGGCGGGTCGGGGCGGGGCGAGACGGCCTCTAAACGTAACAGCAGCAAGGCGAGCATGCACAGCAGCAGCCGTCTGATTCGTCATCATATTGGAAGACGCCCGTTTGCCTGGAGCCCAGCGGCCGGCAGCTCCAACAGGACCAAGGACACGATCGCCTTTGTCTGTCCGGGAGCCCCGCGCAGCCGCGCCCACCCTGTCGGAAAAGCGACTTTTTCTTTTCTGTCCTTCTGTTCTTTATATTTTGCTGTTGTTGTTGCTGCTGTCAACCGCGGCTGGTGCGCCGCGGGGAAGGCGCATGACTGCGCGTTCCGCTTCCTGGCCGGCCTGATGATGTGTCCTTTTCGCACCGGTGCGTCAGACAGAGAGGATGAGGCTGGGATGCCGAATATGGACACACTGCGCACTTACCCGTACGTTCTCTCTCTCTCTCACACACACACACGCGCGCGCGCGCACGCGGGGTCTTAGACGCCTACACTCAATAAACAGCCGGCGCTATGGTCCATGCTGGAAATGCGGTATGTACACCCGGATACCGCCACGCGTGTGTGTGTGCATGTGTGTGTGTACCTCTCTTGTCAGCGAGATTGTCCGTCTGTGTGTCTGTCCGGGGCGTAAAGGGGGAGGGGGTGGTCGACCTTAGGACCTTGGCCGCCGGCGGCGAAGCGTCCCCGTTTACACGCAGCCCGCGCGGCGGCGGCGGTGGTGCTGCCCGCACCATCACTTCTCCGAAAGAAATGACTTGGAATGGAGCCAGCACGAAACTAAGGGTTACGTCAGTCAAACGAGACGGAGCGCGCCGTGCCGTGTGTGAGTGCGGTGTGCGCGGTGCGGCGGGGCGCCGCCGAGGCCCTGCCGAGGCCCTGCCGACGACGGCGGCCCTGAGCCTCCCCGTGCCTCGGTGCGCGGCCAATGTTCTTTCTGCAGGCCGATTCCAAACACTGTTGTCTCTCGCTCTCTCTCTCTCTCTCTCTCTCTCTCTCTCTCTCTCTCTCTCTCTCTCTCTCTCTCTCTCTCTCTCTCTCTCTCTCTCTCTCTCTCTCTCTCTCTCTCTCTCGCACTCTCCACAGAACGCCCCAGCGAGAGGAGACAGAGCACAGATCGTCCGTGTTGCGCGCAGCGTAGCGCCTGTGAGGTAGGCCACCGTCCCGTCCCGCAACACACCGGTGTGCAGACGGTGGCCTAGCTCGCGCCTGTCGTCTTGACAGGGAAGGCCGCCGTCAGCGCACCGGTGTGTTGCGTGACGGGACGGTGGCCTACCTCACAGGCGCTACAGGCCACAAGCGACTCTGGAGCTCTAAACGCGTCTAGAATTTTTGAGCGCCTGCGCCGGTCCTCTGGCTGGACCCGCTGTGCGGACGTGGGTGGGCGGACGTCGCGAGCGTGTGTCGGCGCGGTGGACGCGCGGCTGGCCGGCCGGCTCCGCCAGTGATGCGATAAGATAGCCGGCGAAGGCGACACGCGTGACTCGCGGACGCCGCGCATCGGTCCGCCGGTGAGTCACGGGGTCCCCGTCGTCCCACAGTGGGCCAGAGGACCGTTGAGGTGGCCAAAATTCGAGACGCGTTTTGAGCTCGAGTCGCTGAATGGGACTCGAAATCGAACGTGTGACCCCGCCAATGGATTGCTCTCCAATCGAGGAATCACTGTGACCCCCACACGTTCGATTCCGGTCCCATGTAGCGACTCTGGAGCTCAAAACGCGTCTCGAGTTTTGGCCGCGTCAACGGTCTTCTGGCCCACTGTGCGTCCCTCTCTCCGCCGCCGCTGCGGACGCCGGCTGCCCGTGAATCAAGCACCACGCCGGCGATGTGAACAGCCCCGCGGTCATTAGCGCGTCACCGCCAATCGGCGACGTCCCTTCCGATGCTGCGCTCCCCGGCCTGGTTTGAGAATCGGTACCGCACACTGGGCCAGAAGACTTCGCAGGCGGACGAAAGTCTAGACGCGCTTTGAGCTCCAGAGTCGCTAAATGACACTCGAATTGAGCGTGTGACCCCCACCAATGGATTCCTCGCCCGGAGAGCAATCCATCGGGTGGGTCACGCGTCTTCTGCGCCGCCTTCCGGCTCCCACTGTGCACCGCGCCGCGCTTTTGCCTGGTCCTGCCTGCCCGCGTCGCGTCTCCTCTTGAGTACCCTCGCCTGCTTTTACCGGGGAGCTCTCCGAGTCGTCGTCGTGGATGTGTATGGTTTCACATCTGGCGGCCGCCGTCGTCTCGCTGCGGTTGAGAGGGGCGAGGCTGGCGGCGGTGAGTCATTAGCTCTGGGTGTCCCGCGGAGACGCCGCGTCGCGCGTTCGGAATGGTAGCACGGCGAGGCGGCGGCGGCGAGGCGAAGCTCGGGGCAAGCGCGGACGGAGCGACGGAACGACGGAACGGCAATGGCTGCCCGATGAAAGCGAAGCAGACAGAAATACGGACGCGGACGGCGGCGGGCCGCAGGGCCGGACGGGTAGTATACGGCCAGAAGCGGCGGCGGCGTGGCGCCGTCGGTGCACGTGGTGCGCGGCGGCGCGCATGCTCATTAGGCGGCATGCAGGTCACGGGCGGCACGCGCTGCTGCAGTAGAGCACCTCGCGCCCTCGCGCCCCGCCAGCCAGCCAGGCAGCCAGCCAGCCAGCCAGGCAGCCAGGCAAAGCGCCGCCGCCTTGTCTGTCGCCTTGATGCACCCGCCAATTAATTGGCCCCGCCGTTCGTTTTTCCAGGCGGCGTTGTTGTGTTGCCACCGGCAGACTGTTTCCGAGAGTCGTTTTCGTCGCTCTGTCTCTCTCTCTCTGTCTGTCACTCACTCACTCACTCACTCACTCACTCACACTCACTCATAACGACAAAAACGACCCTCGGAATCAAGTCTGCTTGGCTGCCAGGCCGCCGCCGCCGGGTGGGTTTGTTGTCGTCGTCGGCGTGCTGCCGTCGCGTGTCGCGGGAAACCACTTATCGCGGAGGAACTATCCGGCGCTGCCGGCGGGGCGGTGCCGCCCCCAGTGGCGGCGTAGTGAGTGGTAGTGACGCAACGAGGGAAGGGCCCGGCCGCTCTGCTCCGTAATCCCTTTTTACACCTTGTACAATGCACCGGCCGGCCCGGCCTGCCCTATGGCCCGGTCCCTTCGTTCCCTTTCCCTTTCCGACGACCTAATTAGGGCCTAATGCACCGTCACCGCGCGAGGCCACGCGAGGCCGTGGCCCTGGCAGACACTCGCAGCCCTTCCGGACGTGACTCGGGGACCGCGGCACGGTGAGACAGAGGACCGGCGAAGACGGCCAAAACTGAAGACGTGTTTTGAGCTCGAGTCGCTAAATGCGTCTCGAACCGAACGTGTGACCCCACCAATGGATTGCTCTCCGAGCGGGGAATCCTGGTACGGTCACACGTGTGTTCGGTTTGAGTCCAATTTAGCGACTGTGGAGCTCAAAACGCGTCCACAAATTTGGCCGCCTGCGCCGGTCCTCTGACCCACTCCGCGCGGAAGGGAAAGCCATGGGGGTTGCCTCGCGTCCGCGTCGTCGTGGGGGAAGCCGGAGGGTGGACTCGGAGCCGCGACTGGACTGCCCTCCTCACTCACTCTCGCTCGCTTGGCCGCGCGGCCGCGCTGCTGACGCCACGAGGCGACCCGACTCGAGTCGAGGCGACTTTATCGGCTGCCCGGTGATAAATCTGGTTGCCATGGTGACGCGTCGCCGCGTCGCGTGGTCCGCCGTCCGTGGTCTGCCGTACTGGCCAAATGATGCGGGGAAAGTGTCGGCCGGCCGGCCGAGCCAGGGCGGCCCGCTGTGCGTCCACCTGTCCGGCACCGAGCGGCCGGCCGGCAGGCGGGGGCCCCAGTGCAGTGTGCCCCTGCAGCGTCCTGCAGCGTCCTGCAACGTCCTGCAGCCCTGCAAGGCACCCGGTGGGTAGCGGCAACGCTGCCTTGCCGGAGCCAGGCGGGCTGCTGCATGGGCTGCTGCATCGGCTGCTGCGGGTGGTGTCCGTGTGGCGTTCATTGAATTATGAGCTGGGTTGTTAACGGTGTACCGTCTTGTTTTGGTTCCACAGGCCCAGAATGTCAGGCCTTCAGTCCACCAACATGTCGGGGGACATGTGGATGCAGTGGTTTTCGTGCTGCCTCAACCAACCAGCCAACAGAGTACGTGTTTCGAGTTTTTATTATTTAGCTCTTGAGATATTTTTTGTCTTTTTTTTTTTGGTGAAAAGGTTAAAGTTGACGTAAAAGGAGATTTTTCTAAAAAAAATAAAAAAATAATTAAATGGTGTGAATGAAATTTTTAGCGGAAACGAGTCCAGCAACAGCAGCGGCGGCGGATCGACCGGTCCATGATCGGGGAGCCCACCAACTTCAGGCACACGGGGCACATCGGGTCCGGGGACGTGGAGATGGGCAACTCGCACCTCCGCGCCATCCAGACCCAGATGCAGGGCAAGGGCGGCTACGACACCGCCTTCGCGGTCAAGGTGGGCACAGCGCTGCGCTGCACTCTGGGGGCCGCCGCTAGCAGCCGCTAGCAGCCGCTCGCCCACCCGGCCTGTCTCCCTGTCTTGTCTGACTGACACGACCCAAAGGCCTGCCCGAGTTGACTCACTTTTGTCCGTTTTGTTGCAGGCGTATTGATGGCCCTGACTAGCTTGGCGAGCATCAGGCACCAGCAACGAAACCAGTGTTCTCTCGGGATGCGTCGTGGTTTGGACAGTCGAGCTTCTGGCCCTGAATGGAATCTGCTCCGCAAATGTTACTATAAGCTTGGCTGTGTCAGGCTATCAATTAGTTTCAAAGCCCACTGCGAGTAAAATTGCCTTGACCTCACTTGTGGGAGCTGTACTGGTTTGACTGCCGCTTGCCTAGTGCGTAAGACTTACTCTTGCAAGGCACATTTCTACTATGTATCTGTGCTTGTATATATTTTCACGAATAGTATTGACACCTGGATGAATGTGTAAGTGAGAATGTGTTTGTCTAAATATGAGACGTTGTGTTCTTGGATGTGTTTATTCTGAAGAGAATGTATCTGTATTAGATGTTTGTATGTATATGAAGTAAAAATGTGTTATTGTTAGTCAGTGTTGATAAAATGTAATTTCAAGTCTTTGTTCTTGGAGGACATCATATCCTTCCCACTCTGACCAAAGTCTACAATATAATATTTTCTCCGTTTAAATTTCTCGGAAATGTCCCTCTTAATTGTGGCTATTATCTGTGAAACAGAAATGAGCCCCCTGTCTCTAACGTTTTTTTTGTTGTTTTTTTTTGTTTTGTTTTTTTTTCCAAAAAATTTCAGTCATTTGTTTTAATTGGCATAGCCACCTAAATAAGTTTTGGTTTGTCTTAATTGCCAGAGTTTTGTTAGACATCGTTTTAATTTTAATTAATTCTCTTCATATGGGTGAACTTTTATTTTAAGCAAACAATACTGGTGTGAAAAGAGAAATGGACACTTAATTATTTCTAATGAGATGTTTTGTAGTCTAAACCTAAACTACTATGAATTGCCACAGTTGAATGACTAAAAAAATATCCGTTATCATTTTAGGTGATGTCCAATCTATGCACCCAATTTTAAGTTACCTAAATTATACTTCTGCGATATTGTTTTTTCACATCAGTATTGTAACCAGCAGATATTGTGATATAGCTCTTTAGTTACTGACCATAAAGTTGACCATAGTTTCATTCAATGTGTCCCCCCAGTTTTCTATTGGAAGGGAAATGCCATACACTGTCAGATTTTCTGTTGGTTGTGTATGCACATATGAAACCCATCATCAATTGCCTTAATGAATTTTTGTTTATGGTTTGTAACCTTGTGATATTGTTTGTATTTTGTTGATAGTTTCTTTTTAACTAAATTGAGCGGTGGTTATCCACTTCCAACTTCTTAGCTTATTTATAAATAATTTTGCTTTTTATTCTGTTCCACTGTATTTTAGTTTCAATCTCACTTCCAGTGCAGTTTGCCCCAAAAAGAACAAAACCCTTGCTCAGGAAGATCTTTACTGGTTGAATGCAGTCTGCTAGTGTCTTAAAATTGTGTTGTACTATTTGTTTTTACTCCTACATTCTAAATTGTATCAAGCAAGAGATCATCATCTGTTGCACTTGTAACCATTGGATTAGTTCAACCAAATAACTTCATTGAGAAGTTTGTTATCAGCAAAGTTGTACTAAGAAATTTGGACTTGCATTTTCTCAAAACATGTGCTGACTCATATTCAAAAGCCAGCAGATGTCTTCCGTAGATTGCACCAGACTGATGCAGCTCAACTTCGCTCAACTACTGAGACTTCTATTTTTATTTTATAATCTTTCTCTTTACCATTATTACCATCCATTTTCCACTGCTGTGATCGTACATTAAATATATTCCAGGCTCAATCTGTCATTTTGGAGACATTGTTTGAAGTAGAAGATATTCAGGATGCACAAAAATTGTGAGATGCTGTTATTTTTTTGGATGTGCATATTGGACTATGCTCTCCATCTGTGTATTAATCCTTGCTAGGAGACTAAATTTCAATGAAAAGCCCTTTGTGATACACTGAATGAGAAATACTTTCACTTCTGCCAACATCAACTCTTTCAGAGTTCATTTCACTTATGCCAACGTTATGTAGGTTTTATAGTTTTAATAAAATATAAATAAGAACTGTCAAATTCAGACTGAATTATTACTGTTGACTTAGTACCCTGAATCTACTTCTCCTCATTTTGTGTCTAGTGTCTCAAGAAGTGCTGATCTATAAGCAACTTGTTGTTCTTCTGCAATATTGTCCTCACTCATGCCATATAGATTCCCAACATTGTTTAGTGTGCCATGGGGAAAGATGTCATTGGTACACTTAAAAAGGATTTTGTGAGCAGTTATGGTGCTGTAATTGATTGACAACACATATTTTGCATATCTGAAGAAACTGCAAATTTGTTTGTAAAAAAGATGAATGATGTAATGTGGAAACGAAAATAAAATTAGAAGTATTGCCATTTAGAGTGTCTATTCTTTTAGTGAATCAGCACTAGTGGAAACAAATCTGACCAAAAAATGGAGCAAGGCAGCATGCATAGAACACAATCCTCATTTTACTGATACCAGAACGGTAGATAACAGCAATGAAAGAATACAATACACTCAGTCACTAGAAGTAAACATTTTGTACAAGAAAAATGATGATTTATTAATGCATTGAATAATACATAATTTGTAAGCAAAACATGATTTTTTTTTTCATTCATAATAATTTTCTATACAAATATACATAAAAACAAATTGATTGACTGCCTTACTTTCCACAATTATTCGTTATCACTGCCACTGCCACTACCAGAACCACTGCCGCTGCCAGAGCCTGAACCTGAGCCAGAGGCGGATGCAGCCGGAGATTTTCCAGACGCTTCACTTTCTTCATCAGAGTCTTTCAAAGCTTGCTTTGATTTGTCCTTCTTACTTCGGCGTAGCTCCAAGTCAGAACCCTCATCTTCTTCAGAGGAATAAATGTTGGGACGATCATCTAACAAAACAAGAATAAACAGACATCAGAATAAAATCCAGGAACTTCATGCCAAAAAACAAATAAAACTGCTTGGATGTTACTTACTTTTGGCTCCTTTGGCTCCAGGCTTATACCTATTTTTGATTGCTGCCAGCGAGATGGCCCCCTCATCATCTGAAACATCTTCACCTTCCCTGTCAGGCTCCAAGTAGCTCGACGAAAGGCCTCTGTTGGCTCCACGCTCTCGCATGCGTTTTTGTTTGCTTTCTCGGCGCAACGAAGCACGCAGTCTCTCTTCCTCTTTCTGCACAGACAAACCCACACAAAAAATTTAGGGATAAATAAAAAAGGGATTTTGGCTGACATGATAGAGGTTATTTGAGGATTTACCTTAATCTTCTCGAATCGGTTAATGTCCGGGTCTGCTCCAACAACCCCCATAATTTTGATTCCACTTGTTTTAGTGGATCGGTCAGCCAAGGACAAGGTCATCTTTTTGTGAGTAAATGAATCTGTTGAGTGCGGCCTGAAGGTAAGCTTGGTTCGGAAAACAGCCTGTCCTTGTAAACCAGTACCTTGTCTAATGTAAAGATGATTATGGTCTCCCTAAAATAACGAAGAAACAGTATGTTAAAAATACTAGCATGGTTATGACATACGTCTAAAATAAGTTCAATGAAATCTCTACCTGCAGGGGTTGTTTGTAGACATCAAATATTTCAGAGCCTAAGTGAAGGGACAAACTACCGTCACTCCATTTAATATATCTAGCATTACTTTCTTTGATTGCATTGCCGTCTTTGTCAAATTCTGTTCTCCAGCGTATTGTGTTTTCAACCTTAAGTTTAAGTCTGTAAGAAAGTTAAAATTAAAAATTTGCACGGTTCTCACTAATTCCACAGACATAGGAGCAGTTTTTGCATTATTTGATCTTACCTGGCTCTACCTTCCTCATCCAAAGTTTCTTCCTCATCAATTTCATCTTCATAGGTCTCATGATCAAATGGCCTCGTCTCCACAGAAAGGAAATTAGGCAGCTTAACAAAATTAATTTCTCTACCCAAATCACAGCCAACACGAGGGATTTCCACATCAATAATAGTTTCTGGAGGCGGTTCATCTTTTTCTTCTTCCTCAGGCTGTTAAAGTATAAAATTGAACCAACAGAATTGACTTAAAATTCAAAGTCGAAATTTATATTAAAGCCTTATGTAATAAACTACTTACACCCTCCCCAGGCATGGGTCTTCTTTCTTCTGGTTCATCATCTGATCCTCGGCGCGGGCTATGATAACTGCCCTCACTCATACGGCTACGTCTACCATCTTCATCATCAGAAGCTTTCACTGATTTCTTTTCATCATCATCGTCATCACTGATATCATCAGCATCTCCAAAGAGAGCTTCGGCGTCAACTGAAAAATAAACAAAATACATAGAAGCAAAACTGCCCACAAGTATTTGTAACTGTGGTCTAGTGCTGTGCTACTTGGTTTGACAAAACAAAGTTCAATTTACCATTCGCCTGATTATCTTTCCCTTCATCTTCGCTATCAGATCCAACAACAACTTTTTTACGAGGCTGTTTCTTTGCGTCACCATCTGATCCACTATCACTGAGAACCTGTCTTTTTCTTTTCCTGGAAGACAAATCATGGGATGGGCCAAACAAGGGTTAGAAATTATGATGCAAAATTGGGTGAAAATTAAACATTAAAAAATGTCAGTAAAATTACTTACCCTCCTACTTCACTACCAGCATCTGACTCACTTCCAGAGCGGCGTCCACCTACAAAAAAAAGAAACAATGCCTTCACTGAATTCCATATTGTCAGCTGCTAAAATAAATACTTCAGTTAATTCATCTAAATTACCAGATTTGGCAGGTGACCCACTTCTACTTCGACTACCACTTTTACTCCGGCTTCTAGACCGGCTGCCACTGCCACTCCTGCTGCCACTCCGGCTTCTACTGCCACTCCTGCTGCCACTTTTACTCCTTGCACTCCCGCTTCTACTCCTGCTCCGGCTTCCTCTTGCGCTTTTGGCAGAACTCCTGCTTCTACTTCTACTCCTACTTTTCGACCTGCTGCCAGACCTGCTTCTAGAACCTGAGCGATGAGACCCAGCAGGGCTGCCAGAGTGCCTTGACCTGCTGCCAGATCGGCCAGATGCAGGACTTCCAGATTTTCGTGAAGCACGGCTTCCAGACCTTGGAGATGTTGGAGAGCCAGATCTTCGAGAAGCAGGACTACCAGATTTGCGAGAACCAGGACTTCCAGACCTATGCGAGCCAGCACTTCCAGATCTGTTGGAAGCAGCACTTCCAGATCTGTTGGAGGCCGCACTTCCAGTTCGCCGAGAGCCAGGAGTGGCAGATCTACGAGATGCAGGGCTGCCAGATTTGTGGGATCCAGCACTTCCTGATCTGCGAGAGCCTGCACTGCCAGATCTATTTGAGGCAGCACTGCCTGATCTTCTTGATGCACGGCTTCCAGATCCTCGTGAGCCGGGACTGCCAGATCTTTTCGAGTGAGGAGACCCCTGGCCAGAGCGAGGTGAGCCTACAGGCGAACCTCTCCGAGAACCAGGAGCTGAGTTACGACTGCTGCTGCGACTTGAACCAGATGAGCCTCCAGAATCCGAGTCAGAACCAGAACCTGAGGAGAACAAATTGCAAATTCATTTAATACAACAGCAACTTGGAGGACAAAACACAATCAAATGACAGCTCTCCAGAAAATTTCAGAGCTCAGTTGACTTTTATTTCATGGTAAGGGACCATGTATTTAATAGCCTAACCATGACACTTGCTTCTGACCACTACCATGCAATGGACAACCAGACGTCACAGGTATCAAGACGAGCCCTGCACAGGCCTCCACGAGAGCGGCGCAACTGAATTCAATAACTCAGAAAGAGTCCTTTATTTCCATTGTATTATTGTATTAACAAATTTACCGAAAGATAGGTTAGATGCCCGTTTCGATGCCATATTATCGAGAGTACTTGCGAACAAAACTTTACCTGAGGCGGCATCGCTTTCAATCCCATGCCGGATGCGAGAAGGCATGCTGAGTCACAGGAATACTGTGTCTCCGTCCAAGAAACTAAGCTTTGAACGACAGCTTCGGCTTGAGTTGTCTTGTCAATGGCTTCGTTTGTTTTCTTCCGCCATGAGGAAAACAAAAAACAGACGACACTCGACACCGACAGGCGGCGGCACCTGGTGGAGATGTGGCGAACTTGTGCATACAGGCGCGTCAGTTTGAAGTGGCTCGGCTCGCTGAAAGGCTGCGTTGGACCGACAGTAGACTGCGCGCGCGGCACGGTTAGCCGCGGCGGCGAAGTGCACATGGTCCAGACCGAACTGAGACTGAGAGAGAAGCGGTCCCGCCCAAAATGTTACCCCTGCTGAGAAACGTTCCAGCCGCCAAAATCTTTTAAAATTGCGAGTCCGAAGTCCGAGTCAATATTTAAGATAGCGGGTGCACCCGGACCATGGTCCATTCTCCATCGGGAATTTTTATCATTCCTCACGACGATTTTTGACTCAAGCATCTTTTCTTGCGCGGGGGGACGGTTTGCCTACACCTTCGCTGACCTCTTTCAAAACTGAGTGTGGGGGGAGGGGAGGCAGGGAGGGGAGAGGGGAGGCAGGGAGGCGGGAGGGCCGCTGCTTCCTTCTCCCTCCCTCTTTCTCTGTGGGGGAACAGGTTTTGATCCTCCTCCTTCCTCTCGCCCAATGGAGGTGGCCAATAGCGATCCCCGCGGCCCGCGGTGCCCTTAGCCCTTACGCCGATGCCGTGCACGGAGGGCCCGAAGACCGTTGAGGCGGCCAAGATTCTAGACGCATTTTGAGCTCCAGAGTCGCTAAATGGGACTCGAACCGAGAGTGTGACTCAAAAACTGGATTTCTCGTTCGGAGAGCAATCCATTGGAGGGGTCACACGGTCGTTTCGAGTCCCATTAAGCGACTCTATGGAGCTCAAAACGCGTCTAGAATTTTGGCCGCCTGCGACGGTTTTCTGCCAACTGTGCGCCGCGCCGCGCCGCACGCCGCAGTGCTGCAGGTCTGCATTCGTGTCGTCATAATCGTCAGACTTCACGTTTCTTTCATCCTGTCCGCGGACGGCGGCAAGGGCGGTGACGGCGCGCATGAGGACCAGCAGGCTGCTTTCGTCGCTCAGTCTCTCTCGCGCCCTAGCAGAACGCCCCATGGGCGTGGGTCACTGTGACCGGACGCGTCGGTGCGCCGACTACAAAGTCCGAGAGATGATGTTCGAATCCGAACCGTGTTTTCGTAGCCACCGCCACCACGATCCACCTTGCTGGACGAAGACCGGACGAGACCGGGACGGGCATGCAGCGCTGCACTTAGGCCCACCGATCACGTAATGAGCCGTTTGTTTATTTCCGTGATGCAACGGCGAGGGACGTGCGACGGCACCGACGGCTCGATGTCCGTCGGCCAAACCTGATGTAGTACGACGCGCCCCGGCCGAGGGGGACGGGCCGGAGTAGCCGGGCTACGCCGTGCTGCCGTCCGTCGTAATGCGGCCCGCGGGCGCGTGGATTCGGCCGGAGAAACCAAACCAGGCCGAATGATCTCCCAATGACCGTACTCGAGGCCCCGCGGCCCGACCCGCGATGTCCTTAGGCGCGGCCGCGCCGCGTCGCCGCCAAACGCCACACGCCTCGGCATGCGCCCCGTTTTTCCCGTGGCCAGCTGGGCCGACAGGCCGCCCGTTCAAAACGCCGTCGTCGCGCAGCGGAAAAGAAACGCAATAAAAACGAAAATGGTATGTTTTGGCAGCCGATGGTCGGCGGCGGCGGCGGCGCTGGGGCGTCCTCCACGTCGCGCGGGCCGCGCCAGCACCGCGACCACCAGGAACATAGAGGCGGGGGGCGGCCAGGGCGGCGGAGACCAGCGTCACCGGTCTGGCTGGGCACGCCAAGGCACGCCAAGGCACGCCGAGCATGGCGCGCCGTGCATGCCACGCCACGCGGCCGGTGGTCGTCCGGCTCGTGGACAAGTCCGAGGTGGTCCCCTTTGCCCTTCAACGCGTCCTTGCTGGAGAAATCGAGCGCGCACTGTGGCGCGAGCAGCGAGCATGCAGGCGGACTGACCGGATTGAGGTAGTTGCAGCAGCAGGCCGGATGTCGCCACGGCTAGATTTTCCTCGCTGGGCGCGGAGGGCAGGGGAACCTCGACTTGGAATGTTTTGGAGTAACGATGATCCTGCCGGCCGGGGGACTGAGGGGCTGCCGCCGACTGGGTGGGCGTAGTGTCTCTTCGGGGACCTGGCGGACCGTTGGGTCGTTGGGTCGATCCGTTTATGTAACGACTGGTGGAACGACCTGGAGTCCTGGCCAGGTCCTGGCGGTGCACGCCGCCGCAGTGGGTCGTCGGCGCGTCGTCGTCTGGGGCGCCGTCAATGATGATCGACAGGACAGCGAGTGGCGCCGGCAGAGCCGCGGGTAGGCAACCCGTAGGCAACCCGAAGGCAACCCGAAGGCAGTCAGGCAGGCAGTCAGGCAGGCAGTAGGCAGCCCCACACCGCCAGGCCATTGCCGGCACGAAGCCCGGCTCAGCCAATCAGCCAATCAGTTGGCGCGTTTTCTTTTCGAGTAATCAGCGGGGCCGTCCGGGACTGTCCGCCTCGGAGCTTGGAGGCCCGCGCACTGGTCCCGTTGGGTGGCGGGCCACGGCCTGCTGGGCCACCAGGCCGCCACCGGGCCACCAGGTTCTGTGGACCCGAGCCAAAACATTCTGCACCGAATGCGCGTACGTACTAACGCAATGCCGCCCTGGGGCCCAGCGAGCCTTCAGTTCGGCATTTGGCCTGCACTCTTAAACCGCTGGCTGGCGGCCTGGCGCGGCACAGTGGGCCTGAAGACCGTTGCAGGCGGCCTAAACTCTAGACGTGTTTTGAGCTCCAGAGTCGCTAAATGGGACTCGAACCGAACGTGTGACCCCCACCAATGGATCGCTGTCCGAACGGGGAATCCATTTCGGATCAAGTCCTATTTAGCGACTCTGGAGCTAAAAATGCGTGGCGATGATGATGATGATGATGATGATGATGATGATGATGATGATGATGATGATGATGATGATGATGATGATGATGATGATGCCGGTCTTCTGGCCCACTGTGCGCGGCCGGCCTGCAGTCCCACTGGGCTGCTGGCGCCTCCACGCACAACACCGTGCGGCACGGCAGACTGCGGCGCGGCACACCGCGCCGCACCACGCACGCAGTGGAGAAAGCGCTAATCCACCCGTTTGTTTGAGAGATCCGCCGAATGGTGCGCGAGCGGCGGCAGCACCCGGAGCACGCCAAGGTCGCCGTCAAACTCAAGGTCCGCGGAGAAAGCCGAACGAACGGCAGAGGGCCGCTGTGCTGAAGGGCTTGTCGAGGGCGGAGGGCAAGGCGGGGCGGGGCGGGGCGGGGCGGGGCGCGGCGCAAAAAGGGGGGGCGCAAAGGGCGGGGCCCCACTCGTTAGGGAAGTGCATCGTAATGAACGCCGCGTGGTGGAACACCAGGACAGCGCGGACGTGGGCGTCGGGCGTGTTGTGTTGGAGTTAGTTACCCGTGCGGTTGGAGTGTGCATTCGCGCAGCAGCAGCGCTCCCTGCCCCCCCCCCCCCCCTGCATGGATGCCGGGCCGGGCGCTCTGGCACGACACACAAGAAGCGTTGCGCCTCCAAGCCAAATGGCTTTATCGTGCATCGTGCACTTCTTGGCGTGCATGGCGAAGCGAACGTGTGCGCCGTGCTGCCCCGGCACGCCGAGAGAGCCGCACGGCAGAATGCACTGCGGCCGTGTTTTGCCGAAAGCCCGCGCGCACGCCGCGATGTGGGCCGTGATGGTGGGCCCCGGCATTTCCAGGCAAAAAGCAACTGCTCCTGCACGCGGCTGCGCGGCATGCGGCGGCCCGGTGCAGCGGCGGCTAGGCTGCCTGGTGACTTGAACGCCCGGCAGGCCGAGAGAGACCCCGGCCGTCCGCGCCTCGACGGCCCGGCCCACTGTGCGTGGCCCATGGGGGCGGTGCGGGGGGCGCGCCCCTCCCCCTCCCTCCGCGTCTCCCCGAAAACCGCATCCAAGTCCCACATTCTCCGGCGCATGTCCGACGTCCAGGCGCCGTATAAACTTGATAAGCGATAAATAATATCGCCTCCAGCAGCCGACTCAGGGGACTCAAGCCTCCAGCCAGCCGAGCGCCGCCAGCAGTGCTGCCAGCCTGACGGGTCTGCCGCCTCGACGCCGCCGCTGACGCCGGCCGCCGTGCCATTGCGAAACGCGCACCCCACTTCACTTCCTCGGGGGGATCTTGTTGCTCATGTTGTTTGTTGTTGTTGTTGTTGTTGGGCTGCAACGTCGTGTCCGCGGCGTGTCACGCGCGTGCCGAATTGGCACCGGCTTTCCCCTCGAGGCCGTGCCTAGGACCGAGTTAGGTCCTACTCGCCGTGACCGTGGGAGGTTAAGGTCACGGGAGCCTTGCCCCGTCGCCCCACACCCCTCGCCCCCCGCGGCCCTCGCCGTCTTTCACGCCCAGCGACCTTTGGACGCCAAGTGATCTAGGAAAGGGGGGGGGAGGGTAGGGGCGCACTAGCTCTGTGAATGACGGATCAATTCCGGGTCTGGGTCCGGGTCTTTTTCGGTGTGGGGGGGCGAGAGAGGCCCAGGCAGGCCAAACCCGGGGGGGCCGAGAGCGACACTGTCGCCGTGTCAGCCTTCGGTCGTGAAACATTCTCAGCAGTCGCCAGCTGCCAGCCGCCTGCTCGGACCCGGCGGATTGAAATCTCCCGAAAAATGAGAATGAGAGAGACGAAGGACGGAAAATTTCGGAAACCGGCCGCTGGCGCTCGCGGCGCCGTCACGCCACGCCGCGCCTCCACCGCGAGTGTCGATGTCGCCGCGCCGCGCCGCCGCCGGCCTGACTGTCGCTCGGCTGCTCGCCGTAGTGCAGTCAGAGCAGACACAGCAATTATCAGAAAAAAAAAAACGCAATCGCAAGAAAATTTACCTTGTTGGCCAGTGAGTATGTAATGTAAGAGAGAGAGACTTTTGGTTAGTTCGTTAGCCGAAAGCTCCCGGCAAAATCAAACAAAAAGCATGCGGAAAAGCCACAAAAGCGCGCACGAAAAGCTTCGTAAAAACGGCAGCAAAACATAAATTTCTCCCACGGCGTCCCAGCCCCGTGCCCCGTCCCCCGAGGCGCAGTAATCCGCTCATTTTTGACGCGTCATTATCGTGTTACACTGTTACACTCATCGGCGGTGCGGATGTCCCGCTCTTCGCCTCGCGGGCCTGCGTCAGGGCGGGAGGGGCCACACAACTGTTGTCCGTTTTATTCTTTGGGTTTTATTCCTTGCAGCCGCAGCGTGAAAGTAAGTCCAATTAATAACCCGGGGGGGCTTTCTGAACGTGTTCGGCAGCAACTGGGTTGCGCGCTGACCCGCCCCGCCCCGCCCCGCCCCCCGCCGCGTGCCCCGCCCCGCCCGCCGCTGCGCCCAAGAGCTGTGGTTTGCATCTTGCTGTCAGCACACAACACCTCCTTTCCCTTGCTCTTTAGATACATCTGCTTTTATTACTTTTGCCAAAAAGAAAGACTGAGAAAACAAACTCACGCACACGCGAAGAACGGCAGTGGGCGTGCGACGCCGAAAAGACAAAACGTTGATCCCGCGGCGCGGCAAAACTGGCCTTTTTTTTCTTTTCCTATGCTGCTGTCTTGCTGTCCGAAATGAGTCGGGCCCGTCAAAGGCGGGGCGGGGCGGGGCGGGGCGGGGTGGGGTGGGGTGGGGCGGGGCGGGGCCGTGGGCCGAAACCAAAGCGGCAGAAGAGCGGCAAAGTCAACTTCGGGAAAAATGGTCTAACGCTGATCGGGCCGGGAAGCGGGCCGGGAAGGAAGGCCGGGACCACTTTGGTTGTTGTTGTTGCTGGAAACACACGAGGGCTCAGGTGCTAGTTATTCCTGGCCGGACGTGACCCATAGCGGCCGTGGAAGGGAATAAGGAAGAGGGAGGAGGGGGAGAGGGTAGTGGCCCAAACCCGTTTGGAATCCCATAGATTGGCTCGGGGCCGGCGGTGCGGCGTGTCCAAAACAGCACACCGCGCCTCGCCTCACCGCGCCCCTCGGGCCGACCGACCGCGGCGGCCACACCGGCCGCGGTGCGAGGCGGAGCGCGAGGCTGGGCTTGTCAAGGGAATCGGGAAAGCCATTCGGGTCTCAAATGACGACAAGGATTAAGTGCGGCGCGGCACGGCGCGGTGCGGCCGCCTAATCATGGATGCAGCTCGCGCCGTTACGCGCCTCGGATAATTTCATTCATTTATCCGTTCAGTCATTCATTCATTCATTCATTCAACCACTGGCCGTTCGTTCATTCGTCCATTCATTCATTCTTCCCCGCCATTCATTAACTCGTGTGATCATTCACCCGTTTTTAAATTCATCTATTCATTCATTCGTCTATTCAATCATTCTTGCCCGCCGTTAATTAACTCGTTTTACCATTCACCCATTTTTTTAAGTCGAATTCATTTATTTGATCCATGCATGCAACCACACACTCGCTTATTTTCACTCAGTCATTCGTTTATTTTCATTCATTCATCTAATCGATAATTTCTGCTCATTCGCTCGATTATTTCCGGTTTGTTTATTCATTCATTCATTTTAATTCATTCGTCCGTTCATTCATTTCCCCTCCATCCGCGATGTTGCTTCTTCTAACTACCGACGGCCGTTGTCCTCCTCCTCGCCGCCTGTCCGCGTCGCCATCGCCATCACCATCGCCGCGCACGCACTCGGAGCAGCGCACCTTCCTCTCCCGGAGCTCTTCGAGTGGGGGTGACATGACGCAAGTCTCTCTCTCTCTCTCTCTCTCTCTCTCTCTCTCTCTCTCTCTGTCTCTCTCTCTCTCTCTCTGTCTCTCTCTCTCTCTCTCTCTCTCTCTCTCTCTCTCTCTCTCTCTCTCTCTCTCTCTCTCTCTCCCTTCCTCTCTCCCCCCCCTTCCTCCCTCCCCCGTCCCTACTATCGCGCTTCTCTTTCTCCGGCATTTTCGCTCGCGCACCGCCGCAGCAGCCATACGGAGCCCACGGGGAAGTACTCCAAGTACTTTGGCGAGCGCGCCTTGGTGCCCTCGCCTTCTCTGCCTTTGGCTTGCTCGTTATGTCCCGAGGAGGGAGCGAGATAGGCCTATAGTGGGGACGCATGCTAACCGGCAGCGAGCCCGCTCGGGCCGCGGGGGGCGGCGGGGGGCGGCGGGGAGGGGGAGGGAGGGGGAGGGAGGGGGCGCCGGGAGTGGCACCGTGAGAACGGAGAGGAACGGGCCGCCGCAGCATCGGCCCGGCCGGGCTGGACCCCGGCAGCGCGCGGCCGATCGGCAAGCCTCGGCAAGGTGCGTCGCAGCACCGCCAGCACCACCAGCACCGCCAGCACCGCCAGGCAGCATGGCCGAGCCGCCAGGCCGCCAGGCCGCCAGCACGGAGAAGAGGGATAGGAGGGAGGGAGTGGGTACGAGTACTGCCGCTTCATTCCGAAGCGGGTCGTTTCGTCGCTCTGTCTCTCCCGCACTCACGCGCCGCGTTCCTTATAGGGGTGCGAGAGAGACAGAGCGACGGGCGGCAGGCGGGGCCGCGCGTGCACGGCCGTCACTGCGCGCTCGTCGCGGACCTCACACAGGCAGCCAGCCCCGCCCCCGACCCGCCCGACCTCGGGCGCGGCGCGCGGAATAATACTTCACCCCCGTGGAAAGTGGAGTGCGCACAGTATAAAGCGCAGGCCGTTCTGTGACTGGATCGGCGCCGTCGTTCTGTTTCACGTGGTCTGGCGGCTCGCTGTGGTGGCAGGCCTGGAAGCAGCGACAGCATGGCCCCGCGGCATGGCCCCGCCGCGTGCCCGTTAAGCGTCGTTGTCGCGCGAGGTTGGCCTGGCGAGCCGGGCCTGGGCCTGTCGACACACGCGTCCGGGTTACACTAGGCTAGGCCGCTTGGTTTATTTTAACCCGGCGCTAGTCTCAGCCTTTGGGCCACTGCCATCAGAGTTCCGTGTGCGACAGCGGATCGCGCGGATTTGTATTCCCCGCCCCAAAGGAAGAAAAGTATTAGAGAGTGCGCCTCAGAGTGGGTCAGAAGACCGCTGAGGCGGCCAAAACTCTAGACGCGTTTTGAGCTCCAGAGTCGCCGAATGGGACTCGAATCGACGAACGTGTGCGACCCCACCAATGGATTCCTCGTTTGGAGAGAAATACATTGGTGGGGTCGCTCGTTCGTCGTTCGATTCGAGTCCCAGTTAGCGACTCTGGACCTCAGAACGCGTCGAGAATTTTTGGCCGCCACGACGGTCCTCTGACCCACTGTGAGCCTCACCGCTACTCCTCCGTGGCCGCGGCTAACTGCGGCCGGCGAGGGGCCCTTCTTTGCCTTGCTTCGCCTTCGTTCGGTTCACGGCTTGCCACGGCTTGCCTCCTCGCTTCGAATCGTGAGGAGGCTGGCTGCGCCGGCCGCGCTAGGCTGCACCGCTCGGTTGTTTCCGGACGCGGCCCACACTGTAGGCATAGCGCAGCCCAGCAGACCGATTCCGAGAGTCGTCTCTCTCGCACTCATGGAGCGTCTCCTCCAGGCGCGAGAGAGACAGAGCGAAGAGGCTGATTTTCGGAACGCGCCCGCAGGCGAGCCGGGCCCTCCCTCCCGGACGCAGCGGGGCTAGCGCGGCACACCGTCGAGATAGTAGGGCGATATGCGGCCCGACCGCCTACATCCAGTGGGGATCGAACCCGCGGCCGCGGCCGGGCGGGCTGCGAGTCAGGTCCACGACGGCGACGCCCTGGGATTCTCTCCCTGCTTGCGCGCTGCGCTGCGCTGCGCGGGCCGCCGACCAATCCGTCACACGTTTCGAGCAGCCTTCCCTCGTCGTTCTCACCTTGAGAACGAGACGTGACGAGCTTTGTCGCGAAACTGAAAAGTGGAGTGAGCCCGTCTGGAGCGCCGTGGAGGGAGCCGAGGAGCGCGGCGACGTGACGGCAGACAATCGAGGTCCTTGAGTCCCTGCCGCCGCGCGCTCCACCCGCCGCCACTGCTTCTGCGTCGATCTGGCCGCGTTATTGCGTTATCTCTATCTCGCTGCCATTCTTTGAACGAACGACTCCGGCCACGCGACGGCGGGGCTGACGGGGCTGGCAGCCACACTGGCGGCGGGGCTGGCAACCATACTGGCGGCGGGGCGCCTCGGACTGCACACGCCGAATGATTATTCTCCTTGAATTCGGTGATACAATCTCCGCGTCCGTGTGATGGAGGGCCCCGAGCCTTGGGGCTTGGGCCCGCTGTCACCGCCGCTCTGATTCATTGACCGTTTCTTGCCTTTTTCCAGAACTGCTTAGCATTCAAAAACCGAGACGCGGTTGACGGCGGCGGCGTGCGGCGGCGGCAGCACTGCGTCGGCCTATAATACCGACCCCCGCGCCCCCCGCCTTGGCGACGCCCCTTCCTGTGACGTCACCGTCTGCAGTGAGCTTATGGACTTGGGGGCGCCGTCCGCCGCGGCGCGCGGAGTGTCTCATCCAAACAATGGCTCATTGTGGGTGCGGGCCGAGCGCGCAGGAGTGGGCAGGAGTCGCCAACACGCCACCCGCCCGATTGGTACCCGCCGCCGCACAGTGGGCCAGAAGACTGCCGTTGAGGCGGCCAAAATTATAGACGCGTTTTGAGCTTCAGAGTCGCTAAATGGGACTCGAATCGAACGTGTGACCCCACCAATGGGTTGCCCAACAAACGAGGAATCCATTGGAGGGGTCACGCGTTCGATTCGGGTCTCATTCGGCGTGACTCTGGAGCTCAAACGCGTCCGGGGCTTTGGCCGCCGCAACAGTCTTCTGACCCACTGTGCGCCGCCCTCCACACAAGCTACACACGCACAGCGTCGCACAGCCCACCGAGAAGCGACGGCGCCCACGTCGCTGTCGGTGGCCATTGTCACCGAGAGCCCCAAGCAACCCCAGCCAGGTCGGTGACGACGGCGGCAGGGCGGCAGGACCTCTCTGCCACCGAGTTGCCGCCACCCCTTCCGCGGAACCGCCCAGCCGCGGCCCAGCAGACTGTTTCCCAAGAATCGTTTCGTCTCTGAGCGAGTCTTCGTTCGTTATCAGTTTGAAGGAGGCGCGAGTGACATCATCACAGCGCCGCCGAAGTAGAGCACCGTGTTGTCCGCCTCCGCACAAAAAGGAGGCGTGCTGGAATAGAGTCATTTCCTGGTGGCGAGGCCGGGCGTGACGCGTGACGCGTGTCACGCGGCGGCAACCCCAGCGAGCAAGTTGCGTCGCACAGTGGGTCAGAAGACCGTTGAGGCGGACAAAATTCTTGACGTGTTTTGAGCTCCCCCAGAGTCGCTAAATGGGGCTCGAATCAACCGTGTGGCCCCGACAGTGGATTCCTGGTTTGGAGAGCAATCCATTGGTGGAGCCACACTTTCGATTCGAGTCCCATTTAGCGACTCTGGAGATCAAAACGCGTCCGGGATTTTGGCCGCCTCAACGGTCCTTTGACCCACTGTGTTGCGTCGCAAGCGGCTGGGGTTGTTCCAAGTCCAGCAGATGGGTGCCTTGGTGGTGAAGCACGATGCGAAGCGCGTTCGGGCCGTGACCCGCGAGGAGGAAGCGAACGGCTACGAACGGCCAGCGCGAACGGAACGGAACGGCGAGAGGGGAGGCGAGGCGGACGGAGTATATGGCCGTCTTGTCGTCGGTCCGGTGGCCGGCGGACTTCGGCTCGACCCGAACGCGCCACGAGTGGCGCACGAGCCGCGCCGAGCGCAGCCGGGCCGACCGAGCGAGCCGAGCCGAGCACTGGCGGGGTCGGCGGGGCAGCCAGGGGGTCCGGCCGAGCGCCGAGCCTGGCCTGCCGAGCCGGTCTCGGGAACCGCGCTGGGTGGAGGGGGCGGGGGAGGGAGGGGGGGGGGGACGGCGACAGCGTTCAGTGAGTCAGTCGCAGAGCTTGTGTGAGGAGCGTTCCGCGCGGCTCCGGAGCCGGTACACCTCGAATCGCGTGTAGTCCAGAGTTGTTCAGGAACTGCAGTCACGTTTCCAGGGACTGCGACCACCCCGGCTGCGAGACCGCAGCGACGGAAGCGCGCCAAGTGGTGCAGTGTCGTGTGTAGAGAGTTGGCCCCTGTGACGCAAAGGGCGCGTGTGTTAGTGCGGATTTGTGCGAGTGTGAGTGCATCAGTGACCACCGGATTACATTCAGGATGCCCGCTGCCCGCTGGAGAGACGATACTGGCAAGGCTGCGCCGGCATGAAGTCTCCATCCCAAAGCATGAGGTACTTTACACGCATTGGGCCTTCTTATCCTGAGGCATTTTAAGCAGCTTTAACAAAGTCCAAGGACCGTACTTTTCCTCTTTTACCGAACATCGCTGGTGAGGCTTCACAGGAATGATAAGCGCTGTTCTTTAAGTTTAGTGGCACCATTATCAAACACTGTAAGCGCGTTATCAATAAGGCGCGAGGTTGGCATTCCGCTCCAGCGCCGCGCCACGCCGCGCCACGGTGTTCTGGCCGCAGCCGCCCTTCCTGGTACCGCCGCCCCAAGTCAACACTCCCAAGCATGCCTGCCGCCGACGGCTGCCAACCCCCTTCTTCACACGTGTCGTGTCAAATATTTCTCATACCAGCCGTGCCGCTGCTGGCTTTTTGTTGTTTCTCCTGCGTTATTCTTTTTTTTTTTTTGTCGACACGGATGCTTTGGGTCCAGTCCGCCGGACTGCCGGTTCGGTCTGCATGTCTGCGTGCCTGCGCCTGGCACACTGTGCCTGCATGGCTGACCGATCCAGAGACAGGCAGTCCGCGGCAGGGACGGACGAGCCTTTTTTGGAACGCCTCTTAAACTCGGCTGGAAAACCGCTGGAACGTCTGTTGAACGCCTTCGGAACGTCTGGCAGGACGTCACCGGAACGCCACGAGGGGCGTGGCGGGGCGGGGCGGGGCGGGGCGGGGCGGGGCCAGGAGGGCCGGCGAGTCCGTTTGAGTGTGACTGGGAAGCCGCCTCGCCGCCCGGCTCGGCTCCTCGCCCAGCCCGGCTAGACCCCGCTCGCTCGGCTCGACTCGGCACCACACATCTCCTTGCTTCTGCGGGTCGGATCACATCCGCATTTATGGTTTTCCCTCGACCGCTCGCGATGCTTGCGAGGCTGTTCGCCTGTTTCGCCGTATTTTTGCGGCAGGTTGTCTGTAAGTTGGGCGAAACGGACCGCAAGCGCAGGGCCCTGCCAAATCTCGGGGATTTTATTATTTGGACGGCGTTCTCCGGGCGGCCGCCCGTTCGTACGTTTGGCAACATTGACGTTGGCAAAGACGCTCCCCTCCGTCGACCACGTGTTCTTCGCTTCTTCACACCCACACGTTCAACGTCCACACGTCGCAGGCGGCAGGAGCAGGCAGAGGCACAGTGGGCCAAGAGACCGGCGCAGGCAGCCAAAATTCCAGACGCGTTTTGAGCTCCAGAGTCGCTATAAATACTTCAACCGAACCTGTGACCCCATCAATTGATTCCTCGTTCGAAGAGCAATCCATTGGTGGGGGTCACACGTTCGGTTTGAGTCCCATTTAGCAACTCTGTGGAGCTCAAATCGCGTCTAGAATTTTTGCCGCCTCCACCACCGGTCTTCTGGCCCACCGTGAGAGGCCCTCCCTCCCGCGCAACAAGTCCAAAACAATGGTTCGGCGCGGTTGGTCGGGTTGGCATCATTGGATATTCATTGGGAGCAGCCGCCAGGGGCAGCCCCGGCCAGGAGGTGACGAGAAGAGCGACAGGCCGGACCGGCTCTTGAAATCGAATCGAAACCGAATTCGGCCGAATCAGGTCCGGGCGGGCCGGGCCGGTGCCGGTCCTTTCGCGCGCCGGCTACCACCTGACGCGCGGAGCGCGGAGCACGCGGAAGCGAAGCCAAGCGAGCCCCGCCAGGACGTCCAGGACCAGGCCCAAGCCGCGCGCTCCAATTCCAGACCTCCAGACGCGCACTCCGCCGGAAACGAACAAGGAAGCAAGGGTGGATCCGGAGGCGGGCCGGGCACAGTGGGCCAGAAGACCGGCGCAGGCGGACGAAATTCCCGGCGCGTTTTGAGCTCTAGAGTCGCTTAATGGGACTCGAGTCAAACGTTTGACCCAACCAATGGGTTGCTCTCCGAATGAGAAATCCATTGGTCGGGTCACATTCGGATCGAGTCCTATTTAGCGACTCTGGAGCTCAAACCGCGTCTAGAATTTTAGCCGCTCGCGCCGGTTGTCTGGAGCACAGCTCAAGTTGCCTACTTTCTTGCAAGGGCGCATTGCGGCCTTTCGCCGCCTCATTGGGGGCGTGGTGTGGGCGACGCCCCCATCGTTCCAGCCCCTCGCCCCGGGTCCGCGCCTGCAAGGCAAAGGAGTGACCCGCCGAATGGCCGTGTTTGTTTTCCCAATAAGCACGGCGGGCCGGCCGGGCGTGCCGAGGCCAGATAGTGAGACTGGCGTTCGTTGCACTTTGGACGAGCGACGGTGGTCTGGTCTGACTCACGCTGCTGCGACTGGACAGGCCGCAGTCCTCCAGCTGACAAAGGCTTTGGTCGCTAGCGGCGGCGGGTTTAACTTACTCAGTTCCGGCGACGCCGCGGCGGCGGCGGGAACAAGGAGGGGAAGAATGGCGCAGAGGCCGCGAGGAATGCGAATGGCCGAGGATCGCCAATGAGCACCGAGAGCGTCGTGCAGCGGGGAGGCTGTGCTGCATGCTAAGGGCTGGCGGTGCGGTGCATCGGATCGCTGGAAGCCCTTCCTCCCACACGGGCTGCACACCCGGCCCTTGCTGCGAACAGTGGGCACACTGAGAAAAAAAAGAGTTCTTAATCTGAGAACATTTGCATCACTTTGGTGGATTACTCTCGGATTATCGGAGAGCATTCCATCAATGTGATACATATGTTCTCAGATTAAGAACTCATTTTTTTCAGTGCAAGCGGTCGAAACCCTCGACGACGCGTTTTGACCCTTAGAGGCGCTAAAAGGGCCTCGAACCGAACGTGTGCCCACGAATGGATTGCTCTCGGAACGAGGAATCCATCGGTGGGGTCACTCGTTCGGTTCGAGTCCCGTTTAGCGACTCTGGAGCCCCAAAATCCGTCCGGGATTTTGACGCCTCCACCGGTTTTCTGGCCCTGTGCTTCGTCGCTGTGACTCTCTCACGAACATGGGGGCGTTCCAATTCGGAATCAGACTTACACCACTATGAGCGCGCGGCACGGCCACGGCCCGTTCCCTGAAGGCCCTGCTGGCCTGGCCCTGTAGGGCGGGGCCGGGCGGGGCGCTGCTGGAAACCCGCTCCCGGATCGATCTTTCGAACGGGCCAATTGCCTATGGCTTTGGTGCTGCCAAGGGCTGGACCGGTGCACAGTGGGTCAGAAGACCGTTGAAGCGGCCAAAATCCCGGACGCGTTTAGAGCTCCAGAGTCGCCAAATGGGGCTCGAATCGAACGTGTGACACCACCAATGGATTTCTCGTTTGGAGAGCAATCCATTTGGTGGAGGTCGCACGTTCAATTCGAGTCCCATTTAGCGACTCTGGAGCCCAAAACGCGTCTCGAATTTTTTCCGCCTCAACGGTCCTCTGGCCCACTGTGCGGCGCACTGCCACGCCGAGGCAGGCCCATCAGCCAATCCCATCCGGGGCCCCAAGGGCGGCCACGCGGCCACGCGGCCCGGCCTCCGCATTTCGGTCAGAGGCGAGGCGCACTGTGAAAAATAACGACGCAGCGGCCGCGCTTCGTGAGCGGGCAGTTTAGTTCATGGAATGATTTACAATTTGGGCCGGCTTGCTGCAGGAGGCGTGCTGAGCAGTCAATGTTGGCGCCGCAGTGTTGAGTCGTGCCGCGGCGGGCGCGCGAGGGACCGCGAGGTGCTGGCTGGCGCGCTGCAGGCCGAGTCGCCGGCCGGCCGGACGGACAGGGATGAGTCGTGTAAAGCGGGCGGCGCGGCGGGGACGCCGGGATGGATCAGGATGTCGCTCCTTTTGTCTGAGGCACCGCGTCATCCTCGGGGCCGCGCCTCTGATGAGCGGGGCGGGGCGGGGCGGGGCGGGGCGGGGCGGGGCGGGGCGGCGCTTCGTTTGAGACGAGGTGCTGCGGCGCCCTCCAGCGCTCCAGCCGCCTCCAGCGCCCTCGGCGGCGTGACTTACCGCCGCGGGCAGCACCGCGGCAGCGCGGCAGCGCCGCCGACCAAGAGCAAGCTTTTGTTGGCGCGGCGGCTCTCGCGGAATGAATCGCTGGCGGTGCGGCCCGTCTCTCTCGCACTCCCTGCGCGCCTCCCTCCCCCGCCGCGGCCGCCGCGGCCGCCAGAGAGAGACAGACGGTCGACGGAATGGGCCCGCTGGCCGCGGCCGGCCACCACCGCGGAGTGCTGATTGACCAGAATGAGCCGAATGTGCTGCTGGCGGCCCTGGCGTGCCGCCGCTGTGCCGCCCTGGCGGTGCTGGCAACACTGCCCTGCGCGCGCTATGGCCCCGAGTAATGACCCCTGGTTGGTTCCCTACACCTTACATGTTGGCGCGCGGCCCATCACGGCGAGATGGAGGACAGGCGCCTGGGACGCCACAGTGGGACGGACGGATCCAATCCGGCCGGCGAATGCGGCGCCGCGGCGCGCGAAACGGAGATGGATTGGCTAGCAGCGGCACTCTGCGGCCAGCCCGGCCAGCCCGCGGGGTCAGGATGGCGGTCGCTCTGTCTCTCTCGCACCCGTGGGGCGTTTCCTAGAGAGGAGGGCGCGGACTTTCGGATCCAGCTCTCGCATAGGGTCGGGACGACGGGGCCGCGCGGCCGGGCCCCGTGCTATCGATGTGGCATCGTATCAGTCGAGAGGAAAGAGAGGGGGACGATTCTCTTTTGTCTTTGCCGAAGCAGCGAAGCAGCCGGAGGCCCGGAGAAGGGGGAAGTTGGTGTGTTTGTTTATCGCACACATGGCCGGGCCGGCCGGGCCGGCCGGACCTGCGAGCCGAGCGGCGGCCCTGCTGCTGCTGGGGAAGCGGCAGCAACAACAACAACAACAACAACAACAACACGTGCAGTACGTCCGGAAGCACATAATGGAAGACGGACCAAGACGGCGAGCCGGTGCGGAACGACGCCGCAGCTGCTGTCAGGCCGTCGGGGGAGTCGGGGGTGGTGGCAGCGTGCTCCGTTCGGGTGCGGGAGAAACCATGAGGAGAAACCGATCGCACCGCGCAGAATCCGTCGTCTGGGCGGATTCAGGGGGCGTCTTCTTTCCCGAATCGGCAGAGGACCATTCCTAGTCCAGCCCATCGCGTTGATGCTCCTCTTCCAAGCGTCGTCCAGTGTGGCGATGGCTGGCCTTGGCTGGCCTTGGCAAAGCCTAGGCGGTGCCGCGCCACGCTGGGCTAAAGCGCGGATCCAGAGGGGGGGGGGCAAAAGGACAATTGCCCTCCCCTTGAGCCATAGATAGCCGCCTGAAAGGTAGGAAAAAAGCAACACTCTGCCCCTGTAAGTAGGCAAAAAGTGCTACGTTGCCCCCCCCCCTTGGGCCGACTCTGGATCCGCCACTGGCTGGGCTGCTCGTCTTCACGGAGACGGCGTCTCTGGCAGCAGCGGCTCGATGGAAACTCCATAGGCGCGACCGAAACGTTTCTGGAGTGCCGGCCGAAGGTGTGAGTCAGGCCGGGCGCAGCGCGCGCCGGGCGTAGCGACAACAACAGCTGAGCCGCCCCGCCTCGCCCCGCCTCGCCCCGCCTCGCCCCGCCTCGCCTCGCCCCGCCTCGCCCCGCCTCGCCCCGCCCCGTTCATTCCGTGGGTGGCCCGGCGGCGGCGCGGGGCACCTGCGACTCCAGGCAGGTCTTTCTCCAGGAGGGACGCGCACCCTCCCTAGGGACCCGCCTGCCGCCTCCCCCACCCCGACCACCACGTCTACGCCGCGCGGAAGCGGCCCAGCCGACGCGCCGCGCGCACGGCCGGACGAAGTGTGCGGGCTGCACAGTGGGACGCGTTTTGAGCTCCAGAGTCGCTGAATGGGACTCGAACCGGACGTGTGAACCTAACCCTCCAATGGATTGCTCTCCGAACGGGGAACGCATTGGTGGTGGTCACACGTCCCATTCGGGACCCATTTAGCGACTCTGGAGGTCAAAACACGTCTAGAGTTATGGCCGCCGGTGGTCTTCCGGCCCACTGTGGGCTGGCGGCGGCCTCGCTGGCGGCTCATTGTTGCGAGACGGCCCCTCCGGTCACGCACGCAGCGAAATTAGCCAGGCCAACACAGCAACGTGACTGGCTGGCCAGCCAAGACTGACCAATCAAAGAGGCGGCGTGGCAAGAGGCACTGCTGCCGTATGGCGTCGTGCGTGCGCGCGCGCGCGTGTGTGTGTGTGTGTGTGTGTGTGTGTGTGTGGCTGTCAGTGTAGGCACCGGGTGACAGTGCCTGTCGCCTGCAACAAGTGCGCCCCCAAAGCAGTCCCCGTCGTACCCGCGGCCGAGGCGCAGGCGGCCAAAACTCTAGACGTGTTTTGAGCTCCAGAGTCGCTAAATGGTTCTCGTATC
>CM060087.1:11724663-11737227 GCA_030522485.1 Stenchaetothrips biformis | reverse complement strand
AGGACTCGAACCGAACGCGTGACCCCACCCATGGATCCCTCGTTTTAAGATCAATCCATGGGTGGGGTCACACGAGCGGTTCGAGTCCCATTTCACGACGAAATGTCTCCGGAAAAAGGCAGGAAACGCGTACCTGTCGGCCACGTCCCAGCGCGCGCCCCCGTCCCGCAGCGCCCTGCACAGGTTGACCATGCCCTGATGCGCGGCCACCATGAGCGGCGTGCGGTGAGCGGCGCCCTCGGCCGGCTGGTTCGGGTCGGCGCCCGCGTTGAGCAGCAAGTACACCAGCTTCGGGGTCGCCGCGGAACACGGAAAGCAGCAGCGCCGTGCGGCCGCGCGGTCCGGCACGTCCACCGCCAGCGGCCTGCATCATCATCATCATCATCATCGTCGTCGTCGTGTTCGCTCAGCGTGTGTCGCACAGTGGGCCAGATGACCGGCGGCGAGTCTCTAAATGGGGGACTCGCGTTTCCAGCTCCAGGGTCACTGAATGGGGTTCGAATCGAACGTGTGACCCCACCAATGGATTGCTCTCCGAACGAGGAATCCATTGATGGCGTCACACGTTCGGTTCGAGTCCCATTTAGTGACTGGAGCTCAAACCGCGTCTTGAGTTGTGGCCGCTTGCAAGGGTCCCCTGGCTCACTGTGTGTCGATTTGCCTGCGCGCCATTATCGGAGACAGGCGGAAATAATGGCTCAGTGCGGTCGCGAGAGTGCGTACCTCTGTGACAGGAACTTGCGCGCTCGGTGTGGAAGCCCCTGACTGATGGCCCTGTGCAGTGCCACCATCGGGGCCTGGTCGTCTGCCGGAAAGAGGCCGTTTTTGTTGTTGTCTTTTGTTTGAAAACATCACTCCAGCCACATTTTCACATAGCGGCGGTTGATGCGCTGGTCTGGTCATTGGGCAGCCATTTCAAGACCAAGCTAGTACCTTTGGTGGTCGCGGCCAAGGTGTTGCTCCAGGGGCCTTGTCCTCGTTGCACCCGGAAGTGGAAGCTGTCACCCGGTGACATGTTGTCCAGCTCCAGTCGCGTCTTGAAGCCCCTGGAGAGGAAAAGCAAGCACAACGCGGGTCGTCAGAGTGGCAGCTTCGGTCTGTAGCGAGTTCAAGACGTCGCATAGTGGGCCAGAGGAGAAGGCCGGCGCAGGCGAGCAAAACTCGAGACGCGCTAAATGGGACGCGAACCGCTCGTGTGACCCTACCGATGGATTGCTCTCCGAACGAGGAATCCATTGGTGGGGTCACGCGTTCGGTTCGAGTCCTGCTTAGCGACTCTGGAGCTGAAAACGCGTGTAGAGCTTTGGGCCGCCCACCGTGCGTCGTCGGCGGCGCACCTTAGCGGCAGGCAGCCCATCCGCAGCCCGGCAGGGAAGTCCACCGGCTGCCTACCGCCCAGGCGCGCCTCACACAGCCTGCGGGGAGGGTACGGGTACCGCTGCCGTCGCTCTGTCTCTGTCGCACCGATGGAGCGTCCCGCAGAGGTGCGTGAGAGACATCAGTCGCTGGAGGTCAGTGCGATGTCCCTCGCTGATGCTATTAGGGGACCCCGGTCAGGCCAAGACCGCGGAGCATTAGGGCATTAGGGCGGCTTTTAGCCCCGCGGGCCACAGCGCCACTGCTTTTACGCGGCCCGTTCCTTCGGTCCCTCCCTTCTAAAATGGAAATGATGAACGTTCCATGACAATGGGACGCACCGCAACGCCATCCGCGGGGAGAGGGGGCGTCGCGTGGCCTGGCCGGCGTGAGGGGCCGCGGCAGTCAGGTGCACGGGTTGCTCGGGGCGCGGCGATGCGGGGGGTTGGTTTGGGCTGCGGCCCTCAATGAAAAAGCGGCCCCTGCTGGTACTCGAACCCGCGTCTCTGCGGTCCCATGAGAGGCCCCTGGCCCTGTCGGTCGCCGTGCTCGTCGCCGCGTGCCTCAGGCTCGGGGGATGCGCCTTGACGCCCACCACGTCCCACAGGTGAGTGGCGGCGGAAAACGGCGAGGAGCGAGTGAGGGTATTTGAACCCACGCCATGCGTCTGGTCGTCTGGTCTGCCCGCCAGCAGGACGGTGGCTCCAATACGAGCGCTGCTGCTCCGCATGTTCGACCAGAACCGCCTGCTGGTGGTGTTCTTGACGGCGGGAATGGGACGGCCGTGGACGCCACCTTCGACGAGGGCGTCCTGGGGGCCTTTGGCGAGGCGGTGTCCGGGCTGCAGGTCGCCGTCGTCTCCGGCCCGCCGAGCGAACGACAGCGCCACCCCGCCGGGGACGCGTACCTCCACGGCCGCGCGCACGGCTTCCTCGTGGTGGCGGCGGGCACGGCGTGGGTGCCGTCGCTGCGCGCGCTGCCCTGGTGGAACAGGACGGCCGTGTTCCTGGTGATGACGCGCGCCGACCCCGCCGTCACCTTCGCCGCCCTGGCCACCGAGTTCGTCGACAACGTGGCGCTGGTGTCGCCAGGGCGCGGCTCGGCGGACGTCGTGGCTCTGTACGCCGTGCAGCCGTCGGCGTCCTCGGCGCGGTGCTCGCGTGTCCGCGTGGGCCGAGTGGCGAGGGTGGCGACGTGGCTCGGCACTCGGTGGGACGTCGACGACGCCGTCCTGGCCACGCTGGCAGCCCGCAGGTGGACGCCGCTGGTGGTGGGTTGCCGCATCCGAGCCGTGCTCGCCGCCAACTCGCTGCAGCTGTCCAGGCCGTTGATCGTGGCCTCAGCGCACGGCCTGCGCGCCCAGGTCGACACTTCCATGGCGGACTCCAACATCAACCAGAAGCTGGCGGACGGCACGTGGCAGGGGCTCTTCGGCTACCTGCAGCGCCACGAAGCGGACGTCGTGCTCATCTTGCTGCCCACCGCGGAGCGCCTCCAGGTGAGTGCCGCACAGTGGGCCAGATGACGGCGTAGGTGTCCGAAACTCTAGACGCGTTTTGAGCTCGAGAGTCGTTAAATGAGACTCGAACCGAACGTGTGGCCGTGGCCTCACCAATGGATTCCTCGTTCGGAGAGCGACTCAAAACGCGGTTAGAGATTCAGCCACCTGCACTGGTCTTCTGGCCCTCCGTAATGTAGTGCGTACCGCCCGCTGCCGACTGTTGACACTAATCTGCTTCAAGTACTTTCGGCCCACGGTGATGCTGACCACCGTCAACGTGGGCGTGATGTTGCGCTGCTCGCGGTCGAGGGAGAGCATCGGCACGGCCAGCATCGGCCTGGTGCACGTGCTGCAGCACCGCAGCATCCTGCTGCTGCTGACGGCCTCGCTGCTGGCCTACTTCGCCAGCGTCCTGGTGGGCCGCCGCGTGGACCTCGCCGTGCGCAGGGCCAGGGCGCAGGCCGCGGCGTCGGGCGGCACGCATCGCGTCGTCATCGCCAAGCGCGGCCTGGGGGCCTTAGAGGTGAGCCTGGGGCACAGTGGGCCAGAAGACCGAGGCAGGCGGCCAAAATTCGAGACGCGTTTTGAGCTCTGGAGTCGCTAAATGCGGCTCGAATCGAACGTGTGACCCAATGGACCAATGGATTCCTCGTTCAGAGAGCAAGCCATTGATGGCGTCTCACGTTCGATTCGAACCCCATTCAGTGACCCTGGAGCTGGAAACGCGTCTAGAATTTTGGCCGCCTGCCTCGGTCTTCTGGCCCACTGTGTGGAGCCGGGGTGGGGAAGGAAAGGGGTTACAGAGGGCAAGGGCTGCGGTGGACATCCAGGGTGACGGTGGGTGCCGGGCAGGTGGTGGCCGTCTTGCTGGAGCAGCCGATGGAGCCGCAGTTCGCGGTGCAGCGACGCCTGTTCGGCCAGCTGCTCCTCTTCGTCCTCATCGTCAACATCTACCTCAAGTCGGCCATCACGGCGGAGCTGACGAGGTCGCCCAGCGCCGAGCGCATCAAGACGCTGGGCGACCTGAGCCGCGCGGGGGCCAACCTGGGCCTGACCGCGGCCATCCTGCTGACCAACTTGAGGGAGGCCGCGACCAGCGCGCCGGAGTTGCGGGGCGTGGCGGCGCGCGCGCACACGTGCGACACGAACTTCACGGACTGCCTCGTCAGGTTTAAGGTGAGTCTGCGGGGCCCGGTCGGGCAGAGACCCGCTGCGTCGAGACTTGGAGATGACGTCCGCCTTCGGGCTTGGGCCCTCTCTTTGCAGGCCGACCGCGCCTCCACCTACGCCATGTCCTTCTCCCAGATCTCGCCCTGGCGCCAGAAGATCTTGGAGCTCAAGCTGTGCACCTACACGCTGCGGGAGCCGCTCGAGACGGCGCAGGTGAGGACAACGCCGAAATCACATTTTCCGCTGCATTCCAATGGATTCCTCGGTCGGAGAGCAATCCATTGATAGGGTCACACGTTCGATTCGAGTTTCATTTAGCGACTCTGGAGCTCAAAATGCGTTCATTATTTTGACCGCGCCTCCTTCTGGCCCACTGTGTGCCGTGATGCCGCAGCTCGTGATGTTCACGCGCCTGGACGACCCCCTGGGCGCGCTGCTGGACGTTGTGATCGGCCGCCTGCAGTCTGGGGGGCTGCTCGTCTACTGGCTCAACCACTTGCACCCCGACGGCGCGACCAACAACAACAGCGAGGACGCTGACGAGGCCACCACCAACGTGGAGCAGACGGTCGTGGCCCTGGCCATCCTGGGCCTCGGGCTCCTGGCGGCCGGCGTCGTCTTCGCCACGGAGGTGCTGCCCGTGCACCTGGAGGACGGCGAGGGGCCGCGGCGGTCTCACTCCCCGGCGCGCCGCGTCCTGGGGCACAGTGGGCCAGAAGACTGGCGCAGGCGGCCAAAACTCAAGACGCGTTTTGAGCTCCAGAGTCGCTAAATGGGACTCGAATTGAAGGTGTGACCCCCCACCAATAGATTCCCCGTTCGGAGAGCAATCCATTGGTGGGGCTCTTACGTTCGGTTCGAGTCCTATTTAGCGACCCTGGAGCTCAAAACGCGTGTACGCACGTCAACAACTCGACAACAAACCGAGCACACCAACGCCATCCTGGTGTCGAGCTCGCATCCTCGCCATGACGTCACATGTAGCGTGCACCGCGCAGCGTGAAGCGCCCCGCGGAGCAACAACGACAATAAAACAGGATGAAATGCCAGAGTAGGCTGTGCTCACCAGTAGATGGTTTGCCACGGCTTGCCGCGCTCCCTGATTTGCAGACGGTAGTCCGGTTTGTCGTCGGCGTCACTGCAGCACGGGAACAAGAAATCAGAAATCGTCATTTTTTATCAAACGTAGGGCATAGCAAGCAACACCTCCGTGCAATCATGGCCAAAGCCGTCGGTGCACTTAAAGTTGAGGACATCGTGGAAACAATAAATAAACAAATAAAAAAATTTCGCGACCCAAAATGGGGTTAGACCAGGGCCTGGCACGGTACGATTGCAGGGTATAGCACAGTGTTTGTCGTTGGCCAACGCACACGGCCGCACGCGGCCCCCTAGCCTCATCATGGCCCTCATGTCCTTGGCGGCGATGTGTCATGGCGTGTGGCGTGTGGCTTGGAGGAGTGTGGCGTGGCGAACTCTGATGAAGCAGTTTCTTGATGTGGGTGTTTCCCCCGAGCCCCATGGCACTGGAGACTCGCTGCCCACGGCGGGACACACGTGTTGCCACATCTCCGTCGCTTTTGAACGCCGCGGCCGCTTTCTTTGCCCCCGGACCCAAATCTTGCACGTCCCCGCGCTGTGCCGCCTAAAGGTGCCGAAACGCCCGCAAAACGCTACGCCTCGTGTCGGGAGCACGGTGGGCCAGAAGACCGTGCAGGCGGCCGAGATTCTAGACGTGCTTTGAGCTCCAGGTCGCTAAATGGGACTCGAACCGAACGTGTGACCCCACCAATGGATTGCTCTCCGAACGAGGAATCCATCCGTGGAGTCACACGTTCGGTTCGAGTCCCATTTAGCGACCTGGAGCTCAAAACACGTCTAGAATCTTGGCCGCCTGCACGGTCTTCTGGCCCACTGTGCGCTGCCCGCTTACAAGACGCTGCCCTGCGACTCGACGGACAGCCCCGTCATGGCGGCGGCTGGGGCGGCGGGGGCGCCGGGGGCGCGCGGCGTGTGCCCCGAGGACTGGTGCGCCGAGGGCGCCGAGTCCTGCGACGCCGAGGACGCCATGCGGCCCGGCCGGAGTCCGTGCGAGGCCGACGGCCCCCACGCCAGCGTGACGACGCTCCTGGTCGTGGACACCACCTCCAGGCCGGGGCCCGCGTCCTCGCCCGCCACCACCATGTTCCCCGGTCCCAACCCCGACGGCACTGCGCCCTTTCCCGGACGGCGTGCCTCGCTCCGTGGGCCGTGAGCCGAGACCGTCGGGACCGCGGGGGCGGTGCATGGCGCATCGACCTAACGGGCCGTAACCAGGCGAACCCTTTGCGACAGACAGACAGACAGGCAGACAGACAGACGAGCTTCTTAGACTGAACGCGGTGCGGCGTGCGGCATCAGTCCCGTGATGTATTTATGGGTCCGATAGCTGCCCTTTGATTCGCGTTTTCGCGGGCGGGCCGAGTAAATCACCGACGGTGCTACGCTACAGCCATGGCGTCGTGGCGACGGCACTCCCTCTGTGTGGGAACCGATGTCGGCCGATGGCGCACAGTGGGCCAGCCGAGGCGACTGCCCGCGCCGCCCGATTTTGAGCACCTCTAGGTCTTGTTTACCGCCACCAGGAAGGCCCGAGGAGGCCCGCGCCCGCCCTTCCCACGGCCAATTAGGACCTCGGCGTGCGGAGCCGCGCCGCGCCGCGCCGTGCCGTACGGGAGCCGGAGCCCATTACGTATTCATGCGGCGCCTGGGTGATGACCCCAATGAGAGCGACGGAGAGCGCGCGGCCGTCTGCCGTCCCGCTCGCACTCATCACCGCAGGCCGGCGCCGCGGCAGCCACCGGGCCGCCGGCATCCTTGTTGCAAACGATACGCCATACAATGTTGTCGATTACTATTGTTGCGGCTTGCTGCAGGCTGCTGGAGGCCGCGGCATGTGGAGCTCTGACGGTCGTGAGAATACCGTCGACCTATGGGCCGGCCGGGCGCTGGGCCGCGCTAGGACTAGGACGTGCGGTGGAGCATGAGGGTGGGCTTGTAGCAGCGCTAGCGCGCAAAACGCCTTCAAATTGTCTTCCGCCTGGCGAGACGCCGGGATGTCCTGCAAGGCCGAGTCCGCGTCGTTTTCGCGTTTTCGCGCCGCACCGCCGCTTCCGTCTCCGAATGCTGCAAAGTGCAAACGCACAGCAGGCGGCCGCCGACGCGGACACGTCGTCGTCGCCTGTCGACACGTCACGTCGTGCGATTAGAGCTGCAGGGCGCAGGGCGGCCCGGGGGAAAAGTGGCCCCGCGTTATTTGCACTGCCAGGACCAATCATGGCAGGACTGCCCAGGGGACTGCCGCCATCACGACGGACAGGCGGACAGACGGACGGACAGACAGACGCAGTGACGGGCGGCCGGGCGGACGCCGCTTCCGAGTGGCGCTGCTGGGGAGTCTCGGCGGGCTGCAGGGCGCCACGGCAGTGCACAGTGGGCCAGAAGACCGGCGGAGGCGGTCGAAATCCCGGGCGGGTTTTGAGCTCCAGAGTCACTAAAGGGGACTCGAACCGAACGTGTGACCCCACGAGTGGAATCTTCGTTCGGAGAGCAAGCCATTGGTGGGTCACACGCTCGGCTCGAGTCCCACTTAGCGAGCGACTCTGGAGCTCAGAACACGTCAACAGTTTTGTCCGCCAGCGCCGGTCTTCTGGCCCACTGTGCAGCGCCCCCACTGCTGGAGCGGCGGTGCGGCCCGGCCGGCTGGAGCCTGGAGCCGCCGTGTCTGGAGGCTGGCTGCATCCAGTATCCCCATCAGTGTGCAGGCGAACTCGGGTCGGGACGGTCACGTTCTCCTCCAGCGCGCCACTGTGCGACTCGCGTGCTCCGCGTCGCCAACCTCGTGCCGATCGCGTCCAAGTGCCGCCCAGTCCAGTGCCGCTCTGTCCAGCGCCACCACTCTGGGATTTACCGGCGGCGGAGCACAGGTCGGGCCCCTGTGACTCGCGAGGTGAGTCTCCAATTAATGAACTTATTTTTTTTTAATTTTTTTTTTTAAGTCGAGGTTCAAAGTTTTGCCACTCTGCCAAGTCTCATCAAAATCGTACAGAAAATTTCGAAAATGCATATGGAGCCACACTGCAAATTAAAAAAAAAAATATATAAAAAAAAATAAATAAAAAATAATCGAATTTTTGAGAGGCAATAAGGCTACTTGTGCCTAAAATTCAGCAAAAAATAAAGCAGTTAGTACACGCACTTCCAAACCTATGACGCACTTTATCCAACATTTTCCGGCATGAATGATTAATGCCCTTCGAAAGGGACAGTTATGTCAAGTTTGTGCTCATTTCTTTTTTCACTTTCGGACAAGGTGTAGAAAGGAGTAGCTAGTTAACCGACGTGGTGGCCTCTTTGCCGCCTGAGCCACCGAGTGGCCGTCCGGTCGGCGTAGGTTAGGGGGCGGCATCCAGCTGTCTTGCAGGTGAAGCGGACGCCACGGTGCAACGCCCGGGAAACACGCATCCTACTCTGTTAGAGATCGAAGATCGATTTCCCGGAACGAACGTTTGCGTATAGACGTGCGCGTTCGCTACGTTTTTGAATAAAATAACGCCCGTTTACTACTCGGCCTGGGAGTGCATTTACTAATGCCAAATCCGATTCGATTAAGGTCGAACTCAAGGCGCCTGCCTGCCTGCATGCCTGCATCTGGTCGTGCAATGGAGGAAGCTGCTCCTGCCGGGTGGTATTTGCACGGCAGAGGTCTGCCCCGCCGGCCCAGCCGGCCCAGCCACACGGCGCGGCCCACTCAATTTATAGCTTTGGAGGGCACGGCACGGCACGACAGGGTTCCAGACACTTACCGTGGCGCCCGCCCTACACCGCCAAACGCGATGCCAAGACACAAGCAGTGGGTCAGACGACCGTTGGGGCGGCCAAAATCTCGGACGCGTCATGAGCTCCAGAGTCGCAAATTGGGACTCGAATCTATCGTGTGACCCCACCGATGAATTGCTCTCCAAACGAGGACTCCATTGGTGGGATCGCACGTTTGATTCGAGTCCCATTTAGCGACTCTAGAGCTCACAACGCGTCTATAATTTTGGCCGCCTCAAAGGTCTTCTGACCCACTGTGCGCCATGACCGCACACGTGTGCTACAACGCGTAACTGGCGTAACTTGACCTGAGCACGCTCGCAAGTAACATGGGAGTATGGCTTTCGGAGCGGAGGTATAGCGCACAGTGGGCTAGAAGACCGGCGCTGGCGGCCGAAACTTCAGCCGCATTTTGAGCTCCAGAGTCGCTTAATGGGACTGGAACCGAGCGAGTGACCCCACCAATCGGTAGGGTCACAACGTTCCGTTTGAGTCCCACATAGCGACTTTGCAGCTCCAAACGCGTCCGGGATGTTGACCGCCCCCACCAGTGGTCTTCTAGCCCACTGTGTGGCGTCCTTTAATTGTCCCGAGGTGCAACAAAGGTCTGGGTGGACGCGGCTCTGCCCGTGGCGCACTGGACGCGGCGGTCCGCTTCCCATGCAAAGTCAGGCCGGGCCGGCCGGGCTGGCCCAGTTCACACTCACGTGTCGTGTGGCTGGCATGACCAGCCTCAAGACTGGCCAAGCCTTACCGCGCACCGCAAAACAAAAAAATATTTTCAAAAAATTTCCGTTTTTGTCTTAATTTTTGCCCTGTTCTTAAAAAAAAATAATTCGGAATAGTAATTTATTTTTAAGGGGAGTACTAAGTCACGCTGGTGTGCCATTTTGACCTAAATCGGAATCATTTATGACCTCAAAATAGTCCCTTAGCCGTGACCTTTTCTCTCATTTTGAGCTCATTGTGACATCAAGTTGACTTTTGTGTTCTCCTTGGGGAGTTCATTGTACAGTCGCGTAGTGCCCTCTCCTGTTCCCTGCTCGTCCGCCAGTCGTTTAGTCGTGCTGCGCCGCTTCGGTGCGTGGATTTTAGTGCGGTGCTTCGATGCCCGTGCGGACTGCTTCTTCGCCTCCTGCGGGGTGCTTATGCAGTGGTTCGGGTCGAACGGCTGGAACAACAACGACGGCCTGCCACATTATGCGGCGGTTGAGAAGGCCTCGCCGCCCCGGGTGATCCCCTGACCCCGCGCGCGACGACCTGCCGACGCCGCGGCACGGCCTGTTCCGCCTCAAGCTGGAGCATCCTCCCTCCGATACCGATCTGTTTGGACACGCTCGTTGTTCGTGCCGGGAAGTGACTTTATTACAGTTGCCAAGAATGCTGCCGGACAGACGGCGTAAAGATGGCCGGACGGACAGGCGGACGCACGAAAAACACATCGATTCGACATTGTATGTCGAGGACACCCCAGGGGTCCAACCCTGAGTCTGCCCCGGTCTGCCGCGGGTCTAGTCCGCGTGCTACAGTTATCGCCCATCGCGGAGCCGTGCCGCGGCGCGTGAGTGATACCAGTAATAACTGGCTCGGCCGGTAAACAAATCGAGTATGAGTTTACGAGGTCGGATTGGCGATATCCTGGTGTCGGCCGAGCCATCTGCCCAACGCTATTCGTCGCCCCGTCAAAGAAAAACAACAACACTGATCAGTGGAACGGGTGCTGCGGGGCGATTTAAAGCTACCAATTGAAAGACAAGGGGGAAAAAAAGAACAAGCTTGCACTTGAGCCCCGGCGGCCGGCGCGGGTAAGTCACGTCAGTCGTGTCGACGACGAGGAAAAACGGTCAAATTGAGCCTGCAGGAAAAAAAAGGCGGGAAAAAGTCGACAAGGCGCCGGTTAATGACGTGTTGCGTGCAGAGCCCGCTGGCTGCCTGCCTGGCTGCCTGCCTGGCCTCGGCAAGCATCGGGACCACGAACCATCGGCAAGTATCGAGGCAACGTCACTCGCGCACCCGACACTGTTCCTCACAGTTCCTAATGCCACAAACAACCAACACAGACCGCGTACTCCATGCACTGACAGTCGGCGATGTCTCACGCCTCCCTGATTGGACGGATTACTTCACGCTCGCACTCTAGGGTTGTTTGAACTCGGCCAGCCCCGCTGTGGGTAGTTTCTTGATTCATACTTCTAAACCGTGAAACTTAGAGGGGCGTATTAAGCGAGCCGATTGTAGTTTGAACCGAGATCTGCAATCGGCTCGCTTACTATACCCGTCTAATTTCAACGGTTTTGCAGCTCTGACCAAAATATCGTCGGGAGTGGCGGCAGCCGGACTGCGTCTGCTGCGGGTCACTTCCTTGGCTCCTCCAGCTTCGCCCCTCCATCAAACGGGCCCGAAACTTAATTATGTTCAACACGCACACTGGGCGGAGGAGGAATCATCCGGGGTGATAGAATAAAAGTGACTGGAAACGTTCAAATGGCGCGCGGCTCACGACCATAATGCTTGCGTCACCAGGCGGGGCGAGTGGCACGGGCGGCGGCGACATGGCACGGCCGAAGGGGAGCCCATCCTGTGGCAACGCTGAGGCTGGCAACGCCTGTGCGCGGCTTTGCCTGCCTTTCGGCCCAGGGCGACAAAGGCTGCACCTACTCCGCACAGACTGCACACACTGCCGCTGCCCCTTCCCCCTTTCTCTCCAGCACGCCCACACCTGTTGAGCCGCGCCGAGCAGCACAGCCGAGCGCAGCCGAGCGCCGGCCCGAAAGCTCAACAATAACGGGCGAAGGTCGCCGCGACGCTGCTTGGTCCGCTCGTTCGGCTCCGTGGTCGCCACGCCCGCCGCCAGGGGCGCTGGCTGCAGGCCGGCGCTGCAGGCGCGGCAGGGCCATCGACAGGGCCTGTTCGTCACACACTCGCGTGCCACTCTGGGCGGTTCTGCTGTCCCATTGTTGCCTTTCGAGCTGTCGATACTCCGCGCGCGAGGGACTCTCGCGACGCGTGGAAAGGGAAGGCCCACCCACAGTGGGCCAGAAGACGGATGCAGGCGGCCAATGGATTCCTCTTTCGAAAAGCAATCCATTGGTGGGGTCACGGTCACTCGTTCGACTCAAGTCCCATTCAGCGACCGTGGGACCTCAAAACGCGTCTAGAATTTTCGCCGCCTCAACGGTTTCTTTGCCCACTGTGCCACCGGGCACGAGTCTTAGGGTATTGACCACGCCTCATTGTCGTTTTCCCGCGTCCGTGTCGGTATTTTCCGAGCCGCGAGCCGCGCGTTCGGCCGGCTGCTATCGATTCCCTCGGCGCCCTGCTGCGGCCCTGCAGCGGCCCTGCAGCGGCCCTGCGGCCCGTCGAGGTCGGGACCTTCGCACCGCTGCTGGCTGTGAATGCGTGTGTCGACATTAAGAAGACGTTAGACGCGTCCCGCCCCGCCGCCGTCGCCAGGTCACTGCGATCCGCCGCTCGATCGAAATCCAATCTGCGAGATCTCGACGGCCGTGTCGAGATGCAGCCAGCCAGCGAGGCAAGGGCGCAGTGTTACCACGGAGTTTACATGTAAACCAACTGCCCGCGAATAAAAGCGAAAGCTCACGCTCCCACGTTCGTCCAGAGAGAGAGAGAGAGAGAGAGAGAGAGAGAGAGAGAGAGAGAGAGAGAGAGAGAGAGAGAGA
>CM060087.1:11684663-11722163 GCA_030522485.1 Stenchaetothrips biformis | reverse complement strand
TTCAGACGCGTTTTGAGCTCCAGAGTCGCTGAACAGGACTCGAACGGAACGTGTGACCCCACCAGTGGATTGCTCTCCGAACGAGGAATCCATTGCCGGGGTCACACATCCGATCCGAGTCGCGTTTAGTGACTCAAAACGCGCCTGCGTTGGCCCACTGTGTGCCGCCGCCGCACCGGGACTCGAACCAGCGCCCCTCCGTCCGGCGAGGATAGGAAGCGCGGCGGAAGGTACCGACCGTCAGGATCACGCGGTTCAATGCCAGCGAGCGGCGCGGCGAGTCGCCGGCCCGGGAAGTAGTGACCGTTAACCACACAGACGAGCAGCGCGTCGTTGTCGTGTTCCGCCCGCGACCGCCGCGGGCCGCCGCCGACGCCGTCCTCCAGGCGCTACCGCCCGCCGCGCCCGCCGCCCGCCACGCCCCGCGGCCTCCCAGAGCTCCTCTCACATTTGACCCGGATCGGCCGCGCCGCTGGCCGGCGCCGCGGCGTCCTTCTCGTCCTCCTTGTCGCTGCATTAAAATTGAGGCATCAGTCGCGCGGCGTGGCGGGCGGGGCGCCGCTTGCGGAACACGCCGCCGCCGCCGTGAACGCCCCGCGATGAATGTCAAGGCGTCGCCCGCCGAGGCCTTTCACACAGCGAGCCGGCCGGCAGCACTACACAAGCACTCCAGGAAAAAAAAAATAATAATAAACGAAAGAAAAAGAAGAACGGAGTCGTCTCCGTTGTTGTGTCACCGCGTGTGGGCCGGCCGGCGCGCGCGCGGATCAAATATCACACGGATGCGTCGATGCTACTCCACCGGGGTGTCCTTGGCGCTGAAGGGCGCACCGCGACGGAGGAGTTTATCCCCGGCGTGTCGAAGAGGAGGGACCTGCCGGACGACCTGGACCCACACAGTGGGCCACGGGGACTCGAATCGAACGTGCTCGGCGGGCCGGCCTACGCCGGACACGGCGGGCGGCGCGGCCGGGTCGACTTGGCCTCAGCACCGACTGCAGCAACGCGTCTGTGTGTGTGTGTGTGTGTGTGTGGTGGGGGGGGGGGTGCGTATGTGTTAGTTGTTTATCGGAGTGGGTATTGAGTATGACAAGGCCCGGGTGAGAGAGAGAGAGAGAGAGAGAGAGAGAGAGAGAGAGAGAGAGAGAGAGAGAGAGAGAGAGAGAGAGAGAGAGAGAGAGAGAGAGAGAGATGAGAGTGAGTGAGTGGGGGGGGGTGCGTATGTGTTAGTTGTTTATCGGAGTGGGTATTGAGTATGACAAGGCCCGGGTTACGTAACGGGGTGGCACACTGAGGCGCGCGGCCGCTTGTTCCTGTTCCTTGCACATGCACCGCGTCATATATTGCGCGCGATACCGCTTTGTTTGCGGGCCAACGATCCATGACACAGGGCAACACTGGCGGGCGGGCGGGCGGACGGACAGACAGTCGGGCAGGCGGACGCGCCACACAAAGGCCCCAGCCGTGCGAGGGCAACATTTTTGGGCCGCGAGGGTCACGGAGAAAGAAGGGATGCTCCGCCGCGCCCCGCCGTGTCCCCGACTGCTCGGCTCGGCTCGGCTCGGCTCGGCCCGCGGACGACAGCTTTATACCGGGTGGGCTGCGGCGGGCCGCGACGCGGCATTGAACCGATTTAGAGCCACGCTTGCGCGCGACAGACGGCCGGACCCGCAAACAGGCAGACAGACAGACGGCTGGACCCGCGAACAGACAGACAGACGGCCGGACCCACAAACAACAGACAGATAGATGGACGGACGGACGGACAGACCGGCTCCGGGCGGTAGGCGCAAGGAGTGTGGTGGAGATGCCCGCTCGGCCCGTCCAGGACGCAGGGAGTGGGGGCGGCGCGTTGCAAAAGCGCGGCGTGTGTATTTGGAGATCGGCAATAAATATCGGAGGCTCGTGGCTCGTGCCGTCGGCCGCTGGGGAAAGGGGGGGGGGAGGGGAGTCCGTGGTTCACCCGTCACATTGGTACCCTCCACGTGCCAGCTTGCAGGCTGCTTCCGCCCGTGAGGCTCCGCTGCACTGCCAGACGATCGCGGCGTTGCATCAGGAGGTGCCCAGTGCACAGTGGGCCGGAAGACCGGTGGAGGCGGTGAATGGAACTCGAATAGAACGTGTGACCCCACCAATGGATTGCTTTCCGAACGAGGAATCCATAGGTGGGGTCACACGTTCGAATCAAGTCCCGTATAGCGACTCTGGGGCTCAAAACCCCGCGTCTAGAGTTTCGGCCGCCTTCGCTGGTCTTCAGGCCCACTGTGCAGCGGGCCGAACAGGGCTTCGTCGCGCTGTCTCTCTCGCACCCACTCGGACCGTCTCACGAGTGCGAGAGAGACAGCTTGCAGGCCCTCGGCGCCGCGTCGTGCCGCGACGCGCCACAAGCAGTTTATGACGTCTGCGATTATCGTCTGCAGCATCGTCGCCGGACCGGGCCGGTCGTGTCGTCTGCCGCGAGGAGTCGCCCATGATTATTGGTGCTGGCTGGCCAATAAACATTGCCTTGCAGTTCCTCAATGCTTTTCAGCCGTTTGAACCCCTTTTCGTCTAATAAATCCAAAGATGGACTTTGAGGTAAAAATAAATAAATAAAAAAAAAAAAGTGTTGTCAGGATTTGAACCCGGGGCAAAGGAGTTTGAAAACAGGTGCTCCCTGTCGCGCAGCTAAGTAGACACGGTGCGGTGAGCCGGGGCGCCATGTGACTGCAGACTTTAGTTGCAGCACCCACCACCGCAGCAGAGAAAACGAAGGCGGGACGCCGCCACATGCACAACTCGTTGCGTTTGCGCTAAAAGTCACGGCTAACGGACTCGCAGACTCGGTATGCAAGTGGAGTGGAGTGCTATTCAGGCGGCGGCGGCCAGGACGGGGCGGGACATGTGCGCGCCGCGAGGCGAGGCGGGCCGGATCCCGCGTGCTCTATTCTGTCATGCAGCCACGGCCGCCGGCTTTTTGCGTTCGCGCAGCGCGCGCGCAACTCGACTTCCTAAACCGTGTCGTCACTGCTACTCACTCCCTGATGGTCCACCTCCAAAACTAATTGGCCTTGGGCCGGCCGTCTCACTGTACGCCGACTGGATGCCGAACCAACCATCTGCATGCATGCGCGTGAGGTCACGGCCGGCTACCGTGCGCCAGCACTACGGCCCCGCCGAACCGTACCGCGCCCTCCGCCTACCGACAGGTGGGCGCACATGGCACTTCAAACTTCCAGCTTGTCAGCACGCTGACTTGGACGACAAGCCGATGCACAGTGGGTCAGAAGACCGACGCCGGCAGTAAGTCCCGGACGCGGGTTTCGAGCTCCAGTGTCGCTAAGTAGGACTCGAACCGAACGTGTGTGACGCCACCAATAGATTGCTCTACCAACCAGGAATCCATCGGTGGGGTCACACGTTCGATTCGAGTCGCATTTAGCGACTCTGGAGCTCAAAACGCGACTGGAGTTTTGCGGCCTGCCGGTCTTCCGGGCCGCTGTGCGACGGCGACTCGGGCGTCGTCGTCCGCCGTACGGAGCGCCCGCCCGGTCCTGGCCGACTACCTGGAATATGGTTCCGATCACCAGTGTGGCTCTGTCTCCCTGAAACTCAACGCGAGCGCGAGGGAGACAGGGCGATGAGGGCACTGCCGGCACTGCCGCCGCCGCCGCCGCCGCTCCTCCCGACGCCGGGACGACAATGTGCTGCGTCACAGCGCAGCGATTCGTCCGCGCGCCGCGGAGTCATTTTCATTTGCGAAGAACGAAATGGCAGAAAGTGAAAACCGGATTACTGCAGTTGTTCTTCACGCCTCGTCTGGACGTGTCATTGTTGTTTTCGGCCTGCGGGCGAGCTTTACTTTAATTCAGCGACGTGGTTGTACTGTTTTTTTTTTGTCGCTGTTTTTCAGTTTCGATTTGCCTCCGCGCGCGTGGCAGCTGCCTAGGCCTGGTGGTGTGGCAGGCAGCCGCGGCAGGTGGACATTTGAACGCAACCACCTGTCGCGGTGGGCGCTGGGTGGGGCGCTGGGTGGCGCACAGTGGACCAGAAGACCGTTGAAGGCGGTCAACATCCCGGTCGGGTTTTAAACTCCACAGTCGCTAAATGGGACTCGAACCGAACGCGTGCCCCCACCAATAGATTGCTCTCCCAACGAGGAATCCATTGGTAGGGTCACACGTTCGGTTCGAGTCCCATTTAGCGACACTGGAGCTCAAAACGCATCTAGAGTTTCGGCCGCCTGCGCCGGTCTTCTGGCCCACTGTGCGCTGTGCGGCGGCGCGGGGAGTGCACAAGGCACTTCATCATGACGCACGGCGCGGACTGCACGGACTGCACGCCCGGTGTGAATGAGCCCTATCAGGAATTGGCACCCGAGAAGGAGAACCGCGCCGCACTGCGCGACCTGCCACTTCGCCAAACGAGAAGCTTGTTCAATTATTGCGTCACGCTGAACCCAGCTGCAGACTGACTGATTCCGCGAGAGTCGTTCTCGTCGCTCTGTCTCCCTCGCACCTGTACGGGACGCCCCGTGAGTGCGAGGGAGACAGGGATACGACTCTCGGTATCGCACAGTGGGCCAGCTGGCCCACTGTGTACGGTGCGAGTTGGAAACACAGCAGCACGTGTCCGAGGCGCGCGGAACGCGACGGCCGGGCCTCTTCCTTTCCTGGAAGCGAGAGGCGCGCTGGGTCCGCATTGTCCATTGAATCACTTTTCATGCCTTCCGGAGAGGTTTTCTCCCTCTTCCCCCGAACTGATGTCTGGAATTAAAGGCAGATCGTGACTTATTCCCGCGCGGCTCGTTTCCGCGGCCGCGTGTGCGGCGGGCATTGATTTCATTGGCTGCCTATTGCGTCACGGTGTCCAGTCCCCCCGCGCGCCAATGAGGAGCCGGTCAGCGCGGCGCGTGCCTTACAGTGTGCTGTGCATACATCCCGGCCTCCAATACGCCGGCCGGCCAATTTTGGTTCGGAGAAAGCCCGCCGGCGTTACGGCGCCACCGTTGCTCCTCCTTCTCTCTCTCTCTCTCTCTCTCTCTCTCTCTCTCTCTCTCTCTCTCTCTCTCTCTCTCTCTCTCTCTCTCTCTCTCTCTCTCTCTCTCTCTCTCTCTCTCTCTCTCTCTCTCTCTCTCTCTCATTGGTTCTGGCGCCCTGGCCTGCCACTCCGAATCATCGCGTTTCCCCGTCCACTCGGCTGGAATCGCCACTGGAGTCACTCCAGCAGGCAGATGCCGAACGCGGTGCTTTCGTCCGCTCGGTTTTTCTGTCTTTCTCTCTCTGTTCGGAATCGGGCTGCTGCCGCGAGCCCTTCCGGCGGCGGGGCCTCAGAGAGGAATCCTTACCTATACACCGCAAAAACAAAACTTGAAATGAAGGAAAGTTTAAGATTAAATTTACGAGAGGCGATTCATTTTGCGACGAGTCGTCTTGTTGCGCTGTCTTTGTCGCCGTCGCTCCGCCGGCCAATGGCGAAACTCGTGTCGCGGGACGATCCAGTGCCTTTGTCTCTCGCGCACCCCTTGGCGAGGCCTCGTGAGAGAGAGAGAGAGAGAGAGAGAGAGAGAGAGAGAGAGAGAGAGAGAGAGAGAGAGAGAGAGAGAGAGAGAGAGAGAGAGAGAGAGAGACGGGGCGATGGAGCTGCGGCGCTGTTCGGCCTGCAGGACGCGACGAGAAATAGTCATTTGTCGGGATGAAGAAAGGTTTGGAAAGGTTAGCTTGTCATTCTGCGTCGTCCCCACTTTGTCGTCTTGTCCTCCTCCGCATCGGATATTCGGCCACCAAAAGAGTCTGGAGGCCGCCCCACCCAGCCCCGCCCCGCCCCGCCCCGTGGCACCACGCCCGCGCGCGGGTCTAAATAACTCATCGTCCGCGCGCCTCGAGGTCACAAGGGCTCAGTCCGCTCGGCCGGCTCGGCGGGCTCACCGGCACCGTCCGGCTAGAGTCCTAGCCAGTTGGCCAGCGTCAAGACCTCGGCCGGTCGAGCTCCAAACTCGTCCATGTTCGTCTATTGCTTCACTGCAGTTTAAAGATTAATTAATAATCGGAGGGCATGCAGACAAGCGCGAAATCGCTGAAGAAGGCGTTCCTCTCCGACTTAGGGCAGGTCTGTCCCGCCACCTTGAGGGACCACAAAACCGCCGCGCGTCGAGGTCAAGAGCGCCCCGGTGTCCACTGCGGCGATTTCGGTCAGCGCGCCGTCTGTCTGTCTGTCTGTCAGTCTGTCTCTCTGTCCGTCCGTCTATCTGTCCGTCTCCCCGATGGCATGACGGGATGGTGCTTATTGCTTGCGCGATCGGCACGCTCCCTTCAGCGGAAACAGACTCAGGCGAGACTGCCTGGGAAGGACGGGGCGGTGATGGGCATGGGCGTCATGGCCCCGGAGGAAGGGATCTCACTGCGCGGCGTCCGGACGGCGCTCCCTCGTCCGCGCACAGTGGGCCAGAAGACCGGCGCAGCCGACGTCAAAATTCTAGGCGCGTTTTGAGCTCCAGAGTCGCTAAATGGGACTCGAGCCGAACGTGTGACCCCACCAATGGATTGCTCTTCGAACGAGGATTCCGTTGTTGGCGGTCGCGTTCGGTGCGAGTGCCATTTAGTGACCCTGGAGCTCAAAACGCGTCTAGAGTGTTGGCGGTGTGTGCGGCGGTCAGCCTGCCAAGGCGAGGGCGGGCAGTCCCGCCGCACTGCGCTGCCCGCGGGTTGCCTGCTGCGAGGGAGCTCGCTCGCGCTGCAACTCCATCCCGTGATGACGGTTTCGAGCTAACCTTTTCTGTCAAGAAGAGCCGGCGCCGCCGCTGCAGGCGGATTCCCCCCCCCCCCCCCCCCGGCCGGTTACCGTGGCCCCTCATCAGCCAAGGGCCGTGACTGTCGTGTGCCGCAAGTCCCCCCGCGCGCCGCGACGTCGTTCATGAGGATCGCCGCCGATGAGTCCAGATGACTATCCTCTCGTCCATTTCTCTCCGATCACGACCAATCACGTCGTGCGGAGCGCCGAGCGGCGGGGCGCACAGTGGGACGCGGGGTCAGCGCGGTCGGAAGTGGCGTGCGGCTCGGCGCTAATCGCGGTCGTGAGGGGCACGCCGATGACAGCTGGGGTCGCGGCGGTCGCAGGGCGCCCCGCGGCAGTGGGCCCCGCAGTGGGCCCCGCAGTGGGCCAGAAGACCGGTGGCGGCGGTGAAAATCCCGGACGCTTTTTGAGCTCCAGGAGTCGCCGAATGGGACTCGGATGGAACGTGTGACCCCACCAATGGATTGCTCTGCGCGCGAGGAATCCATTGGTGGGGTCACACGTTCCATCCGAGTCCCATTCGGCGACCCTGGGGCTCCAAAAGCGTCTAGAGTTTGGGCACCTGCGGCGGTCTTCTTGCCCACTTCTCTCTCGGAAGCGGCGGTTACCGTCGTGCGCCGCGTGATCTGGGCCTTGTTGGTGCCGGCCGGCCCGCCGCCCGACGCTCGGCGCGCCCTCAGTGTGCGAGGCAGACAGAGCGACGCAACGCCGCTGCTGAATCAGTCCGCAGCAGCAGCAGCCCTGCGGCGATTAGGGATCGGATTATCCGGTGCGCGGATAGATTTACCGGTCGGCCTGCGCGGCACGATTATCCAGGCAGCCGCACTCGACGACGCGATGGCGTGGAGGTTGCCGAGTGGTGCATCCTCGTCGTGCACGCGCCGCGCCACTCGGGACTCCGGCCTACACCGTCCTGCATGTCCTACACCGTCCTGCATAGTCCTACACCGTCCTGCATAGTCCTACATCGTCCTGCATGTCCTACACCGTCCTGCATATTCCTACACCGCCGAAACAGCGGAAGGGACGTGGCAGCGATGCTGTCGAGCCCCACCGATGCACCGATACACCAATACATGCACCATCGCGTTGGGAAACAATAATAATTGGCTGCGGGGTGCGATAAAGCCTGGGCATTTAACTACCGAGTGCGTGGTGTGTGTGTGTGTGTGTGTGTGTGTGAGAGAGAGAGAGAGAGAGAGAGAGAGAGAGAGAGAGAGAGAGAGAGAGAGAGAGAGAGAGAGAGAGAGAGATAGAGAGAGAGACAGAGAGAGTCTGTGCGTGTGTGTGCATGCCGCGCAGGGCAGCGTGTCCGTTCAGGTCATCAGCAGAGGACCTCGCGAATAATAATGACATCCCCTACACACACAAACACACACACACACACACACACACACACACACACGCACACACACACACACACACACACACACACATGCGCGTGGGTCTAACGATGTCCAGGCCGCTGGCCAAGTAGACACACAGTGCGCGCTGCAATTTGCGAGGCGGCCTCTCGAGGCGGTCAGAGCGGTGCAGCGTGTAGCTGACCTAGGCCACCCGTCTGCTGGTGGACGCCATCAGCAAGCAGACTCGCCAAGTGTGCTAGAGCGATTCGGAATAAAAGTTGTGCGGGGGCGTGTCTCGCTGGCTGGCTGCCTGGCTGGCTGCCTGCCTGGCTGGCTGGCTGGATGGCTGGCTGGCGCGGACTGCCCACCACTCCGCCTGCCTATCACGTTGGCACACTACACCACTACGTTAGCGATATCGCCGCTCGGCTGGCAATGCTGCCGGCCCACTGTGCCCCGCCGCCCCGCCGCCCCGCGCCGCCCCGCCGCCGTGCTGGCTGGGCTTGCTTTACCGCGACGGGGGTCAGCGCGGCTAAATGCCACCGGGTGCATGGCGGCGGCGCGCGGACGCCCTGCCGGGCCGGGGCGTGGCGCAGTGGGCCAGAGGACGGACGCAGGCGGCCAGAACTCCAGACGCGTTTTTAGCTCGGGAGTCGCTAAACAGGACTCGAAGCGAACGTGTGAATCCACCAATGGATTCCTCGTTCGGAGAGCAATCGATTGGTGGGGTCACACTTTCTGTTTGAACCCCATTTAGCGACTCTGGAGCTCTAAACGCGCCTAGAGTTTCGGCCGCCTGCGCCCGTCTTCTGGCCCACTGTGCGGGGCGGGGCGGCGTAAGCCCTGCGTGCAACGACGACGGCGCTTAGCCCATAGCAGGTCTATCTCGCGATCCGCGCGCCAGGGTCCTCTCCAGATTCATTGTGGTCACAACCTGCTGCTACTGGCCGGCTGGCCGGTGCGAGCCTCTTCTGCCTGGCCGCGCGGTGCGTCGCGGTGCGTCGGTCGCACAGTGTCCTATCCTCCTCCCCCCGCCTCTCTGCTCTGGTCGGGCCGGCGCCGCCAGCGGCACTTTGTATTTACACACTTGCCTCGCAACGCACTTTGGCCACGATTAACACTTTGCCTGGGCGCGCGCTGCCGCTGCTTTGCCGAGTGATTACGTGCGGCTTTCATGTGCAGCTCGTCCTCAACAACAACAACAACAACAACAACAAGATGTCCAAAGCATGACGGAGGAAGCAGGACGAACGAACAACGGTCCCGCGTCGTATGCTTGCAGCCCCGGTCCAGCTCCCCCCCCTCCCCGCCCCCCTCCCCCCACGCACGGACACGGACGATCATCCTGCTGGGATTTTTATTCGACTGACACAACGACAACAACTCACCGCTCGGCGAAGTGAATACTAGTTAATTGATTTGGAGAACTGTCGGGCCGTCAGGCTGTCAGGTTGGCCAGCTTGTCCGGTGCGGCAAGGAGGGCCGTGGGGCCGCCGCCCCGCGGACCCGGCGCCCCGATGCCCCGGCGCCCCGCCGCCCCGCCGACCCGCGCCGCGTGCGTAACGCGCCGAACTACCCTGCACCGAAGAGGGATCGGAATGGCGTCCTGCTCGAGATGGCGTGCACCGCGGGTGAAAATAGAGACAGCGCCTGTAGGAGGAAGGCAGCTGCAACAATGAAGTACCCGTTACTGTTGGAGGATTGCCTACCCTGGTACCTGCACAGGCGGGCTTACTCTACAGTGGGCCGAAACGCTAGACGCGTTTTGAGCTCCAAAATCGCTAAACAGGACTCGAAGCGAACGTGTGACTCCACCAATGGATTGCTCTCCGAACGAGGAATTCATTGGTGGGGTCACACGTTTGATTCGGAGTCGCATCAAGTGACTCTGGTGCTCAGAGCGCGTTTAGAATTTTGCGCCGGTCTCCTGGCCCACTGTGCCCCCAAGGCGCCGCCGGAGAATGCAACCACTGACTCCCCCCCCGCGACCTACCCTTTTACACGACACGTGTCCGTCGGGCGGTGTGCGCGCTGCATTTTATTTGCGGGGCGACAGAATCCGAGTGCGGCGCCGTGCGTGCATACCCTCCGGACCGCTCATCAGCTAACGCCCCGCGCCATCATGCGGGGCGCATTCGCGCACGTGCGGCGGTGGCGACGACAGACCGGTTTGCAGCGCGCGGCCGGCGTTTCTGGTCCAAGCCGAAGGCATGCCGGCAGTGCCCTACCGCCACCGGATTCGCCGCCGAGGGATCGGTTCGCGTCGCTCTGTCTCTCTCGCACCCGCATACGTGACGTCACGCGAGTGTGAGGGAGGCGCAGGCCGGCTGCTGAAGGGACACCCGCCCAAGACCGCAGGCGGCCAAAACTCGAGACGCGTTTTGAGCTCCAGAGTCGCTGAATAGGACTCGAAACGAACGGCTGACCCCACCAACGAACTGCTCTCCGAACGAGGAATCCATTGGTGGGGTCACACGTTCGGCTCGTGTCCTGTCCAGCGACTCTGGAGCTCAAGTCGCGTCAAGAGTTTTGACCACCTGCGCCGGTCTTGTGGCCCGCTGTAGGCCGACGGTGTCCCCCGGGGAGGGCGCTGCCTCTGATTGGCTAATCAGCTTGCGTAATAACGCTGTGATTGGCTCACCCGGAACGGGCAAACCTTGATCCGCACGGCTCCAAACTGACCTATGCGCGAAAAACAATGAAACTACTTAATGGGCGAGGAATCGCATAGTCGTTAATAGCAGTGTAGTCGGCGTGCTGCCTTCCTTGCCTTGCGCCCTTCCCGCCTGCCAATGTCTTCATCGTCTTCATGAACGGCGCCATGACGGTGTCGTCGCGGAGGTCCCTCCGTGGGAAAGCAAAGCCGGCCGTTCCCACCAATTGCAATCAATCACTTCTTGTGCCTCATTCCAATCCGAATCTGCGGGCGGTCGCACGCAACGGAGCGGCAACCACCACTGCCTGGCAATGCGCATACATCAATTCGCGAAAAAAAAGGAAAAAAAAAAAAGATTTGACTTACAAAACTTATGTGAGACTTAAAAAAAAAAAGTGTGAATCTGAAGGGAGGGGTCACTCGGAGTGGTGCAATATTTCTGGCTGGTTGCAGTGACCGCGTGACGGTTCCGCAAGACCAGAGAGAGGAGCCTGGAGTGTGGCGCGCCGCGGCGGCAAGGCGTGGGTGGTGCGAATTCCCCGCGCCCCGTCGCGCACGACCAGCCGAATCAATAAGGGGACGCGTGAATCATGAATGAATGAATGCATGAATGAATGAGTGCATGCCCGGACGGACGGTCCAATGAATGAATGAATGAATGAAGCCATGCATGAATGGGCGTTGCAAGCACCCGTCATTGCGTCGGCGCGTCAAAAAAAAATAAAAAATAAACATCGGCACTGTTCAAGAAGAAGTGAGGCTGGTCAGGCCGGACTGGTCAGTGTCCCAGGGTCATGTCTAGTTTACGCGGAGACGTCCCCCCAAAATAACAAAGTACAAATGACAAGTATGGTCGGTACAATCACTGAGTTCACTGGAAGGTCTGCTTTCGACCCCACCTCATGTCCTCGTTGGTTTCCCTGCTCATCTGAGCGAGCGGCCGCCCGACGTTGCAGTGGTGGTCCCGCATGCACCTTGCTGGTCTGCCTTTTTGGCGAACCGTGTGCCCTTTCGATCGGAGCCAACCGGGGCGCACTGGACACACACACACACACACACACACACACACACACACACACACACACCACACACACACACACACACACACACACACTCTCACACACACACACACACACACACACACACACACAAACTCACATTCAGTCTGACTAGCGTTCCAGCCGGGATATAGGCCGCGCGCGCCCCGCCGCTGCGTCCATGACGGTTTGACGGTTTGCGCGTGAAAAAGGAGCCGCGGCCGCCTAGCATCGTAAAGCCGCGTCCAGCCACAATGGGACACTGCACAGTGGGCCAGAAGACCGGTGGAGGTGGACAAAATTCTGCAGTAGACGTGTTTTAAGTTCCAGGCGAGTCGCTACATGAGACTCGAACCGGCCGTGTGACCCCACCTATGAATTGCTCTCCGAACGAGGAATCCATTGGTGGACTCACACGTTTGCTTCGAGTCCTGTTCAGCGACTCTGGAGCTCAAAACGCGTCTAGAGTTTTGCGGCCGCCTCCACCGTTCTTCTGGCCCGCTGTGCGCAGCTCGGGCCAGCCGGCTGGAGTTACGTTTGTGTCTCAATTGCGGTGGCCTTTCATCGCCGAAGTCCCGCTCCGGAGTATCACGCCCGCTTTATTGGTAGCGTAAAAAAAGTCGTGTGTGTGTGTGTGTGCGTGTGTGTGTGTGTGTGTGTGTGTGTGTGTGTGTGTGTGCGTGTGTGTGTGTGTGTGTGTGTGTGCGTGTGTGTGTGTTTGCGCGCGCGCGCTCGTGATGATAGTGCTAGCAAAACAAAGAAGAGCCTCGACACGATCTGCCGATAATAACACGTATGAAACCGGGGCAGCAAGAGGGCTGTGTGTCCCGCGAGAGTCCAGCTTCCTGAATGACCCGGGGGCGTGGAAGGGGAGGCACAGAGGACAGAGTGGGACGGAGGGGAAAAAAAAGTGCTGTGTGGCTGTGGCAAAGGGTCAGGAGGGCTTGTTTCTTTGGGCGGCGCGCTCTGGCGGTCCCGAGCGCGCGCCTCGCTCGGTGCAAGTGGTCGGCGCCCCGCCGCCGGGCGCCGGGCGTGGGAGAAGTGCACATTCGAGGCAACGTAAGCATTCACATTCGCATTGCTATTCCACGTGTGGACCCCGAACGAGAACACCGCGGAAACAACAGCGACCTGGACGGCCAGCCATGCGGCACGCGGCACGCCGCCGCGTCCACCGGGTCCACGAACCGCGCACAGTGGGTCGGAAGACCGTTGAGGCGGCCTAAATGCCAGGCGCGGAATGCATTCGTTGGGTCACACGTTCGATTCGAGTTCCATTTACCGACTCTGGAACTCAAAACGCGTCTAGAATTTGGCCGCCTCAACGGTCTTCCGACCCACTGTGCGCCGCGGGGCAGCCCATTCATGGCATGCGCGATGATAGACCGACCGCGGCTAAGTCCCGGAGCGCCACCGGACAATTTTTGTTTCAGGCGCAGCAAGAATGTTTCACTTTCTACGCGCATTGTCTTTTTGTCCCGCCGTCCGTCTGTCCTCCTGCAAGCCTGTCCGTCCGTCCGTCCGTCCGTCCGTCTGGGACGCGCGGACACACAAAGGCACCACAGTGTTCATTTCAATCACTTTCTCTGTGCACAACTAGCAATAAGCCTATCTTTCTGGCCGAGCCGAGCTTTAGCAGAAGTTGTGTTGAACAATGGGGAGGAGGTGTCAAGGTCCTCTCCCCGCGAGCGCGCACAAACACAGGCACACTCACACACACGCATACCGACACGTAGATGGCGGTGTTGCCAACAATGGAGGACATGCCTGTCAAACGATAGGCTGGTGGGTGTGAGATATGTATACGTGTGGTAAAGCCAGAGAGATGCACCCTCTGCCTGGGTCAGCGGGGCAGAACGTGCAAAAAAGAAGTAAAAGCAACAACCTGTTTTTTTTATTTTTGTTGTTGTTTTATTTACAAGCGCAGTGCGCCTTGCATCCGCGGACGCACTGGGGTGTCGGGGGATTCAGACCGCACAGTGAGCCTGGGAAGCGTCGGGACGGGAACGAGAACCGGTCCCGGGCTTTAGTCTTGGGGCTTTGAGCTGCGGCGGCTTTGTGGTCTTCGGGCTTTGAGCTTCGGTATTCGGCCACCGCGGGCTTTCCGCGCATTTATTCGCGTCCTCGGCGCGAGGCGGTTCCAGTTGCCTCCGGCCGGCACGCTCCCTTTGCATTGTGGGTGGGCCTGGCGGGCCTGGTAGGCCTGGCGGGCCGGGTGGCCAAGGATGCGCCTGACTGCCAGGGCCTTGTCCATCCCCGCTATTTATCACAATGCAATGCTCGCTCGGCCGCTGGACACGCCGCCTCCAATCAGATAGGCTGTCATGTAGCAGAGTCGGCAGGCCGGGCCGCCAAGTGGGCCAGGTTGGCACGTGGGTCTTAAGGGCGCACAGTAGGCCAGAAGACGCGTTTTTTTTTCTTTTCCTAGAGTTGCTATATGAGCCTCGGACCAAATGTGTGACCCCGCGAATGGATTCCTCGTTCGGAGAGCAATCCATTGGTGGAGGTCACACGTTCGGTTCGAGGCCCATTTAGCGACTCAGGAGCTCATAACGCGTCTCCAGTTTTGGCCGGCTGCGCGTCCTCTGGCCCACTGTGGGGCGGCGGGTCGGCTCACAGGAACGCCTTCATCTTTCCTGGCAGTGTGTGGCTAACTGAATTTTGACAGGTGCTTGACTAACGCGGCTGCTGACTCCGCAATGAGGGAGAGGGAATCCTTGGCCATCCGTTGTCCATTTCTCCGTGGGCCCGTCCGTCACGGTGGCGCGCGGTATGGCCCACTGTGATGCTGGCACACGCACTTGACGAATGGACCGGGAAAGAATCGGATGCTCAGTGGACGCAGCGCTGGTATCAATCACGAGTACCGAGACAGTGCTGCGCGGTGTTCTGTCGTTTTCGAAAACGGTATTTGTGTCGCCATCACGACAGCTAGGCGACTCGTGAAATATATCTTTTTCAAAAACATTTTAAAAAGTGGCAAAATATCTGTTTAAACAATTGAACAAAAGAAACAACTGTAGGCGGGAAAAAAAAGGAAAATGAAAACCTCGTGGTGCAGTATTTGAACCCACGCGACTAGCATCGCTAGCCGGACGTAGCCGACTGCGCCGTGTCGCTCGCTTCTTTTTGGCGGTGCAGCGGCGCGGCGTCCATCAGGTGGGCGCCGTAATGAGAATTGAAAGCGCGAACAATAACCATGACTGGCGCTTCGGAAGGGACGCGACGCGTGTGTGGGAAAGCGGGCGGGGTGGCCGGCGCACAGTGGGCCAGAGGACCGGCGCAGGCGGCCGAAACTCTAGACGCGTTTCGAGCTCTAGAATCGCTGAACAGGACTCGAACCGAACGTGTGACCCCACCAATGGATTCCTCGTTCGGACAGCAATCCATTGGCGGGGTCACACGTTCGGTTCGAGTCCTATTTAGCGACTGTGGAGGTCAAAACCCGTCCGGAGTTTTTACCGCCTCGCCCACTGTGCGCGGTGATGCAGGAGGCGTAGAGTCCGACTGCAGATGTGCGTGCCCTCGCCTTCGTCGCTGAAATAAACGTTTTTTTTTCCTGATTTATCCGCGTTAATTGAAGGGGACGACGCTGGTCGAAGGTTGGGCATCCCCGCTTGCCGGGCGTCCCTGCAAACGACTCGTTATTGATTGTTATGGCGGGCTAGTGTGGCTGGTGGGCAGGAGCCGCCAAAATCGGAGAGAGAGAGAGAGAGAGAGAGAGAGAGAGAGAGAGAGAGAGAGAGAGAGAGAGAGAGAGAGAGAGAGAGAGAGAGAGAGAGAGGCGGCGGTGGCCGCGCGCTGGCTTGTAGGCGGCGGGCTAATTGCCAAGGCTGGCGCTGCGTCTCGTTCGCACTGCGGCCGAGGACGGCCCTTCCCCTGCACACTGACTCTGAGGAGTCGTCTCCATCGCTCTGTCTCTCTCGCACATTGACGCGACGCCGAGAGAGAGAGAGAGAGAGAGAGAGAGAGAGAGAGAGAGAGAGGAGAGAGAGAGAGAGAGAGAGAGAGAGAGAGAGAGAGAGAGAGAGAGAGCGGCTAAATGGACTCATCATAGCCCGCTGCGTTGTAAAGCCAGCCCACCGCGCGGCCTGCCATGCCACAGCGGGCGGCAAAAACTCTAAACGCATTTCTATGTCCAGAGTCGCTAAAAAGGACTCGAACCAAACGTGTGACCCCGCCAATGGATTGCTCTCAGAACGAGGAATCCATTGATGGGGTCACACATTCGGTTCGAGTCCCATTTAGCGACCCTTGAGCTCAAAACGCGTCTAGAGTTTTAGCCGCCTGCGCCGGCCTTCTAGCCCACTGTGTGCCGCTCCTGCCGCGCGTTCAAGTCTCCGTCAGATCCGAGTCCTGGACGTCCTGGACATAACGGCCTGTAGACACTGGCGCTGCACTTAGTGTCGCTACCACGCGACACTTACTGTCACTTCGTGTGTCTGGCCGGTCTGCGAGGCAGCGCCTCGTCTGCCTCCCTCGCTCCCGCACCCATGGCCGCGGCACGGACGGTGTGGGCGCCATAACTCACACGCACTGACAGTAGTGGCGGTATAGGTAACGCTGCTAGCGCTCAGGGGTCGCGGACACGCAGCCTTTGGATTCCTGCTCACCACGCCTTCACGGCTAGCTGCGGGTTCGAATTCCGCGCACTTGCGTTTCAACTGATCAACTGATGGTACCTGGGAGAACACTGTATGCGTGTACCTCCTTTCTAGAGGCGCGCCCAAACGTCATAACAGCCGAGCAATCGCCCTCGGGGCTTCCATTCCATTCCGCGGCCATAAACAAACAGAGTCATCCTTGACAGCCCTGGCCACCCTGGCCCAGATCCTTCTTATCCGCGATGAGTCTGCGCCGGCCGTTCCTTTTTGTTGTTGCCAATGATGCACATGGAGGACGGCGCTGCAACAAGCAGCTCGGCCTGTGATTCGGCCATGCGCCGCCTGCTCGTCGAGGTGCTCGTCGAGGTGCTCGTCGCCATGCAGACCAGCCGGGCGGGCGCCGCGGAGCACGACGCCGTGCCTCGTGTGCCGTTCTGCAGCATTGCGCAATGCCGCCAGCGGTATCATCCCCGCCAAACGCCCCTCCTCCGTTGGCGTGGCACAGTGGGCCAGAAGACCGTTGGGGCGGCCAAAATCCCGGACACGTTTTGTGAGCTCCAGAGTCGCTAAATGGGCCTCGTATCAAACGTGTGACGATGACCCCACCATAATGGATTCCTCGTTCGGAGAGCAATCCATTTGCTGGGTCACACGTTCTGTCCGAGTCCCATTTAAGCTCAAATCGCGTCTAGGAGTTTTGGCCGCCTCCACGCGTCACTGTGCGGCGGCGCCTCCGACGTGACGCGGGTCACCAACCGGAAGACGGTGGGCGGGGCGGGGCGGGGCGGGGCGGGGCGGGGCGGGGCGGGGCGGGGCGGCACGCATCTCTGCGGTGCTCTGCCTCCGCTGCGGTTCGTCTTCGGTCTCCTCGGCGTCCAAACTCATCACGACTGCTAAACGAATCGCGCGCGACACAGTCCATGAATGGGTCGCCCGCCGCCCCACCACCAAGTCCCCCGTGACCCAGGTCGCCATTATTATTCCTCCTCGACGCGGTGATTGACGCCGTGATCGAGAACAATGGTTTCCCAATGTGAGGCCCTCGCCGCCGCCGCGCCGTGCCGTGCCGCGCTGGTCAGCGCTCATTGTGTCCGCTGGCTGGATTGCCCCGCCATGGGCGTGAAATGTGCGAGGCCCCCGTCGAGGCCCCCGTCGAGGCCCTGGCCGAGGCCCGCGAGGCCGTGCGGGCGGCGGCCGCATCTTCCGGCCGGTGGGGTCCACCACCACGACGGGGCCGATCTCTATCTGGATCAGGAGCGGCGCGACGACGCCCGCCGCCGCATACATTAGACATTAGGCGGGCCCGTCTCACAGCGCCTCGCACAACAGCAGGAGGAACTCCCGCCGCAGGCATCGATTCTACGGTCCATTTTGACGCCATTTTTCCAAGTTGTGCAAAGCTTTTCGGCAGTGCCGCGCTGGGGGGGGGAGGGGGAGGGGAGGGGGACTTTGTAACAATACTTTCCATCGTGTGGCGGGGCAGCGGCGGCGGGCCGGGCCGGGCGGGTCACGCCGTCGATAGTGCATTAGCGCCTTTCATGCCGCCTCACTTTTGATGGCATCTCCGACCGGCCGCGCCAGCCGCAGCCCGACCCGGCCACAGTGGGCCAGACGACCGGTCCGGTGGAGCCGTTCAAAATCCCCGGACGAGTTTTGAGCTCCAGAGTCGCTGAATGGGACTCAATGAACCAACGTGTGACACCCTCAATGGATGGCGCTCCGAAGGAGGAATCCGTTGGTGGGGTCACACGTTCGGTTCGAGTCCTGTTCCACGACTCAGGAGCTCAAAACGCGTCTGCAGGAGTTTCGGCCGCCTGCGCCGCCGGTCTTCTGGCCCACTGTGCCGCCGGCTCCCTTCTCCGGGAGCTGCCTCACGCGAATCAACTAATCGTTACCGGCGACCTCCCCATGCCTCCTAGTGATGGCATCCAGCGACCTGGCCTGGCCGCATCGGCCTTCCCATACTGTGCCATTTTGAGCCCAAGCCTTTGAAAGCGGCGGCGCGGCGACGCAAGGCTGAAGGCAGCAGCCCTGCCCGTGTGTCTGCCTGCCGCGCCGCCGAGCCTTGTGGCTCTGCTGCGCCTTAGGTGCCCCCTCGCCCAGCCCGTCCGTCTGTCTGTCTGTCTGTGATGTAAAAGTTTTCGCAACTTTGGCGGCAGTGTGAAGTGTGGTGTAAGGGGCTCCCCTTCCGCTGCTCACGACGACGAGTTTGTAGCCATCGAGGGGGCCCTTTTCTAATCGGGACGCTAAATGCGCCCTGGCGCCGCACGCACTCGCAGAGACATACTCAATCTCTCTCTCTCTCTCTCTCTCTCTCTCTCTCTCTATCTCTCTCTCTCTCTCTCTCTCTCACTCATTCACTCACTCACTCACTCACACACTCACTCACACACACACACACGCACACGCACACACACACACACACACACACACACACACACACACACTCACACACACACGAGTCTTTTTGTTGGCATGCAAGTCTTTCAGTGCAGGCGCCGGTCAGCCAGCCGGGCGGGGTAGGCAGGCCCGCCCGGCACGCACGCCCCCGTGAAGCCCGTCTGGCAGGCGGCCGAGTGCTTCCTTCGACGGAGTGCAGCCGAGTGCTTCCCAAACAGAGCGACGCGGGCGGCGGCGGGCTGCTGCCGGCCGGGAGGTCGTGGGCCGCATGGCCGCATGGCCGCGCGTGGCGCCGCACAGTGGGCCAGAAGACCTGCGCAGACGGCCGAAACTCTAGACACGTTTTGAGCTCCAGAGTCGCTAAATAACAGGACTCGAACCGAACGTGTGACCCTCTCCAATGGATTCCTCGTCCGGAGAGCAAGCCATTGGAGCGGCCATGCGTTCGGTTCGAGTCCCATTTGGCGACTCTGGAGCGCGGAACGCGTCAGGGATTTTGACCACCTATGCCGGTCTTCTGGCCCACTGTGCGGCGTGGCGTGCCGCAGAGTCACGACGTGGTCACGACAACCCCGGGGCGGCAGGGATCGCGGCCTTGGCGGCTGCACATGCTGGGCTCGGTGTTCGACCAGGTGCCCGCCGTGCCCAGCCCCCGCCGCCGCCACTGGGTCAAGTTTTTCATTTGCTCCCCCCCTCCTCCCTCCCTCCCCCTCGCGGCCGTCGCCACTCAGATTCGCATCTACGTCTGCGTCCCCCGTTGGGCGGCGTGCAGTCGCTAATTCCGCCGCACAGAGCGTGACGTCTCTCTCGCACCCATGCGGAACGCGCCGCGAGTGCGAGAGAGACGGAGAGACGACAGTGATGTTGGGAATGGCGGCGCTGTGGCAGCAGATCATCATGACGCCCCTCGCGGTGCCGCGCACAGTGGGACGCGGCTGTCCGCACGGCGACGGCCCGCGTGGCCCGCGAGGCCCTGCCCTGCTGCCCCGGGCTGCCCCGGGCCCACTGGGTGAGCCTTCACATGTCGCAAAGTAATCCGCCCCGACTCACCGCCGCGCGCGGCACAGTGGGCCAGAATGGCACTCGAACTGATCGTGCGACCCCACCAACCGATGGCTATCCGAACGAAGAATCCATTGGTGAGGTCACACGTTATTCGGTTCGGGTCCTGTTCAGCGACTCTGGAGCTCAAAACGCGTCTAGAGTTGTTGCCGCCTGCGGCCCACTGTGTGCGTTCTCTCAGAGATCGATTGGCCGATCCGTGGGAGAGGCGGGGGGGGGGGGATATCATCGGCCGTTCTGATGAAAGTAAGCAAAGCAAACAGTCTTCAGGAAGGACGCGCCACCGGGGAACAACAACTTACTTACGCAGAACGTTACAAACGCGGCGGCGGGGCGGTTGCGGTTTTGCGGTTTGCTGGTGACGGTGCGCCGCATCCCACCCAGCGACAGTACGACCTTCCCTTCCTCCTCTTCCTCCTCTTCCTCCTCCTCCTCTTCCTCCTCCTCCTCCTCCTCCCCTCCTCCTCCTCCTCCTCCTCCTCTTCTCCTCCTCCTCTTCCTCCTCTCCTCCTCTCCTCCTCCTCCTCCTCTCCTCCTCCTCCTCCTCCTCCTCCTCTCCTCCTCCTCCTCCTCCTCCTCCTCCTCCTCCTCCTCCTCCTCTCCTCCTCCTCCTCCTCCTCCTCCTCCTCCTCCTCCTCTTTCTCCCTGCTCGCCCGTTCTCATGGCGCTCCCACGCGCAGGCTGCACCAACCAACCACGCATCTCATTTCTTCCTCTCAATTTGTCACCCTTCCTGAACGAGACCACAGGTTCGCCAAGATTATGCAAGTCGGACTGCATTACCGCCTCTCGGTGCATTCTAAGAGCTTCGTTACAGTGGCACGGAGGCCGCCGCAGCCCGCCTACTCTAGTGTGTCCGATCCCTTCTAGAGCTTCAGAACCAGCGGCGCTTGACAGGTTATGTCACCGCAAACGCATACAACATAAAGGTTTTTATGAGACGACGCGGACAGGCGACTGTTGGGGGATCAGACTTATAACATGATACATGAAAAGTATTAACATAGTGGTAGTCCTCGCACCACCCACCCACGTGGCGTGCAGACACCGCTATGGCGCCACTGCCGGTCGGTTCGGTTCGGGTGTGAGGTCCGGTCGATACCCCGTGCCGACCGCGGTGGGTGGTGTGGCGACGCTGGCGCGTGGGGTAGCGCCGGGCCACGGCAGGCAGGTGCGCGTGCGCGGGGCGCCGGTGAAAATTTGGGCGAGCGTCTTCGTCTATGCGACCGAAATCTCGGATGCGTTTTGAGCTCCAGAGTCGCTAAATGGGACGCGAACCGAACGAGTGACCCCACCAATGGATTGCTCTCCGAACGAGGAATCCATTGGTGGTGGGGTTACACTTTCGGTTCGAGTCCCATTTAGCGGACTCTGGATCTCAAAACGCGTCCGAGATTTCGGCCGCCTGCGCCAGTCTTCTGGCCCACTGTGCTCTGTGCACGCGCTCACCCCTCTTTCTCCGGTGTCAGTTCGTAATGCCGGGCTAATCGTCCTTCCCGGAACGACGTTATAATTGGTATCCGTCTCGGCGAGAACACGTTGTAGTGCCCGATGCCAGCGCTGCAGCAGACTGATTCCGAGAGTCGCTTTCGTCGCTTTGATTCTCTCGCACTCGTAGGGCGGCCCGCAGAGGTGCGAGAGAGACAGAGCGATGAGTCTGCAGCGCTGCGCATGGCGCCCCACCTGCGGCGATGACGCCGGCGACGGCCAGACAGACAGGCGGTGTCTGGTGACGTGCACCGCCGCTTCCTCCCGCATTGTTGCTCTCCTTTTATTTTTCTTCTTTTTATTATTCTTTGCTCGGGGCGCCTCCTCCTCACTTTCTCTGACCCTGGAAATTAAAAGTGTACTACAGTACTGGTGCCACTCCCGGCGGGACGATTGATGAAAGTGGAAGGGTGGCTTACATAAGCACGCTACCGGGACCATTGCCGATTGCAAACATTTTTTTTTTTTTTTTTTTTTTAAATGTTGAAGGCGAGTAGTGCTGCCGGCCTGGCCATTGGGCCTCGCGCCGTTTCGTTTGCTCGGCGCAGCTTGATGCAGCAGTAGGGGTGACGTCACCGGAGTCCTTCCACTGCGGTGGCCACTAGACGCGTGCCCGGAATCCATCCTCCTGGCCTACGAACTGCGTGCCGAGTGTGTGCGCGCGGAGTCACCCGGGCGCGAACCTCGAACCTTCAGCCTTGAACGTCGAAACTGGAACGCGCGTGCAGATATGCGCAGTGTTGGGTGACGGCGCGTGCTCCGCTCCAGAACCTCCAGGACCTCCAGGACCTTCAGGACGGCGGCCGTGGCGCCGCGTCAATAGCAGAGGGTTTTAGTCTTTGTTCTTTGCAGACGTGCCACGCGACACCAACCGCACAATAAAATGTCAAGAAAATTTAAAGAACTGTGGATCGAAAGTCTGGACCGACACAGACAGGTTGGCAACGGCGGCCCCGCCGGCTGACGGCGCGGTGCTCCATCACGGCATTGTTTAGGCCGGCGGTGGTGCATTGATTCCAGCCTCTTCCTGTATGCAGTCTGCAGACTGCTTCCGAGAATCGTTGCCCGTCGCTCTGTCTGTCTCGACGTCCCGTATGGGTGCGAGGGAGACTGAGCGACGAAAACGACTCTGGGAATAATCAGTCTGATGGTCGCCGTCGTGGCAAACGAGGGCGCGAGCGCGGCCGGCCGGAGTTTATTTGACGTAAAGCGACCGAAGAGTGGCCGATCCGATCCCCGGCCGAGCCGCTGCACACCGCGCCGCGCTGCAGGAAGGCGAGACGCACCTGCCTGCGGTAATATCGCATTCACTGGCTGCGGCCGCACCGACAGGGAGAGAGAGACAGGGTACCGCACTTAGGCGCTGGCTTTAGTTCTAACGAGGAGAGAGAGAGAGAGAGAGAGAGAGAGAGAGAGAGAGAGAGAGAGAGAGAGAGAGAGAGAGAGAGAGAGTAGACCCATTCACACCGCGTGCGTCCGCCGCAGACAATGGGTTGCCCAAACGGTAGGCAGCCGCGGCGGCCCGGCCGAGCCAATGCTTGGGCCCGCACCGCAGCAGGTCCGCACCGAAATACGCCCTCCGGTAACTGCGCGCTAAGTTTGGACAAAGTACGCGGGTTCGCGCGGCGGGCGGGCGCGGGCGGGCCGGGCTGGTTCCCAGCCGTGGCCGTTAGCAGCGACACGCCCCCTCTCTGTTTATTCACTCCACACGCTCCCAGTAGACAAATGACGCCAGAAGATCGCCTGCCATTTGAAACGCCGTGCCCTCAAGGTCACGCAGTGTTTGTTGTTGTCGGTGTTGGTGCAACGCGCCGAACTAACCGTCGTTGCCACAGACGCACAGTGGGCTAAAGGATCGGCGCAGGCGGCCGAAACTCGAGACGCGTTTTGAGTTCCAGAGTCGCTGAATGGGACTCGAACCGAAGGCGTGACCCCATCAATGGATTCCTCGTTCGGAGAGCAATTCATTGGTGGGGTCACACGGTGGGTTCGAGTCCATCTAGCGACTCTGGAGCTCACTACCCGTCCGGGATGGGTGGGTGGCGGCGACTGGAGTGCGGTTAAATCGGTCTTGTGTTTCATTGGTTGTTGTGTTGCAGGACGGTGTCCGGGACGACGGTGTCCACGTCCACCAGGGCGGCGGGATGGACGCCACGAGGGCCGCGGTGTGCCTGCTGGCGCTCCTCGCCTCCCAGTGCGGCGCCCAGTTCAAGAGCAGGGTGCGTAGCATGGCGTAGCATGCAGCGCCTCCCGGAGGAGGAAGGGCGGCCGGTGCCAGGCGGAGGTGCAAAGGGCAGCCTAGGGCCGCCGACACGACGCCGTCGATTTACGACGCTGTTAGTACCGGCGCGTCGCGTGTGCACGGAGGCGTCACCCCAAGCCAGGTGCATGGCTACCGAGTGGCGCGGGTTGCCTACCCAGCCCCGCCTCTCTCTCTCTCTCTCTCTCTCTCTCTCTCTCTCTCTCTCTCTCTCTCTCTCTCTCTCTCTCTCTCTCTCTCTCTCTCTCTCTCTCTCTCTCTCTCTCTCTCTCTCTCTCTCTCTCTCTCTCTCTCTCTCTCTCTCTCTCTATCTATCTATCTCTAAGAAGCCGCGCAAATGTCACACTGCATCTGCTGCTCCAGCAAGATGGTAATGACGATGAGCGGGGCCTGTGGCGCCGTCCGTCCGGCGTCGTGCCGTACCGTTCGTCGCGGATGTGCATTTTCCGGCGGCCTTGGCCTTTCCGCGCATTCCCGCCGTATCAGCGCGCGGCGTCCGCGGCGTCCGCGGCGCACTGGGCGGCGTGGGGCTGCGGACGGCCCGGACGGACGGCCAGCGCGGCAGTGGTGGCCGACGGCCGTGACGTGACTCGCAATGTCACTTTCGCCACAATTTATCGTTTGGAACACTGGCGCTCCACTGCGAGTCCGCCTACGACACTGGCGCAGCGGGGTCGCCGGCACCGCCCCGCTACCTCCTCGACGGCGTCGTCGGCGGGGGCCTTATGGCAGTCCATGGACGACCCCCCGCACCGCGCTTGCTGCGGCTGAGCCAAGTGCCACCTCCAGCTTGAGCGCGGGCACGCTGCCACCTACGCGGCGGGGCGCTCGCGACAGCTTCCTCGGGCACGTCGTTGACGTCGTTGACGTCGTTGACGTCGTGGACGTCGTGGACGTGCTGTATCGGACGAGCAGACCGTCCGCAGGCAAAAGGTCGCGAACATTGCACTCGCTCACGACGTTGTTTTTGTGCCCGCAGCGCGTCAACAACCCGAACATCCCGGCGAGCAGCTTCTCTTGCGTGGGCCGCCACAACGGCTACTACGCGGACGTGGAGACAGACTGCCAGGTACGATGCGGGGCAGAGCCGCGTCACAGTGGGTCAGAAGACCGTTGAGGCGGCGAAAATCACGGACACGTTTTGAGCTCTTGAGTCACCAAATGGGACCTAGATCGAACGTTTGACCCCACAAATAGACTACTCTCCGAACGAGGAATCCATTGGTGGGGTCACACCTTCGATTCTAGTCCCATTTATCGACTCCGGAGCTCAAAACGCGCCCAGAATTTTGGCCGCCTGAACGACGGTCTTCTGACCCACTGTACCGCGGGTTCGAGACCATCTAGTGCCTCACGCTCGCCTCTCCGTTTGCTCTCCAGGTGTACCACATGTGCCTGGACCGGCAGCAGTTCAGCTACCAGTGCCCCAACACGACGCGCTTCCAGCAGCGCATGATGATCTGCGACCACTGGTACCAGGTGGACTGCCCGTCCGCGCCGCTCGCCTACTCCGCCAACCTGCTCATCGGCCAGCGGGACACGCCCTTCGTGGACGACGCCGAGCACCGCGCGCTGCACGAGGCGGCAGGTGTGTCCAGTGTAGAGTGCAGTGGCATGCAGATCGCAGACCGGCGCAGGCGGCCAAAACTCTAGACGCGTTTTGACGTGTAGTTTTAGCGGCCTCCCTAGCGACTCTACAGTTTGGCGGCATCCCACGGCGGATGGGTGGCCTACCCTGGCCTCTCCAGGCGCAGCGGTGCAGCGTTCGGGGAGTCGCTAGCGCAGCGGTTGCCATTATTGCATTATTACTGTAGCTGCTGTCTTTTGAAAACGCCTTCACGCCTTCCCTCCTCGTTTTCCAGTTCGCACTTCCAAGGGCCTCTTGAAGGGCCTGTCACAGCCTGCCGCCAACGCCCTGGACGCGTCCGACGCTCCTCGCAAGCCCGCGGTGACCTTCGCGCCCTTCCCCAGGACGCCGACAACCTCCACCGCGCGGCCCTTCGCCGCCCCGCCCTCCTCCTCGCTGGAGGCGCCCTTCGAGGACGAGAAGCCGCAGAGGGCGTCCTTCTTCCAGCGATCGCCCACGTCCAGCTTCGCGCAGCCCTTCCAGAACCAGCTGCTCCAGCAGCAGCAGCAGCAGCAGCAGCAGCAGCCGCTGGCCAGCACGGCCGCCCCCGTGTCCTTCACCTTCACGCCGACGCCCTCACCCACCCCGCCCCGCTTCTCCATCTCGTTCACGCCGTCGCCGTCCTTCCCGGCGAGCGGTCACAATCTCCAGAAGGCTCCGACGCCCTCCTCCAGCGCCCCAAGCCTCCCCCCGTCGCCGTCACCCGCACCGGTGCCATCCACTTTTGCCGCCCCCAGCGCCCCCGCTCCCAGCGCCTTCGCCCCCAGCGCCCCGTTCCCCAGTGCCCCCGCCCCCAGCGCCTTCCCCCCCAGCGCGTTCTCAGCCAGTGCTCCCGCCCCCAGCGCTTTCGCTCCTAGCGCCTTCGCGCCTAGTGCCTTCGGTACCAGCGGCCCCGCCCCCAGCGGCCCCGCCCCCAGCCCCTTCGCCGCCGGCGCCACCGTGCCGTCGCTGAGGCCGCCGTCCAGGGAGCTGGAGGCCCCCGACTACCCGGAACCGGAGGGCAACGCGCTGCCCACCGGCCTGCCGTCCACGGCCTTCCCGTCGCCGTCCGCGCCGTCCTCGTCCCTGTTCTCGTTGTCGACGCAGGCGCCGGCCGAGTCCATGACCCCCCAGCAGACAGCGTCGTTCGCGGCGCCACTGCCCCGCGCCGTGGGCGTCGCGCAGCCCTCGCGAGAGCTCACCCCGCCGCACTACTTCGGCAGCGATGCGCCCGGCCCGCTGTCCGCGCGCAGCGTGGCGGCGTCCTTCGCGTCTGCGAGCGGTACCTCCGCCCCCACCGCCCCCGGCCTCTCGGTGGCGTCCTCCGCCGCGTCCGCCCCTGCCGCCCCTGCCGCCCCCGCCGCCTCCGGCCCGGGCAGCTTTCCCCGCCCCTTCACCGCGCTCAACTCGACGCAGCGCTACTCGCTGTTCGCCGCCACCGCCGCCCCGGTCGCCGCCAGCCCCGCGCCGCCGTCCAGGGACCTGGAGGCGCCCGTGGACGAGGGCGAGGTCGACTACAACACCGTGGAGCTCAAGTTCCAGGACACCCGGCGCCTCTTCTTCATACCCACCGGTGACACCGGCAGCGGCGGCAGCGAGGCGACCGACCCCGTCGTGGTCATAAAGTACCCGTCCAAGTCGACGCGGAACGCCAACCTGGGCTCCACCGCGCTGCTCAAGTCGTACCCGGAGGACGTGAAGCGGCGAGTGGACCCCAAGTGCCCGCACTGCCACCCCGACTTCGTGGTGCCGGGCACGTGCAGCCCCTGCGTGCTGCTGCGCTAGCCGGCCCACTGTGCACGCTCCACGCCGTCCCACGGCCTCCGCGAGGCTATGTCCTCTTATTTATTATGTTGTCTACTGTATTTTGTTGTACCGAAGTTGCTGCGCCACCTAAATGTTAAATGTCATCGTTGTTTCCTCACAAAAAAAAATTATTAAGATAAGAACATGGCGTCCTTTTTTTTTAGATCTTGGTAAGGAAAGTCGTTTTGGAAAAAAAAATCTAAGTTGATGCATGTAAGTTGGGCTGCAAAATGAACCTGTCGGCGATCTTCCGGCAAGAGCTGAGCAAAAGCATCAGCAAGTAAAAGACTTGATTTTACAATGTTGTACCATATTAGTGTCTAAGTCTAATGTAAAAATGTGAAAAAATACTTTGTACTAATAATGTGTGATTGTTTATATGACGTGTGACTGTAAATAAAAGAACAAAAGTGCGTATCAGACTCGTCTAACTATTTTTCTGTCCTACATTTTTATCTATATAATTTTGTACATTTTGTAGTTTTTTCTTTCAAAAAAGTTTCAATTTTTATAGATATTATTAAGGTGCGCATAGCTGTGTGTTTTTGTGTGTGCCTGTGTGTGCGGATGTGTCTGCATAGAGTGTCCGTGCGCGTTCATGATTGTGTGCCTTATTTTCCATGAAAAAAAAACAACAAACCATCATGTCACGAGGATGGAAAGAATAAAGTTACCATGCTCAATATTTTGAGTCTGCAGACGTCTTATTATTTCCAACGTTCTTTATGTTTCCCCTCTGCTTGCCTTTGGATTCACTGTCGAAGCTTACGAGCAGTATAACCACGAGTTACAGTCGTTTGACCGACGATAATTCGTCCGAAAAATTATTCAGAAGTTGGACGTTGAACCTAGGACTTGAGGGTCTGGTGCAGATTATGCTTCGGCGATGATGGCCTCGCACTGACCCTTTGGGTAAGCCAGTCGAAAAAATGTGAGGAACGTGGGGATTCGATCGCCCGTCCCTACTCATCAGGACCGATGCCTCAAAGATCTCAGCCATCGCAGCTGGTATTTGATTCACAGCTAAACATCAGCTTTGTTGGCCATAGGTTAGATTCGAAGCCTCTATGTACATGGTTTCTCGGCTAACAAACCAGACAATGCGAGCGGTTTTTTTTGTTTTTGTTTTTTGGGTTGTCTTTTTTTTGTGTGTGTGTGGGGGGGGGGGCGTATCGTAGCCGTGGTCCACAGTCCTAGGTTCAACTTGCAACATTTATTATTTTTCACTGCCCTCCCCAGTGTTCTTCAAAGGCACAGCAATACGTGCCGTGGTGGCTGGAGGTGTCGGCGCGGCGGTTTCCCGGTCAAGGATCGGTGGTTCGAATCATATTACTTTTACAACTTTTTTCTCTGACCTCTGCTCATTGTCACTTCAAGAGGCCGCTTCAATCGGCGTCAGACATGAGCCGTGGTGGCTGAGGGCGTGAAGGCGTCTGACCCCGACCATAAGGTTCGGGGATCGAATCCCAGTACTTCCTTTCATTTTTCGACTGGCTTCCTCCCACTGCGACTCAAACCCGTCGTCCAACACTCGGCAGACGTGCAAGTCAGGGTGGTGTAGTGGTCTAGGCTCAATCCAGGCCATTACACCCGGGTGTCTAAAAAGCAGTCCGCTTCGGCGGATTGGCCTCGGCACTGGTTCGATCCCCGATCGAGTCAGCCACTCGAAATTGGTCGCGAGTGGGTCCATTCCGATTCGTCGGATGGAGTTGATAAGTCCTTTGAAGCTGGCCCACTGACTGCATGTTCGGGTCTGGGAGCGCCGGACAGCGGGTGTACCATTTGGGTACCGACCAGCCTGCGCAAACAAAAGCTCCCAAAACTACTCTCTCTCTCTTTCTTTCTTTCTCTGTCTCTCTATCGTCTCTGCCTTACTCTACTCTGCCCATGTTTGAGCCGTGTCGGCGGCTCGGGTCCTACTGGGTCCCCCGGCGTACGATATCGAAGTCGCTGGATCGGATTAACCCCAGTTACCTGATAGCACCGGTTCCCATCCCGAACACCGAAGTAAAGCAGGAGGCCTTCCCATTAAGACTGGGGAGGGGGTGTAGAGTTCCATTTTTTTTAAAAAAATTTTAGTTAATCGCACCTGCAGATGTTTCTAGCGGAGGTACCGAAGGCAACCCCTGACAGCGCCTGCCGGGTAGGCAACCCAACTCACGCGTCTGCCGAGTGTGACGGGGCGCGCCAGGCGCAACCCACCGCGCAGTGCCCATCCCTGCAGAGATAGGCAGCCCAACTGGCGGCGCTCTCTCTCTGAAGCGAGCTTCGTTTGTTTTGTTTTGTTTTTTTGAACGGTCACCGCCAAAGGATTGAAGGAATGTGCTGGAATGCGTTACATTTGTGACCTATTTGCCACACTTTTTGCATACTTCGAGGCGTTTTGAATGCCTGAATGTGGAATGTGCCGGGATTGTGTTCCCATTTTGCACACAGAATGTGGTGTTAGGGTAGATTAGTGGTTAGGTTAGTGGTTGCGTTAGTGGTTAGGGTAGTGGTTAAGTTAGGTAAGTGGTAAAGTTAGGTTAGTGGTTAAGTTGGGTAAGTGGTTAAGTTACGTGAGTGATTGGGCTAGGCCAGTTCCTATGCAGGCCTTGCGGCACGAGGTCCTGCAGCCGCGTCGTCCGCGCAGTAGCCGTCGCGCCGACCGCCAGACGCTGGACAACTGGTTCCTCTGCTCCGGCCGTGCCCTGCCCTTGGCCGGTGCATAAGGCGTTCTATCTCGTGCATAATCCACGGACTCTACCAGTCACCTGTCCCGCTGTGTGCGTGCCCCTGCTCCGCCCGGCCGCGCTGCTACACCGCTCCGCGCCGCTCCGCCACTCGGCCGAAACGAAAACAGTCGTGCGATCCCCTCCGCTCCGCTCTTCCCCCCCGCGCTCGCGGCCCTCGTCCTTGGGCTGTCCCGTCCGGTCCCGTCCCGCCCGTTGATGCATCGTCGTTCCGTATTGGCGGACGCGGCGGCGGGCGCGCGTCCTGACTGGCGGTGGCGGCGGTGCACGGTGGGTCAGAAGACCCTTGAGGCGGCCAAAATCTCGGACAAATTTTGACTTCCAGAGTCGCTAAATGGGACTCGAATCGAACGTGTGACCCCACCAATGTATCCCTCGTTTGGAGAGCAATCCATTGGTGGGGTCACACGTTCGACTCGAGTCCCATGTAGCGACTTAGGAGCTCAAATCGCGTCTAGAATTTTTGGCCGCCTGCGCTGGTCTTCTGGCCCACTGAGCGGCGTCGTTAACGACGTCCGCCCCAAGGATGCAGATATCTGGCCAATTAGAGCGCAGCGGCGTGGCAGCGGCCAGCGGCGCCGAGGATCAACAAAAACAGTGCGCCCTGCGTCCGGGCCGTCCTGCCGTCCTGCGTGCGCGCCGCCGCGCCGCCGCGCCGCCGCGCTCACCTTGGGGGCTGCCAGGCGGTGATGAGGCGCACCTCATTTAGTGTCGGCAAGTTGGTCCAGGTTCCGCCAGTCCTTCCCAGCAAGGGACGCCCAGCACAAAGGGCCAGAGGAACGGCGTGCAGGCGGCCGAAACTCTAGGCGTGTTTTGAGCTCCAGGGTCGCTAAATGGGACTCAAACCGAACGTGTGACCCGACCAATGGATTCCTATTTCGGTGAGCAAACCATTGGTGGGGTCACACGTTCGGATCGGGATTTTGACCGCCTCCTTAGGAAGCCGGCCTGCCTGCGGCCAGCTCTTACAACGGGAGGCTGGGTGAAACGGGGTCACATCCTCTCTGGAGACTTCAACGCAAGGAACCACGACGACTCTATACCACCACAAGACAGCAGGCGAGAGCATAGGGGCGTCTAGTCTGAACAACGAGAATCGTTGTTCGAGACCCGCTTATTCTTTGCTCTTTTTCTGCATGCCAACAGTGCGGTGCGAATCAAGCCTGGCTTCAAAATACACCGCTTCGCCAAATGACTCCCATGATCCGCGGTGGACGAGAACGTAGTGGCATTGGACGTCGAACATTGCGAACGCGGGATCGACACCCACACGTCCACAATTTTCGGACAGCATTCCAACTTCACATATTTGCGTTGCATCTTTTTTTGACTGCTTGTCATATTTTTGGCAGAGTGCAGGAAGGAGCAGAACGCCGCCCAAGGGCTCGCTCAATCACGCTCGGACCGCTGGGCTGGGCGACCAAGGATAAGAACGCCGGAGAGACTTGCAGTAATCCTGATCCGCCCGCCGCGTCCGGGTAGCAGCCGCGAGAGCCGAGACCTTCCCTTGGCGAATCGCATCAGGAAACCTCCAAGATGTTATGACGATGATGCGGGTCCGTCCAACAACAACAGCGGCGGAAACATCAACATCAACATCGTCATCATCATCATCATCATCATCATCATCATCACCGTCATCATCACCATCGTCATCATCGTCATCAGCATCTTCATCATCATCATCATCATCATCATCATCATCATCATCATCATCATCATCATCATCATCATCATCATCATCATCATCATCATCATCATCGCCATCACCATCAACAAACAACAACAACAACAACAAACAACAAACAACAACAACAACAACAACAACAACACACGCGGACGCCTCCTGCACGATAAAATGCGAGTGGGATGGGCGGCGGAGTCACGCGGCCCTAGAAAGAAGGGAAGAGCGACGCGGACGGTCGCAGGCAGACAGACGGGCAGGTAGGCGGACTGACCGACACGGGCAGACGGGACGCACAGTGGGCCAGAAGACTGGCGCCGGTGGCCACAACTAACTCAAAAGGCGTTTTGAACTACAGAGTCGCTAAATGGGACTGGAGCCGAACGTGTGACCCCATCAATGGATTGCGCTTCGAACGAGGCGTCTAGAGTTTTGGCTGCCTGCGCCGGTCTTCTGGCCCACAGTGGCACGGTCGGACATAAAGGGAGACAGGCGGACGCAACGGACGCCAAGCTGAGGCGTTCTTGCTGTTTTTTTTTCTAATTGGTCGTTGTAAAGTACCGAAAGTGATAGTCGCTGCAGTCCGGCAAGGCGGGGCGGGGCGGGGCATCGGCAAGGTCGAACACGGGGCACTGGCGTGCGGCTCGCGCAGCACTACAGACCAGTTTTGCGCCAATTTCCGGCACCGGCCCGACCTGCTCGAAAAGTAGACCAAATAAATGCATAAAGTTTATGCCTGTGTCACGGTCACCGGCCCTAGGACGACGAAGAGGCGAGGCGCGTGTTTTTTTTTTCTGCGAGTTTTCTTTTGTTTTCTGAAAGACAGAGGGAATGCAGCTAGCTGGCGAGCTCGTTTGTTCGAAGCAAAGCAAGAGGTGCAAGAATGCGGGCTTGATGGGAAAATACAAGGGTCTGCATTTTTCTCTGAGGGAGCCACGTGCCGAGTGGTTATCTCATTTTGGAGATGGCGTCATTGTGTCTACCAGAAAAGGGTCTACCATTAAAATATTATTATTTTTAATAAACATCTGTTTCGAAAAAAGCGACTAACGTCAAATATAAAAATATTCAATAAAAGAATTAAATAAAAATATTTATTTAAAATATTTGGCTGAGCGCTCGGCTCCCCCCTCGTGACGGCTCGTCGTGAAGCCAGTGGAAAATTGTAAGGATTCATTGGGATTCGATCCCGGACCTCACTGTCGGGGTTCGACGCCTCTCCATTCTCAGCCACCACGGCTCATGTTTTACGCCGATCAACGCAGGCCCTTGACGCGACGATGAGCAGCGGTCAGAGAAAAAAGCTTGTGAAGTAATAAGATTTGATCCGCCGACCCTCATACCGGGAAACCGACGCGTCTGCACCTCCAGCCACCGTGGCACATGATGTTCACAGTGCGTTGCCGTGGATTTGAAGCACACTGGGGGCGGCAGTGAAAAATAATTGTATCATAAAAAAAAACAAATCTCAAAATAATTTGAATAACCTCCTTGGACAGAGGAAAGAGCTTTAAGCCACCACACGATGCCCTACCGTACTAAAAGGTGCGACGGTCTGACGTATGAAATAATAGTCTTGCCAATTCCTCGGCAAGTTGGTGGCCACCAAGAAAGAGAACAAAACCGTCTCGCTAAAATAGAGCACCTAGCTGAGGCTGAGCGATGGCTGGCTGCAACAGGCGTGCCAACGAGCTGGCATGCCAATAACTGGAGCGCTGGCCACGCTGGCCACAATGATAATCTGACGAAAAGAAAAGAGACCTTGCCGCGCCCCGCCCCGCCCCGCCCCGCCCGGCTCGCCCGGTCCTGGACCTGTCCGTGTGTGGAGTTACCTAATCCCTGGACGCGAGGTTGGTTCCATTGACTGGGCCGATCCCGCTCGGAGACCCTTTCTCCTAGGAGGCGATGAGACGCTCGGGTCGCAAGCCAAGCATTGCTCTGCGATGAGTGAGGTTAGGTTGGGTTAGGTTAGGTTAGGTTCGTTTAGGTTAGGTTAAGTTTGGTCAGGTCAGTGAAACCGTGGCACGCAGCGATGGAAAACAATTGGGTATGATATGGTCACAGACTGCGGCACATTATTGATCCCTAAAGCGGATAAGCGGATAAAGGTCACCATATTTATTGTAACGTGCTCGATGAACCGGCGCGGCACCGCTCCCGGCCACGAGGAGAAAAGAACAACGCAGTAGAATCAGCTCCAGGAGGCCATCGAGACGAATTGCGAGATGCATAGATCAAGTCTTCGGACTTCTCACGTGTCACATGAAGCAATGAAACCCGCCCCCTTTGTCCGTCCGTCCGTCCGTCCCTCTGTCTGTCTGTCTGCTATCTGTGTGTTTGTCAGCGTGTCTCATTTATCTGCCTTCGTCCGCCGGTGGCACCCCGCGCACGCACACGCGCCTTTCTGGGTGAGAACTTTTCATCCCACGCGCCCGCGCGCGCACACACGCACACACACACACACGCAGACAGACACAATCGCCACGACTGGAAGAAAAAGACGAAAAAAAAAAGGTCAGACGACGTGGTTACTGAGGCGTCAACACTAGCGTGCATGCCCGCGATCTGCGTGCTGCGTGCGCCTTGGGTGGGGGGCGGGGCGGGGCGGGGCGGGGTGGGGTAGGGTCCAGGGGGGGGGGGACGTCCTGTCTCGGCGTCCGCTGGCCGGTCCGCTGGTCCGCTGCGCACGACGGGCACGACGACGCCGTTGCACAACCCACCAAGTTCAAGTGCAGCCGGTCCATGCAGTCCGTCTGCACCCCGCCCCGCCCCGCCCCGCCCCGCCCCGCCCCATCCTGCCCAGCTCGCCGGGACCACGTCGGCGCCGCCAGCACGTCGCCCGCGGCCATCCAAGGCATGGCCCAGCCATCTGGCCTAGCGGCCCGACTGGACAGGACGAAGGCGTCCACTCGGCACAGGACACAGTAGGCACCTCCAAGTCCAAGTTGTCGGGCATCAACAACAACGAGTCGCATGAGAACGAGGATTCACTGGCCGTGCCAATCGAACTGAGTTTGCATTGCGAGTTTTGCGTTGCGCGACGAAGAAAGGGCAAACGCCGACAGGACACACCGCGCGGCCTTGTCCGACGTGTCATTGGCAGCTTTCTTGTTCTTTTCTCCCTCCCGAAGTGTGTCTGGCAGCGACCGCCCTTGCACGCAACGCGGCGCCGCGATGCAAAACTGCACCGCCAGATGGAACTCGGAAATGCACAGCGACAAGAAAAAAACAAACTGATATTGATCTGAAGCCGCGGCTAAGGGCTCCAGGATCACAACCGTTGGAAAAAAACAAAAAGGCCAAGAGTCAAAATCACGTTTTTACGAAACGACGCTGCCGGCGGCCCACCGCAGAGCGGCGGAACTCTCCGGTGGTTCACGCTCCGCCCTTGACTCCGAGTGTTTGGATTTATGGTCGTGCCATCACGGTCGTGGGTTCGAATCCCGCCGCCTGCGGCAGCCAATTTCTTTGTTTATCTTCCCCGAGCGGCACCACCGCGCGGCCAGGCGTGGCGCGCTACCCATACCGTACGGAATATACATGCAGGAAGGTCACGGGCAAAACCTACGCACGCCGCGGAGGCGCAGAGAGAGGGGGAGAGCGAGAGAAAGAGAAAGAGAGAGCGACAGTGAGAGAGAGAGAGAGAGAGAGAGAGAGAGAGAGAGAGAGAGAGAGAGAGAGAGAGAGAGAGAGAGAGAGAGAGAGAGAGAGAGAGAGAGAGAGAGAGAGAGAGAGAGAGAGGACACGACTTCGCGGGGCGTTGCCGGCCGATTATGAAATAAGTGTCTGGCTCACACACACGCACGCTACATCGCGCGCGCGCACACACACACACCCGCACACACACACATCGTATGATAGTGATTGCAAGTAACGATTATGATCTTACCGTATCTGGTCTCTGTCAAACGATGACCGCCGAGGTTGCCCCGGCTGTCCCGCATACCGGGGTGTGTCGGGGTCAAAGCCCGGGGCCCAGTGTGCCGCTGCAACGCCAGATTAAATTGAATGGGCTTCGCTTTTTGCGGAGGCGGGGTGCTTTAAATACCATACGCGCGCTCAACGTCCACCAGCCCGCGAGGGCCCGACCACACAGTCGAGATACGGAACGTGTGTGCGTTGTATTTCGAAACACTCAAGTTTTTCTCTCCGTCGTCAAGGTTTTAACCACGGGCGGGATTCAGAAACGGCCCGTTGCAACTTCTTAGAGGGGCAATGATTTCTGAGAGTGGCTTGCCGAGGGGGAAGGACGCCATTGCAGCCCTCTCGTCTGCCTGCGAAACGTCGCAATCTGGCCCGATGACCTGGGTGGATGCCTCTGTGCGCCGTGGCTAGTGCTTGAGCTTGGCTCGCCGGCGGTTCGATGGCAGGCAGAACACGGGAAAGCACCACGCCCACTTCCGGTTCGGGGATCGGTCCGGCACCAAATGACCTCTCTCTTGCAAAAATTTACGTTATCATTTTTGAATTGAAGTAGCCTTATGATCTTGTCTCAGGATGATGTTTCTACTTTTCACTAGTCAGGCGTCCAGACTCGGGTTGGAGCTAGGGCGCTGCGATGATGACACACACTTCACTTCCAGGAAGCAGGCCAGTGGCCGGTGGCTGAAGGAAGAAGCAGTGTTCGGATGAACTGGGTTCGCTTGCCAGAGTGTGGGCGTGCGAGGGATGTCTGGAGGGGCGTAACCCAACAACCTGCGCGCCAGACGCCGCCAGACAACGGCTACCCCCTCCCCGCCCCGCCCTGCCCTGCCCTGCCCAGCCCCCGCCCCCTCGGCCCGGCGCAAGACTCCTTGCAAGGAGTATGGGTCCGGTATAAAAAGACGGCGGTCCTTGCACTAGGCATCAGTTGCAGATTTCGCTCCACCACATCCACACCAACCCCACAACAACAGCGAAATGGCATTCAAGGTACGTGCAAGTGCAGTGTGCCAGCGGTGCAGTGTTTCCTGCAGAGCCCGGAGGATTTGAGACAAGTGCCGTCGGTAAGCGAAGCAGAGGGCGTGCCAATCGGAAAGCAGTGGGCAAGGGACACTCGATCGCAGACCCGCCCGGCTTCGTTCGGCACGATTGTCAAGACTTGCCCTCTCGATAAACATTTTCCTTCTTAAATCGGACTCTCACTGTTTGCTTCTTTAGAGCGGTCTTTCTAGGTTCACAGAAAAGCGTTTATCAAAAGATATTGAAAATTAAATAATTTTGAGCGTTGATGCACTAGCTGCTGTCTCTGATGACATCATTCTCGTTGCAGCTGGTGGTCCTCGCTGCCCTCGTGGCCTGCGCCCAGGCCGGCCTCATTGCCAGCCCCGCCATCACCTCCTACGCTGGCAGCTACGGCTACGGCGCCCCCCTGGGCTACTCCGCCCCCATCGTGACCAAGACCGCCATCGCCGCCCCGCTGCACCACGGCCTCGGCTACTCCAGCCTGGGCTACTCCGGTCTCGGCTACTCCGGCCTCGGCTACTCGCACGGCCTCGGCTACTCCGCCCCCCTGATCACCAAGACCGCCATCGCCGCCCCCCTGCACGCCCCCCTCAGCTACTCCGCCCCCATCATCACCAAGACCGCCATCGCGGCCCCCCTGCACCACGGCTACTCCAGCCTCGGCTACTCCGGTCTGGGCTACTCTGCTCCCCTGGGCTACTCTGGCCTCGGCTACTCCAAGCTGGGCTACTCTAGTCTTGGCTACTCTGGTCTCGGCTACTCCGCCCCCCTCGGCTACTCCGGCCTCGGCTACTCCGGCCTCCACCACCTGTAAATTCAAAGACTGACTAGCGCCTCGTGAAGTGTTAAAAATGTTTAAAAACTACCATGGAAATATAAATAAACAAAACCAATTTCCATAACAACAAAACTTTTGTCTATTATTGGCTTGTGACCAGCTGCGATCCTTCTGGACGAAAAACCCAAGGAAAACAAACCTTGAACAACGTTAGGGAGAGAAGCAACGGTAATGTTTCTTGCTGTTCTGAATTGGAAGTGAATATGACTTGAGGTGCTCGCCCGCAAGTGCATTCAAACCGACGCAACAAAACGAATGAAGCGGGG
>CM060087.1:11602163-11679663 GCA_030522485.1 Stenchaetothrips biformis | reverse complement strand
ACTCCGGCCTCGGCTACTCGCACGGTCTCGGCTACTCCGGCCTGTGGTAAAAAGTGATCTCGCCAATAGTCAATTGATAATCTGTGATGACAACAACTCGAGCTTTATCCCAAAGTCAATAAAAATGCTCAACAAAACAACTTACAACTGGTGTATTTGTTTGATTCCTTGTGACCTTCCTCAGAAAAATATTTAAAGAAAGAATGTTTGCATGTTACTTATTCAACAAAAGATACGGGCAGACGATAATGATAATGAACCCGTGTATCACTCAGCTTCCATCATGCGGCGTGGTAGCCGAGATTTGTGAGGCGTCGGAACCTGATAGCGGTGTCGGCGTTTCGATTCCCATCAGTTCGCGACAATTTTTGACTAACTCGCTCATTGCGGTTTAATCGTGACGCGTCAAGAACCCGCTTCATTCACAAACTAGGGTGGCTGAGAGCGGAAAGGCGTCTAAGTCTGACAGTGGGGTCTGCGGATCGATACCCAATATTTCAATTTTATTTTTTGAGTTGGCTTCGCCCCACCGCCGACGCATTGTCCAACACTCAGCAGACGTGTCAGCCGTCGTGATGATCAATCTACTTTTGGGATACTATGCGGGGTGTCTTTAAAAAGGAAATCCGCTTCAGCGGGTGTTGGCCTCGGCACAGGTTCGATGGGTGTAAGCTGCCGTGTTAAACGCGTCGTTTCGCCCCCTCGCTAGTGGCTTGTGAGTTCATACTGATTCGTCGATGTGGAGTTGATGAGTCCGTTGAAGCTGGCCCATGGATGACTGTATATGTTCGAGCGCCGGACTGTGGGGAACCAAAGCGATACAAGCCATCCCCCGAAAGTCGAGGACCTCACCGCCCACCCCTCACATTCTGGGGAAGTGGGTAGGGCCCCCATTTCTTCTAGTCTTTTATGTCAAGCGCTGTTAATATTTCGGAAGGGGCCATCATTTGCCCGTGTCTTTTTGTTAAATAAGTAAAATGCAAACATTCTTTCTTTAAATATTTTTCTGAGGAAGGTCACAAGGAATCAAACAAATACACCAGTTGTAAGTTGTTTTGTTGAGCATTTTTATTGACTTTGGGATAAAGCTCGAGTTGTTGTCATCACAGATTATCAATTGACTATTGGCGAGATCACTTTTTACCACAGGCCGGAGTAGCCGAGACCGTGCGAGTAGCCGAGGCCGGAGTAGCCGAGGCCGTGCGAGTAGCCGAGGCCGGAGTAGCCGAGACCGTGGTGACCCAGGCTGGAGTAGCCGAGACCGTGGTGACCCAGGCTGGAGTAGCCAAGACCGTGGTGACCCAGGCTGGAGTAGCCAAGACCGGAGTAGCCGAGGCCGTGGTGGGCCAGACCAGAGTAGCCCAGGCTGGAGTAGCCGAGGCCGGAGTAGCCCAAGCTGGAGTAGCCCAGACCGTGGCCGTAGCCGTGGCCGTAGCCGTGGCCGTAGGCCAGGGGCAGGGGCGCGGCCAGGTGGGTCTTGGTGATGATGGGGGTGGTGGTGACGGTGGTCTTGGTCACGATGGGCGAGGAGATGAGCGGAGTGGCCAGGGGCAGACTGTGTCCGTAGCCGTAGGACGAGGCGTAGCCGCCGAGGAGGCCTCCGGCCTGCACGCACGCCACCAGCGCGGACAGGAGCACCAGCTGCAACACCACACTGTCAGCAAGCACTAGCGACGGCTGGCCGCGTCCTCGCCGCCTCGGCTGAGTCGTACCTTGAAAGCCATCTCGACCGGGAGCTGGCTGGGTTTGGCTGTGAGAGCAGACTCGGACTGCAACCGACTACACTGTGCCTCCGTCGGCGAGGCCGCACTTATATATACCGACCGAGGCAACTACAAAAGACCACGCCCTTGGGCCCCACCACCTCCCCGATTTTGGTAGAGGTGGTCGCTGGTCATCGCCTTCATGCCGGTAGGGGAACCACCGCTGGCCCACGCCAGACTTACCGTGCCGAGCCCGGCAGAGCGCTCGGCGGCTCATTAGACCGACCCGACGCCTCTCTGCAGCACCTGCGCACAGTGGGCCAGAAGACCGGTGCAGGGCGTCAAAACGAAAGACGCGTTTTAAGCTCCAGAGTCGCTAAACAGGACTTGAAGCGAAGGTGTGACACCCCACCGATGGATTCCTCGTTCGGAGAGCAATCCATTGGTGGGGTCACACGTTCGGTGCGAGTGCCATTTAGCGCCTCTGGACCTCTAAACGCGTCTAGAATTTTGGCCGCCTTAACGGTCTTCTGGCGTACGGTGCTGAGGCCAGTGCGAGGGGGAAACAAATGGCCAAATACATGTGCACCAACAATTTAAATGTCAAAAAATTAAAAGAATTTTATTGAAAAATTTGAAAAATTTTATTCAAAAATTTGAAAACTTTATAGAACAATTTTAAAAATTCTATTGAAATTTTTTAAAAAATTTTGAAGATTTTTTGAAAAAATTACGAATAATGCATTTTTACTGCCCTCCCCAGTGTGCTTCAAACCCACAGCAATGCGCAGTTACCATCATGTGCCGTGGTGGCTGGAGGTGTAGACCCGTCAGATTCCCGGTATGGGGATCGGCGGTTCATATCTTACTACTTCACAACATTTTTCTCTGACCGCTGCTCATTGTCGCGTCAAGAACCCGCTTCAATCGGCGTCAGACATGAGCCGTGGTGGCTGAGGGCGTTAAGGCGTCCGACCCTGACCAAAAGGTCAGGGGATCGAACCCCCAAATTTCCTTTCATTTTTCGACTGGCTTCCTCCCACTGCGACTCAAACCCGTCGTCCAACACTCGGCAGACGTGCAAGTCAGGGTGGTGTAGTGGTCTAGGCTCAATCCAGGCCATTACACCCGGGTGTCTAAAAAGCAGTCCGCTTCGGCGGATTGGCCTCGGCACTGGTTCGATCCCCGATCGAGCCAGCCACTCGAAATTGGTCGCGAGTGGGTCCATTCCGATTCGTCGGATGGAGTTGATAAGTCCTTTGAAGCTGGCCCACTGACTGCATGTTCGGGTCTGGGAGCGCCGGACAGCGGGTGTACCATTTGGGTACCGACCAGCCTGCGCAAACAAAAGCTCCCAAAACTACTCTCTCTCTCTTTCTTTCTTTCTCTGTCTCTCTGTCGTCTCTGCCTTACTCTACTCTGCCCATGTTTGAGCCGTGTCGGCGGCTCGGGTCCTACTGGGTCCCCCGGCGTACGATATCGAAGTCGCTGGATCGGATTAACCCCAGTTACCTGATAGCACCGGTTCCCATCCCGAACACCGAAGTAAAGCAGGAGGCCTCCCCATTAAGACTGGGGAGGGGGTGTAGAGTTCCATTTTTTAGAAATTAGAAAAATTTAAAAAAATTTAAAAAAAATTGAAGAAATTTTGTAAAACGTACACAAAAATTTTGAGTTGCTTCCCCCTCGGGCCAGTGCGTACCTGCAGAAAAGGAGACCGGAGAGAGGAAAACACCGAGAAACGGGACACGAATATGCCGCGCAGTGGCGTTGCGATCCCACACTGGAGTCCCCCGACGCGCCTTTCCTATGCCGGGCCCACGCCCCCGCTCCTCTGCATGCCAACTTAAAAAGGAGGCCAAAAATTCTTTCGAGGGCCTAAACTTTACTTGAGGCGACTGTCGGCAAAGGTGAAAGGCAGTGTTCCTGGCACAAGGAAAAAGGGGGAAGAAAATAAAAACCTTCTCGCCGCCTGGACTTAAAGAGACGCTCGGAGCCGCGAATGGAGTACCGAAACAAAATAATTTAGGGGAGGGAAAGAGTCCGAGCTGCTTTACTTCCAAAGTCAGCGCCGACGCCCTCTGCAAAAAAATGAAAAATAAATAAAAAATATCTCACGTCGTTGCATTTTGTTTATCTGGAAATGAATAGATCGCCCTGCCTCGCGCGCCCCGTTCACGTCGCCGTGACCTTGGTCGGATTGGTCGAAGCGACCAGAGGAGATCCGGCCGACCCGGGCCACCAGTCGGTCCGCGATAGCTACTACTCCGTTACAGTTTCCCAACAGCCGCGAAGCCGCGACGCGACGCGCGTCCCTTGTTTGCCACTTGCGCCGCCGCCCAGTGGGCCAGAAGACCGGCGCAGGCGGCCGAAACTCTTGACGCGTTTTGAGCTCCAGAGTCGCTTAATTGGACTCGACCCGAACGTGTGACCCCCATCAATAGATTCCACGTTCGGAGCAGTCCATTGGTGGGGTCAGTCATTCGGTTCGAGTCCCATGTAGCGACTCTGGAGCTCAAAACGCGTTAGAGTTTTGGCCGCCTCCACCGGTCATCTGGCCCACTGTGAGGCGGCCTAAAGGCGGCCACTTCGGGCGCGGTCAAGCCGGAGCGGCGAGCGGCGAGGTAGGTGAGGGTCGTCCTGGACCAGTCGGGATTCCTGACCTAGCTCAACCCGCGAGGCGCGCCACACCACAGCAGAATCGCTCTTATAATCCAGGCTGACGGCTCGACACGGAACGGTCTGCAGCAGGCCGCTGGGCCCGCGACCCCAGCAGGCGCGACGGTCGCTGCTCCTGGTCCTAGGAAACATTTGCTGTTGGGACGGCAAGGGAGGATCCACAGACGGGCTCAACAGAAGGGGGTGAGGGAGAGAGGTTAGCAGCAAAAGTTGCGTACTTTCAGGGGAATTGTGGAAAACCAAAATAACGACCAAAACGCCCGGTTGGAGGTATGAGGCCGATAAATAAATATCTCAATGGAGTGCTTTGCTCATTAAATAATTCAACAGTTTATTCAACACACTTGGAACAGTCACATTGTTCACAACGTACTGACCACTACTTCAACCAAAACGAGTCGAGAAATAAAACGGCATGTAAACTGAGCATGTTACTTGCCCTTGGAAATAATCTGTTTTTTGTTTGTTTTGGCGTGAACTCTACACACTATGGCGGTGCCGGTGCCCGGTGGCATTGTATACAGGAATGTCTCGGAACGAACAAGCGGACGCTGGGGCATTGCTGCATCCTCCAACGCGAAACCAACCAATATCAAATATCTGCATGAAGTTATTCATAGATTTTTTTAAACCGGCAATTTGAAACGTCGGTTTAGTTGAAATATAACATACATATTTTAGAAGTTCATTGACTAGCGCTGCTTCACTCACTCAGTCATAACTAAGATATACATTATTTACATAATTTCTTGACATTTAATAATCTACCACAACATTAATGAAACAGGGTATTGGTCTTAGAAAGAGATTTTTTTTTCAAATGAGCAATTCATTAATTGAATTGATCTATAGTCTACATTAGAATGAGCTCTTATAACATAATTAACAACAAAAGGCACCATTAAGAACAATTGTGTATCATGCACTACATTTTCAGTGAACATAAATTTACCTAGGTTCAGACTTACGTGAAAGTGGGAGACATTAACTTAGTAACAAAATAAAGATACAAGACACACGATTTTAGGTATGTTTCCTTCATCATCATCATCCAAAATAGTTCTTCTTTTTTACTTCCATTAGCAACATTGACAATCAAACTTTACAGAACAAAGCAATTCATACTTTAACTCCCATAAATAACAAAGAGAACAGAAACAAACAAATAATAAATATCAAATAACAAACATGATACGAAACAGAGACATAGAAGAAAGTGATTGTTACAGGTAAGTTCATTATATTGCTCGGGTAAAATTCAAGGACTGCAATATAAGGCATCACCATACGCTGCTAAGGACTCACTAGGCTGCAGCGGTTCGAACGGTGTAATTCAATTCCAATCGCAGACCCGGCGAAGATGGGCCGGTGTTAGGGGGGGGGGGCATAGCTCATCTTTCTCCAAAACAAGACCTGATAGATTGGCAAAGTAACCACATTTACCAGTAACCTGGTCCCCACAGTATTTTGCCGGGTACACGGTTCAATTCCATGCCTGAGTTCAGGTGCTAGCTGGAGTCGTTCCTGCCGTCCAGCGGTCTAGGATCGCTTCGCGACATCTGCTTGCTCGCTCCAACAGAGTCAAAAATAAATCAATCTCTAATCCATTGATATTATTATCACGATGCTGTCCACGACGAGAGTCTTTGGCCATGCTCGGAGTTGGGGGCCGCTTTGCAGCTTTGCGGCTCCTCCAGAGCTGCTGAGCCTGCGAGCCGGCGGGTAGGCCACCCAACGCGCAGCGCGGCGTGCGGCAGGGCGGCTAGCGCGGCGCGGCCCACTGTACTATCAGTTTCTAAAGTTTTGTCTGGGCGATACCCCATGCACGAGAGATTCTCAACGGTCTCCTTATGAGCAGTCTCTCGCGCATAGGGTATCGCCCAGACAAAACTTTAGAGACTGATAGTACGCACACCGGGGTGGGTGGGTGAGAGGGGAGGAGCGAGCGGGTGGGCCTGGAGCCCTTGCAGTCCGTTCGGCCCAGGCAACCGCAATCACCCGAATCCCAGCACCAGTGCCACCACACTCTCCGACCGGGAAAGTCTCATCCGGCACCGTTTTCACCGGCTTGACGTGCTTGACGTGCTCAACGACGAGGCGTGCGCGCACGTCCGCAGCTGCAGCAGCGCCAGCAGCACGGGCAGCAGCACGAAGCAGGCCGACGTGGTGCTCGGCGCCCCCGCGGCCACGGAGGTGACGCCCACCGCCTTGTGCATGATGGCCTGCGCCACCTGGGAGTGCCAGGACACGGTGAACTCGGGCACGTTGGGGGACAGCGCCCACAGCCTGCAAAAGAGTGGAAGGACGGTCTGAGAGCTGCCCAGCACGACGAGGCGCAGTGGGCCAGAAGACGGGCGCTGGGGGCCAAAATTCTAGTCGCGTTTTGAGCTCCAGAGTCGCTAAATAGGACTCGAACCGAACGTGTGACCCCGCCAATGGATAGCTCTCCGGAGGAATCCATTGGTGGAGTCACACGGTCGGTTCGCGTCCTATTCGGCGACTCTGGAGCTCAAAACGCCACTAGAATCTTGGCCGCCTGCGCCGGTCTTCTGGTCCACTGTGCGAGGTAAGGAACCAGGACGCCTACCTGACGATGACGGAGTTGAGCTTCCAGGGCAGTTCGAACGTTTTCCTTGAGTCACGCGGGCAGAACGTGAACAAGGGCCTGGACACGTCCTCGTCCTCGTTGTACCGGTGGATCGTGACGTTCCACGTGCCGCAGGGCTCTGCGGGACAGAGGGGCTGCTTTGGGCGGACGGTGGAGAGGTGGGCCAGAAGACCGGTCGAGGCGGTCAAAATTTCGGACGGTTTTGAGCTCCTGAGTCGCTGAATGGTACTCGAGCGTGTGACCTCGCCAATAGATTGCTCTTCAAACGAGAAATCCATAGGTGGGGGACACATTCGGGTCGAGTCTCATTCAGCGCCTCTGAAGCCGAAAACGCGTCTAGAGATTCGGCCGCCTGCGCCAGTCTTCCGCCCCCCTCTAGCGGGCGGCGGCGGGGTACTCACGGCTCTGAGGCGTGGACACGCTGATGCGCAGCTCGCGCTCGATGTTGGAGAGCAGCACCCACTTGCAGTCCATGTGCACGAAGTGGTTGTTGTTGTTGTTCTTGACGCGCTCGTCCAGGCGCACGCGCCACGACTCGATGGTGCCCGAGTGGCGCAGGATCTTCTGCCGGCCGCACGCGCCGTCCTGCGCGAACGCGTAGTCCGCCTGCATGGCGAAGCCCTTCATGGCCCACGTGAAGTGCGCCACGTTGTACTCCAGGCTGAGCGGGCCCCACGACCGGATGCTCAGCGGCAGGGGGATCTTCTCCGGGTCGCCGCACAGGCACGACAGGTCCAGACCCGCCGCGTCCACCACGCGCACGTGGTCCACGCTGGACAGCGGCGTGGGCTCCGAGAAGCAGCGGCAGCCCAGGCCGTCGCAGTACGTCCAGCAGCCGGGGTCCGCCTTCAGCCCCAGCGCGGCCAGCTGCCGGGGCAGGGGCCGTCAGACAGTCACCGAACACTAGTACCTCCACCGCGACAAACGGAAACTGACGCCGGCGGGGCTGCGCCGTTTGCCCGACGTCGGCGCGTCCTTGTTGGCAGGGCACTCACCGACAGCGTGACGCTCTGGCCCGCCTGCGGCTGGAAGGTCTGCACGCACTTGAGCTGCCCCTGGACGTTCCAGAACAGGTGCTGGTTCCCAGGGCTGGTGATGCTGCCCGCCCAGCCGGGCCCACTGGGCACGGCCAGAGCCCCGGCCAGGGCCCCGGCCAGGGCCCCCGCCGCGCCGCCGGCCACCGCGTTGCCACCTCCAGAGGCGGGGTCGCCCCAGGGCTCCAGCTGGAACAGGTCGCGGCATAAGCAGTTAGTTTGCGGTCCGCGTTCTCATTCATCGCGGTGCTGTAGTGAAAATGACGAGGAAAGTGAGCCGATCCCACGCGGGAGTCGACCCGTCGCTACTCCCCGCGCGCGAAGGCGTAGAGCGCGCACGGGGTATAGACAGATCATGAAAGCGGGCGCAGTTGAATTAAAAATGCTCCTGCGTGCGAGGTGGTCCAGGACGCGGTCCAGGAGTCGCGCTGGCCAACCCGCGCCGCCTCGCCGGCTAAATTATCGAGGTCAGTGTGTGCTGTTAGTGCCACCGGCAGCGCGGGCGCGGCATTTTGCTGTTGATGAGGCACTCCAGGACCTCCTTCTGTCAACCCCACCCCTCCGCCATCCCTCACCGCCGCCGCTCGTTCCCGCTCCGTGTCATCTTTGGCCTCCGGCCCGCGAGCAGCGCCTGTCGCCGGCAGGGTGGGCCACCCGGCCGGCAGCCGTGCGCCGCGCGCTCGCTGCTGCCTACCTCGCCACGCGGTCAAAAATAATCCCGGACGGGTTTTGAACTCCAGAGTCGCTAAATGGGACCCGAATCGAACGTGTGACCCCACCATGAGGTTGCTATTCGAAGGAGGAATCCATTGGTGAGGTTCCCTACGTTCAGTTCGAGTCCTGTTTAGCGACCGACTATGGAGCTCAAAACGCGTCTCGAGTTGAAGGCCGCCTGCGCCGGTCTTCTGGCCCTCTGTGGGCCGCCCCACTGGGTGCCCCAACCCCTCGCGGGATGCCCCAACGCTGGGGACGTCGGAGGGGCGGTGGGAGGATCTGGCGCTGGCCCGCACACAGGCCCACGCGCACGCACGCACGCACGCCGCCGCGCGCAGGCCGGCCGAACCTTCCCGGGCGATTACAGGGACTGGGCCAACGCAACGGGGCGAGGGGGCTCAGTGCCACCTGTGATTGATGTTTGCACCGAGCAAACCCTTCAACGAGCGTGGGTGCAAGGGAGGGGGGGGGGAACAGGGCGCGCGGGCAAGCGCGGACGAGAGAGACAGAGAGAGGTCACACACCGCGGTCGGTGGCAATGCGAGCTCAGTTTGAATCGGTCTGATGTATCGCGGCTGCGTCGGTGTGCGCAGCGCGAGAGGTGGTGTGGGTGCGTCGGTGTGCCGGGCAGGCTTACGCCCTATCCCACCCGGGGCAGTTCGGAGGCAGGTCTGTTTGGAGCCCCGCTTATGTTTGAGAGAGGCTTTACGCAGGGAGGGGCCGGGCCGGGGTTTAACTCCCGAAAACCCCCCCGTAAAACCCCCTTAAAATCCCCTTAAAACCTCGCGCGAATGCGCATGCCGCTTGGATATTCGTATTGATAATGAGCAGGACCAATGAATAAAGGCGCCCCGGGTTTAAAGTTCCTCCAGCCCACTGTGTGCCCTACACTGCATAGCCGTGCGTGACACATCCGGCCGCGCGTCACGCGCTCACCATTTGACCCGGTCGGATCCCCCGTGTTGTTTACGCGAAATTGTTTCCCATTTTGAAACGTTCTTTTCACGTGACACAAACAGCGTTCGCTTCACCTGGTCCCTGGTGGGGGTGGTGGCCAGGAGGTAGCGGCCCTCCGCCTCGGCGCGGGCCGCCGCCGCCACCGCCGCCGTCACGTTGGGCCCCACGAAGCGGGCGCTGCACAGCGAGTCCGTCTCGGGGGAGCCCTGCGTCGATTCTGGACAGCAAAAACAAAGGGCCGTCATGGCAAACAACAACAACAACAATAGCAGCAGCAACAGGCCTGTTGGGGCCCGGCAAAGAAAAAGCCGCAAAGTTGCGGCTTTCGAACCCGCGGCCCAGCCCGGCCGGCAGCGAGCGGCACGGCGCTCTTCGGGGGCCCATCCAGGCCAACGAGGAAGAACCGCATGCTCGTTTCCATCATTACTACGAGCTGCGCGTGCTGCCTGCCAGCGGGGGAGGCCGGCCGGTCCTAGCGGCCGCAGCCAGGCCGGCAGCGTGGACCGCTGCACAGTGAGCACGCGTTTTGTGCTCCAGAGTCGCTAAATGGTGCTCAAACCGGACGTGTGATCCCACCAATGGATTGCTCTCCGAGCGAGGAATCCATTGATGGGGTCACACGTTCGGTAGCGACTCTGGAGCTCAAAACGCGTCTAGAGATTTAGCCGCCTGCGCCGGTCTTCTGGCCCACTATGCGGCTGTAGGCAGGCCGGCAACCTGTGAGGACCGCTGACGCACGCCGTGTTATTCGCCCGAAATAACGTTGTCGTCGTGCTTGCGAGACACTTGGCGCCGTTTTCGAGCACGCTTTGGCAACTTGGTAATCCGTGCACCACGCTACTCACTGTCGTGGAAGAGGAAGGCGCCGTCGACAAACTCCTGGTCGGGGCGCAGCGACGCGCTGCGGACCAGGTGGAGCGCCATGTGCGGCCCGCGCGACATCATCGTCTGCTGGCTCTGGAACCTACGCGCGCGGGAAACAATGAAAAAAATAAATAAAAAAAGGACAAACAATGAAAAACCTTTTTTCGGCAGGGTAGTCTGCTGCGTCGCGCGGACTCACTTGACGTTCCATTTATCAGGGAGAACGTCAAAGAGTCATCAATGCAGAATGCGGGGGAGAGCGGATCAAGCCAAAAAACGAGAAAATAAAACCCGACAGCGCCTAGTAGCGTACGAGTCGCGTGTCAGGCCTGTGTCAGGCGCGTGTCAGGCCCGTGTCAGGCACGTGTCAGGCGCGTGACGTCACTGACCTGCCGGACGGGTCGTGCGCGTGCTTCGTCATGGGGCTGCACAGCCGCTTGTCCGGCGTGGCCATGTCGGGGCCCAGGAAGATGTCGAAGTGCGAGCCGCAGGACGGCGCCCTGGAACAAGCAACCGAGCGTCAGACCATAATATATCTCGTAATTACTCTTTAAAAAAAAAAAAAAATTAAAAAGAATATAATAAAATAAAGTAAAAATAAAAGTCAAAACTAAAAAAAAAAGAAATTAGAAAATGGTGTCGCAAAATACGGTAGAAAAAAAAAAACACGTGGAGACTCTGCACCGCTCGCTTCAAGAGGGGCGTCTCTCGAAGCGTCAAGTAACGCGTTGATTCTACCAGTGTAGCTCCGGCGTACGAGGAAAGAAAGTATTATAATTTGTTATCTCGTTTGTTCGCATGCCGCTCCCTGCCGACAGCGCCGCGCCGTGTTTAAAAACCTTCTCCTCCTCGGAATTCGTTTCCGCTTCCCGGGGCCGCGTCGCCGCGCTGCTTCCGCCGAGACAAGGCGCGAGGGCTCGGTGGGCCGCACCGGAGGCGACGAGGCAGCCAGCCCGCACGGCCCGGAATATTGCGAATATTGTGTATTTTTCTTTCCGCCGCCGAAGACGCCGCCGGCGGCCGGGAGCGGTCGGCTCAACGTATGCAACAATAACAGCGAAAATGTGCTTTATAGCGCCGCCGCGGGCACAGAGTGTCTGCCAGTTCGGGCGCCCCGCCTCAAGCCCCCCCCCCCCTCCTCCCTCTCTCTTTCTGTCTCTCTGTCTGTCTGTCTCTCTGTCTGTCTGTCTCTCTCTCTCTCTCTGTCGTTCTCTCTCTCTCTCTCTCTCTCTCTCTCTCTCTCTCTCTCTCTCTCTCTCTCTCTCTCTCTCTCTCCGGGACCGTTACAACACACCGGAAATTTGAAACTGCCGCCACATCGGCTGACTGGCAAAGCGGCGGCGGCGTCCTCGTGGTGCCTGTCGGGGGTGCGAAAGTGCTGTGGTCTCAGGCGCGGATGCAAGGGGGGGGGAGTAGGAGGAGAGGGCTTCCCTCCCCCAATGGCACCTAGATAGCGGCCAGAAAGGCAGGCAAAAAGCCCTGCTTCGCACCAGTAAGTAGGCAAAAAGTGACACTCCCCATTCCCCATCTACCCCTAAGGGCCGCCTCTGGATCCGCCACTGAGTGGTCGCGCAGTGGGCCGGTTGACGGACGCGGCGGTGGCAGTCGAGAGTGGCAGCTGTGAGCCCATCAGGGGGGATGTGAGAGCGACGGGGACGGCAGCAGCCCAGGGTCACGTGACGCAATGCAGCGAGCCGGTCAGTATTGAAAGCAGCGACCCATCGGCGAAGAGCGCCTTCCTCCGTCCGGCCGAAAAAAAAAAGGAGGCTAGGGCCCTCCTCGGTGCGGGCGAAGGGCTCTGCAGGACCATTAATGAAAAAGGGGGCAGGGAGCGCCGCCACCAACAGTCTTTGTTCGTTTCCGGAAGTCTGTGCGTGCGTGTGTTTGTGTGTGTGTGAGAGAGAGAGAGAGAGAGAGAGAGAGAGAGAGAGAGAGAGAGAGAGAGAGAGAGAGAGAGAGAGAGAGAGAGAGAGAGAGAGAGAGAGAGAGAGAGAGAGCACCCACGCATTGCGTTCTTTGCAACGCCACATGAAGGAGGACATGCGGAGGGACCGAGAGGAGACATGAGCCCGCTTCGCCCTTCGCGCCAAGCGAACCGCAAGGAGGCAAACTTTCTCAATATGAGACCACCTTGGCCCTTCTTTTCTTTTTTTCGCGGTTTTTTTTTCTTTCCCCATTTTCTTTTTGTTTTCAGCCACCAAAGAGCGTCAGTCATGTGGGTGTGGGAGTGAAAACAGAGGGAGCGACGCGGGAGAAAAGAGGAGAGGGGGGGGGGAGGGCGCACTGACAGTGGACAGGCTGTGCCCTCCGCCCTCAGACAACCTCTTCCACTCCCCCGCAATTGCAAAGCCAGCTCACGGCGGCAAGGGTCACCAGCAGAGGGCCTCCTCCCACAGTGAGCCAGAAGGCCGGTGCGGGCGGTCAAAATCCCGGAAGCGTTTTAAGCTTTAGAGTCGCTTAATGTGACTCGAACCGAACGTGTGACCCAACCCATGAATTTTTCGTTCGGAGAGCAATCCATAAGTGGGGTCACACGTGCGGTTCGAGTTCCATTTAGCGACTCTGGAGCTCAAAACGCGTCCAGAGTTTTGGCCGCCTGCGCCGGTCTTCTGGCCCACTGTGCCTCCTATCCCGCTACCATTCTTTCCTAATCACCCATGCGCCGATACCACCCGCACGCAGGCAGCGCGACGGACAACTCCACAATAAGCCGCCTCGCGGCCAATACTGCGCGATGGCGTTGCAGACCCAGCGACCTTACTTGAGCTTGTAGTTGAAGATGGAGAGCTTGACGACGTCCGAGGGCCGGCCCTGGAACTGGACGGACAGGTTGTAGCAGCCCGAGTGGTGGCGGCTGTCCAGGACGCCGGAGCGGAGGTCGGTGCCGGAGAAGGCCACGGCGCAGCCGCGCGACGCGCCGTCCACTGCAACAACGTCGTCGTCGTGGTCCAAGTCCAAGTTGCCGTGGACAAAAGGCAAACAGTGATGACAACAGAACGGGGGGGGGGACGTGCCGAGGAGCAGCCCAAAGGCGGAAGGGGGCGGAGGGCGGAACACCAGCCGAGCGGAAAAGGCACGAGGAAATTATTGACTAACCACCGGGGAGGAAAACCGGTCCGCAAATGTCACTTCTTCCTCTTCCTGATTGTTTGCTAGCTTGATTGAGATTGAGGCCGAGGCCGGTGCCGATGCCCAGACGCGGATGCTTAAGAGGGGAGGGAGGAAATGGTCAAGAAAATACGAGAGATATCCGATACAATGTGTACTGGGTACAAGGAATTTTCAGAGGTAAGTTACAAAGTCTGCTGCACCAACATATATTATGGAGAACCTTCACCATGAGACATTTAGAGTGTGTCGTCGCCCGCCGGGTCTGCGGGCAGTCCAGCCGGGTAGTTGCCAAGGCAGCGGGGGACATGGCGGCACAGGGGAAACCGCACAGTGGGCCAGAAGACGGGTGACAGCGGCCAAAACTCTAGACGCGTTTTGAGCTCCAGAGTCGCTAAATGGGACCCGAAACGAACGAGTGACCCCACCTATGGATTCCTCGTTCGGAGAGCAATCCATTGGTGGGGTCACACGTTCGGTTCGAGTCCCATTTAGCGACTCTCTGGAGCTCAAAACCAAACCCTTCCGGGATTTCGACCGCGTCCACCGGTCTTCCGGTCCACCGAGCACTGCAGGTACTCACTGAGCGCGGTGGGGGCGGGCGTGGGCGGCGCCGCGGTGGTGGTGGCGCGGTGGCCCTTGCCGCGCCCCTCGCCGTCCTTGCGTCGCTCCTCCTTCTTGGCCTCCCGCCACTCGCCGCGAACGTTCTCCTCCTTGCCGAAGTCCAGCCGCGCCAGGAAGCCGTTGTAGTTGTAGGGCGGCTTGGACGGGCCGGCGCTGCGCACAGTGGGACGACGACGCTCAGGGACTCGGTCGGGCCGAGAGACAAGGCCCGAATAAGGGCGGCAGTGCGGCAGCGAGCGGCTGCTTTTCATTAAAACGGGAACGGCTCGCGGCAAATAAGCCAAAACGACGCGCCGCTAAAAGGGATAGTGTCCGTGCGCGGAATGGATCATCGCCGGCCGGGATTGGCTGCACGCCGCGGCATTTTCATTGTCATTTCACGAAAGCCGCTCGCCGCCGCCGCCGCCTGCTCTCGGCCGCCGGATTATGCAGCGGGGCGCCACCGTTCGACGTGGCGGCGCACAGTGGGCCAGAAGACCGCCGCAGGCCGACAAAGACTCTAAACGCGTTTTGAGCTCCAGAGTCGCTGAGCAGGACTCGAACCGAGCGTGTGACCCCACCAATAGATTCCTTGTTCGGAGAGCAAGCCATTGGTGGGGGTCAGACGTTTGGTCCGAGTCTTGTATAGCGACTATGGAGCTCAAAACCCGTCCGGGATTTTGAACGCCTCCGCCCACTGTGCGGCGGTCAGAGTTCTGCCTACTTGAACTGGATGTAGACGTTGGGCCCGGGCAACTCGAAGACGGTCTTGGACATGTCGCATATGGTGTGCACCCGCAGGCCCGAGGGTCCAGAGCCGTGGTAGATGATGATGTTGTCCGTGGCGCAGTGCCTGGAACAAGCAGAAAGCCGGAATAATAAAAACACAGGGCGGCCAACTCGAGAAAACAAACTCAAGACACAAGACACACAGGGTGCTGCTGCTGTGTGGTGGAGACGAAAAAAGTGGACAAGCATCATGGGATTTACGCTGCGGTACCCCCGGTGTGACCGGTGCTGCCTCTGTTGTGGTGTTACGTTTCGAAGATCGAAAAAGTGCGGTCCAACGTCCAACCCCACCAGGTCGGTATTAATTCTGCTGCGCGAAGCGGACAGTTTCTCCGAATACCTATACAACACCGTGAATGAGAAGTTGTAACGCGTCGCGGCGGAACTGTCAGACGCAGGCGGTATTGACTGCGAGCGCAGCAAGCGCCTCAAGAACACACAGAGACAGCGGCGGCCTCGGCCAATCGGCCAGAGAGCCGCGCCGCCAGAGGCACGGCCGCACAGCGGGCCGGGGCCTGGCCGGGGCCTGGCCGGGGCAGCCGCTGCCTTTTAGCTCATTGCACCCGCAGTGCAGCAAACACAACAAACAGACCGTCCGCGCGTCTCATCGGGTCAAAGGGCCACGTGACGGGAATAGCGGCGGCCTGGACGCGGTTGGCAACACGAGGAGACTGGGAGGGAGGAGAAGAAACGCGCCGAGTTGACAGGGTACCGGTGCGTGCTTTGCGGCTGCCTGGCGGCGCGCAGTGGGCCAGAAGACCAGCGACGGCGGCCGAAACTCGAGACGCGTTTTAAGCTCCAGAGTATCGCTTGACAGGACTCGAATCGAACGTGTGACCCCAGCAATCGCAGAGGAATCCATCTGTGGGGGTCACACGTTCGGTTCGAGTACCGTATAGCGACTCTGGAGCTCAAAACGCGTCTCGAGTTTTGGCCGCCTGCGCCTGTCTTTTGGCCCACTGTGCGGCGCTGCACTTTTCCATCTCGCAATAAGGCTCCGCGCCGTGGCGCGCCGTTCTTGATGGCCTCCAGGGCGCCTCATGTCGTTGTCTCGGGCCTTGGCAGCGCTTGGCGCCGCTCCAAGGAGCGCCGCCAGAGGCCGCCAGCACCGCGGCAGTGCGGCGCGGCGCAGCGCAGCGCCCTGAAGTGCAGCCGTCAGCGCCGAGCAGTGCATCACCAGGCACGGCAGGCACGGCCCGTTGGCCCGTCGGCCCCGCCTACCTGCCTGCGCGCGCCAATCGCTCTCCGCACGAGGAATCCATCATTGGTGGGTTCGCATGTTCGTTTCGAGTCCCGATTAGCGACTCTGGAGCTCAAAACGCGTCTAGAGTTTTGCCGCCGCCCGCGCCGGTCGTCTGGCCCTCGGTGCGCTTGGCCACGAATCCATTCTGCGGAGCCGATTGGCGCGGATGACGTACGCCCCTCGCATGGCCCGCCGCGGCCGCGCTGCCCGGAGGTGTCGCGGCGAGCGGTCGCGAGGACAAGAAGCGGGGGCGGCAGGGAGATGCGATCGCAACAAGGGGGCGGCCCATTAGCACAAATATCGCATTAGCCGACAAAACAGGCCAATAGATACGCCGCGCCGCCGTGCGCGCGGTGCACCTCGCTGCGGGCCGCCCACACACAGTGGGCTAGAAGACCGGCGCCGGCGGCCAAAACTGTGGACCAGTTTCAAGCCCCAGAGCCGCCAAATGGGAGTCGAATCGAACGTGTGACCCCACCCATGGATTCTTCGTTCGGAGAGCAATCGACTGGTGGGGTCACACAAATGGTTCGAGTCCCGGTTAGCGACTCTGGAGCTTAAAACGCGTCTAACCGACTTCTGGCCCACTGTGCCGCACGCGCACACACGCACACCAGCGCCTTGTTTTGAATGCGTCAGTTCCCCGCTGGCCCCGCGGCGCTGTAAAACATGCGCGGCGCACGGGGCGCCCTTCCTACCTGCCGGCCCGACAGAGTCTCGCCCCCAGGCAGCGCGATGCGGGGGAGGCGGGGGAGGGAAAACAGAGGGGCAGAATGCATGGCAGGGATACGCAGTGTTCGGCTGCCACCGTTTATGCCACGCTTACGCGCGCATTTTTAGGGCGAGGGTTACATCCATCCCTGGCCTTGCGTTCCACTCTCTCTCACTCTCACTCTCTCTCTCTCTCTCTCTCTCTCTCTCTCTCTCTCTCTCTCTCTCTCTCTCTCTCTCTCTCTGTGAGTAAAAACATAAAATTCCACTCCACTTGATCGCGATGTATTTTGTTTTTACAAATTCGGGTTTGTTTTATTAATGTCCGTGCGGACTTGTTTTTATTTTACATGAAGTGGTAACCGCGTTTGATGGCTGCGAGAGCCGTCCTTCTCCCTCACGCAGCCCTGCCATGTCATGCCAAGGGCTTCTTGCTCCGTGTGGCACGGTGGGTCGGAAGACCGGTGAAGGCGGGTCAAAATCCCGGACGGTTTTTGAGCTCCAGAGTCGCTAAATGGGACTCGAACCAACCGTGGGACCCTACCGATAGATTGCTCTCCGAACGAGGAAACCATTGGTCGGATCACACCGAGGGGGAAACAACTGGCCAAATACATGTACACCAACAATTTAAATGTCAAAAAATTAAAAGAATTTTATTGAAAAATTTGAAAAATTTTATTGAAAAATTTGAAAAATTTTATTAAAAAATTTGAAAAATTTTATAGAACAATTTAAAAAATTCTATTGAAATTGTTTAGAAATTTTGAAGATTTTTTGAAAAAATTACGAATAATGCATTTTTACTGCCCTCCCCAGTGTGCTTCAAACCCACAGCAATGCGCAGTCACCATCTTGTGCCGTGGTGGCTGGAGGTAGACGCGTCAGATTCCCGGTATGGGGATCGGCGATTCATATCTTACTACTTCACAACATTTTTCTCTGACCGCTACTCATTGTCGCGTCAAGAACCCGCTTCAATCGGCGTCAGACATGAGCCGTGGTGGCAGAGGGCGTTAAGGCGTCCGACCCTGACCAAAAGGTCAGGGGATCGAATCCCCAAATTACCTTTCATTTTTCGACTGGCTTCCTCCCACTGCGACTCAAACCCGTCGTCCAACACTCGGCAGACGTGCAAGTCAGGGTGGTGTAGTGGTCTAGGCTCAATCCAGGCCATTACACCCGCACGGAAAAAAATAAAATCGCTGTTTCAGCGAAATGTTTGCTAAAATAGCGAATTTTTGATGACTATTTTCGAACCTAAGAATTTGTTCGCTGAACGGGCTAACTTTTGTTCGCTACTGAAAATTCGCTACTCTAGCGCACATTTTTGACTGATGGAGCGAAAAATATGAGCTAAATCAGCCATATAAATCTCCTTTAAAAAAAACAGCGAAATTGTGTTTGCTGCCAGGATGTTCGCTACATTAGCGAACACTTTTCGCTGACATAATGACCGAAAGTTTGTTGGCAACTTTTAAAAAGACAATCGGCCGATGATCTGGAATGTCGGCGATCTCGTAATCAGGGTACTAATGGTAAACCTTGCCCAATTCTGGCCGGGATCGAACCCCCGAACTCTTTGTTAGCACTCAAAGGCTTTGCCACGAGACCACCAAGCGACCCGAGGAGAAGAGGCCAGAGGTCTTCTCTTGGCTTAGAAAGCCTTGGTATCTAGAGAACACACAGAGCACCAATGTAGCGAATATTGTTCGCTTGTCCAGCAGAAATGTTCGTTGGATGGCAATGAAAAGGTAATCGCTCGAACAGCATTCAAAAGTTAGCGCACATTGTTCGCTTCTGCAGCAAAAATGTTCGTTGGACAATAAGTAATAAATTATCGGTAGAACAGCAAGTGGAAGTTCGCTACATCGGCGTCCTATATGCACTGAAATAGCGAAATTGTTTGTCATTCCAGCAAATTTTCCTCTAGCAAACAGATGTTCGCTAATATAGCGAAATAATTTTTTTCCGTGCGGGTGTCTAAAAAGCAGTCCGCTTCGGCGGATTGGCCTCGGCACTGGTTCGATCCCCGATCGAGTCAGCCACTCGAAATTGGTCGCGAGTGGGTCCATTCCGATTCGTCGGATGGAGTTGATAAGTCCTTTGAAGCTGGCCCACTGACTGCATGTTCGGGTCTGGGAGCGCCGGACAGCGGGTGTACCATTTGGGTACCGACCAGCCTGCGCAAACAAAAGCTCCCAAAACTACTCTCTCTCTCTTTCTTTCTTTCTCTGTCTCTCTATCGTCTCTGCCTTACTCTACTCTGCCCATGTTTGAGCCGTGTCGGCGGCTCGGGTCCTACTGGGTCCCCCGGCGTACGATATCGAAGTCGCTGGATCGGATTAACCCCAGTTACCTGATAGCACCGGTTCCCATCCCGAACACCGAAGTAAAGCAGGAGGCCTCCCCATTAAGACTGGGGAGGGGGTGTAGAGTTCCATTTTTTAGAAATTAGAAAAATTTCAAAAAATTTCAAAAAAATTCAAGAAATTTCGTAAAACGTACACAAAAATTTTGAGTTGCTTCCCCCTCGGATCACACGTTCAGTTCGAGCCCTGTTTAGCGACTCTGGAGCTCAAATCGCGTCTACAGTTTTGTCCTCCCTGCGCCGGTCTTTTCTGGCCCACTGGGTCGCCTTGTGTTTGCGGTGGCGCTGCCCGTCAAGACGTGTCCGGATGAACCGAAGGGAATACTTTGACAAGTCCCGACGCGGCGTGCCACCGGCCCACCGCCCCCTCGACCATTCACTGGATTGGGGGCGGGGCCAGGCGGGGCCAGGCGGGGCGGCGAAGGTTTGAATCAGCTCATCGCCAGGGTCGGGCCGAAGTTGAACGTTGACAGCCATGTGCGGCCGGGGCGACCGGCTGAGACACAACCGAAAAAGGAAACAGCATCAACAAAACTTGGCGGCAGGGAGCACGGATGGAGCCCCCCGGGGGGCGTTGCGAGGGGCGTCAAGAAGGAGACGCCCCGCCCCGCATCGCCGGCATGTTCGGACTTGTAAGTCGATTTTAATGGGGAACATCGGGCGAGTCACAGCAACTGCTACAAGTTGCGCGAAGACCCTCATCCTTCTTTCCGGCCGTTCCCATTACCGGCGCGAGGCGCAAACAAGCCCGGGGTGGACTGCGCCGCCTAGGGATGTAAAGCCCGGTAATATTACCGGTAAAAAACGGTAAAATACGGTAAAATACCGTATTTTACGCAGACCCCGGTAAAATTGGTATTTTTCGGTATTTGTGAGATATTGGCATATTTGAACAATTAAAACACGGAAACGGGTATTATTCAAGATACAACGACTTTTAATTGGGTTTTTGAGGTGCTCTTGGTTCGAATTTGCCGCTCGTACTTGTTTTCTTCCTTCCCATTGGGCTACGGCTACAGCCGTGCGCATGCGCCTGTGCCTCGGCCGTGGGGAATACACCGGCGCGGCGCAGCGACACACGTGCAACCCGTGCGTCCGTTGCTAGCACTAATGCAGCAAACTCCACAGGCAGTGGCACTACTGGTGGTAATAGGTCTTCAAAAAGAGTGAGGCGTAATTAGGAATTGGGTTTTTTAACCTTTAATCTGACTGATTTTGTACCCGATCTGGGCTTCCTGTGGAACTTTTCCGTTCTTAATAGGGTACTTCGGAGAAGAGCTGGACCGGAAGTTGAGAAGAAATCAAGAAGAACAAAAGCCGAACTTGTATGAGAATATAGCTCTGCGCAAGCGGCAGAACGGCGACGCAGACGCTCATTCTCACAAATTTCGCATACTTTGTTCTTTTTGATTTCTTCTCAACTTCCGGTCTAGCTCTTCTCCGAAGTACCCTATTGTAATTATTGTTCCTTTTTTGTACTCGTGATTGACATATTGTGACCGTCAATAAATAATTCATGACGCTACCCTTATAATTTTGTGTAGTTTCCTCACAAAACACCTCCCAACGACGAATATTTACAGGGAAATACACGCAAACATCGTTAAAACAAAAAATAGCCAATTTTACCGAATTTTACCGTAAAATACGGTAAAATACCGTATTTTACCGTATTTTACGTAACTTTGAATCTTACCGGTATTTTTGCATCCCTAGCGCCGCCTGAAAGGCACTAACGCTCTTGAAACCAGGGGGAAAAAATACCGTGAGGAGGTAAAAAGACGAGAAAATAAGCACCCGCACACACTGGGCGAGGCAGCGGGTTTCACAAAGCGTTTCCCTAAATAACGGTCCTACGTCACTCCCAATACGCTCTGCTGCCTTGCGTTGGTTTTTGTTCCCTGTTTTCCTACTCGGCAGAGACCGAGCCACGCTCTCCGCTGTGAGGAACATCTTTTCCGCAAGGACGGCGGCGAAGAGATGCAAGCAGAATGTTGCCCCTCGCTGATGACTACTCACGCGAGGGGTAGGTTGACGGCGAGCAGCTCCAGGGTCACCTTGGCGCGCACCGAGGACGCCGTCACGAGGAAGCCGCAGCTCAGGCCGCCCGGGTACAGCCCCGGGTACCCGGGACTCGCCAGCACGCAGCCGCCGGCGCAGGTGAAGTCCTGGTATATCCAGTCACACTCTGAAAAAAAAAAATGAAAACAAAAAAAAAACAATTTAAACAAAATTAATGTAAACTTGGAAGGGGAAAACTTTTTTTTTCTGGAGGCGAGGGTCCTTACCGGTGTTCTCCTTCCTCTTGCCGCCCTTGGGCAGGAAGCCCACGCCCGTCGCGTTGGCCGGCGTGAAGCTGTAGTAGGCCAGGAACTGGGACCGCTCGCTGGGCTCCGTCACCCTGGACAGCAATCGCAGACGTCGTCCTCAAGGTCGTCTGGCAAGCCAACTCACGCTTGGACTCGTCTCTCCTCCGCGCGGCCGTCGATGACGGCGCCACGCACACACAAACACGTACACCCTCGGCCAAACACTTTTCGCCGTCCTTTCCCTTCTTCCTCGGCGAGATGGTGATGCCCAACTACTCCCGGCCGCCTCCACTCGTCTAGGCCGCCTGTCACGCGGCGGCCAAGTGGCTGCGATCCCCGCCCCCTCCCCTCCGTAGTGGGCCAGATGACCGGCGGCGCAGGCGGCAAAAACTCGAGACGCGGTTTTAGCTCTAGAGTCTCTACACAGGACTCGAACCGAACCGAACCAATGGTTTGCTCTCCGAACGAGGAATCCATCGGTAGGGTCACACGCTCGGTTTCGAGTCCCATTCAGCGACTCTGGGGCTCAAAACGCGTCCGGGATTTTGACCGCCTCCACCGGCTGTCTTCCGGCCCACTGGGCCCTCCCTCGCCAGCAGGGACTCGGCCGTGCTGCTCATCGCGGAAAACAAAAGCCGCAATAACTTTGCCGCATGGCTGTACCACCAGTCCGCGCGGCTGCAGGATGCATTATCCCCCGCCCCTGCTCCTCTTTTCAGATGGATGAGCCGCCGGCCGTCCCTGACTTTCCTGACGTACTGTACCTTTGTTCAACACACCCCCGGGCCGGCGGGGCCGCCACGTCCGCGGGGCCGTCTTGATGACAGGCGGCCCGGCCGCCGCCGTCCCTCCAGGCCGTCCCCCGTCCCCCGGACTCCGGACGAGCAGAGGTACGAAGTAGGGCGGCTCGTTCCCTTTCCGCCGCCAGGTTTCTTGTTTTTCTCTCCCTCTCGTGAGAGCGGCGTCTCGAGGGCGGCACAGCCAGGCCTGGCGCCGGGCCGCGCAAGCCCTATTACAGGTGGCCTGGTGCACAGTGGGCCAGAAGACCCGGCGCAGGCGGCCAAACCTCTAGAGGCGTTTCGAGCTCCAGCTCCGCTAAATGGGACTTGAACCGAACGTGTGACCCTACCGATGGATTCCTCGTTCGAGGAGCAATCCGTTGGTGGGGTCACACGTTCGGTTCAAGTCCCACTTAGCGTCTCTGGAGCTTAAAACGCGTCCGGGATTTTGACCGCCTTCACGGGTCTCCTGGCCCACTGTGCTGCGTCTCCTACGTGCATTCGGGTGACAAAAGGGCCGCCCGGCTGGTTGGCCCGGCTCAACGAACTCCAACGGCCGTGCGTAGCAGGCCCTGCACGCCCTTCGCCTGACCTGCCTGCCAGCCCTGCCTGTCCGCCCACTGGGCCGCTGGCCGGGACGTGCCCGGAGGCCCTGAGGGTGAATACAGCGGGCGTGAGCGCCGTTCAAAAGGAAAGCCACGCGCCTGCCTTCGTCAGCCCGCCTGCTCGCGGCCGCCTTGGAACATCGCGGTGAACGCCGAGCAGGCCAAGCACGCCCCCAGCGCGGCCAGCTGCATCGGGCTGCGCTAATCATCCGGCTACCCCCCTCCCCTCCCCCCTCCGAATGAAAGTGCTGCCGTAACTGATGCGGCTCAAGGGAGGGAGGCAGGGCGAGCACAGGGAGGGTGGGGTAAAGAATGGCTGCGGCGCCATGTCCATGCCGCGTCCCGACATCACTACCACACCGCAACTACCCCGCACGCGCGCCCCGATTATTTCATTCGCTTTTCGGACGGCGAGACGGACCAGGCCGATGTCGGACCGGGAGGGCAGAGAGGTGGGTGCTTCGAGAGTTTCCATCATTTAAACATCAGGGTTCGGGAGTTGACTCGGCGCGCCGCCGCCAGCCAGGCAGCCAGCCAGCTAGCAGTGCAGTGCTCCGGGCGGCGAGACTGCTCGCCGTGAATCAGGTCAAACAACAAGGCGAAAACACTGCGGGGCCCTCGATGCACGATTCCCCAGCACATTTATCGCAAAGGCCTGCAATACACTCGCCGAGGCCTCCCACTGTGCAACGTGGCCTCCTCCCCCGAAACCGCCCACACGACCTTTATTCGACGCTGATGTGTCATCTCGATCAGCATTGCGTCCCAGTGGGACCGGAACACCCCCCCCCCCCCGCGGCGGGTCTCTGATCCCCATGACAGTCAATTCTTACTGTCTTAAGAGATTTCCCCAGGGCGGGGGTGGCAGGGCGAGGAGGCCGGCAGCAGGCGTCACTCCGAGTGGCCGAGGCCGAGCAGCCCTCACACACCGCCACGGCCTCGGCACCTGGCTGGGTGCAGCAGCAAGACTCCGCCATTCGAACGCTCAACCCGGGTGCGATCCCCGCGGCGCTCAGCTACCCACACGCCCCCCTCGCCACTCCTCATTTTGTATTCTCTCTTCTGCAATCACCCGCGGCCGCGCTCGCCTCGAAGGGCCACGACGGCACCAGGCGGCAGAAAAAAAGCAGGAAAAACACTCCCTGAAGAATGGCTCTTCGAACGCGCCACCGAGCACATTCAGCTGTTTGTCGCGGCGGACCCGCGCAGGTCGCTTCGCCCTGGCCGACCAAGTTTGGTTGAGACTAGATTTACTTGGTTCTTTTTTTAGCAGATGATACCTTCACACCTCACATTTCATTTCAACATACTTAAAACTACTATACACATAAAGGTGTCAGCATGCTTTTACTCTCGAGTCCAGAAACCAAGCGCGTATCCTAACAATATAATAGGGGCTGGCGGCCGGGGCGGGCTGGTGCATCTGGCCGGCCGGCAATGAGGCGCAGCCTGCGCGGAATCCGACAATGCCTCCCCCGTCCAGCGCCAGCGGCACCGGGCGTAAACAATGGCACCCCCTCCTCGCGCCTGCGCGGAAAATTGACAATCCCTCCCCGCCTGCCACGTCACAAAGGGTGACTCGGGCGGGCCTCGGCTCTGCTCAGCTCGTGCCGACTTCGGCGCCAGCTCGGCCTCGTTCGGACGATAGCGATGCAGCGCGGCACCACCGTCGCCACCGCCTTCCTCGCGACGGTGAGGGGTATTCCGCGCAAACATTAAGAACAACAACCAACAGTATTGTCACCGGCCGACCAACAGCAGCGTGCTGCACGTGTGTTTACAGTTTTAAATACAAAACAGACATGAGAGCACACTGCTATAATAAACACACGACAATACCAAACGAATATCATCGAAAGAAAACCAAACGAGTATCATCTGCTTTCATTAACGTTCGTTGAATGAGATTTTTATGTCGCAATTACCATTTCAGAAAATTTTGCGTGTAGATGCCAAAGGACTTTCTACTCGGTTGGATCCCATATTGTTTTTTTTTTGGGGGGGGGGGCGGGGGGTTGCTTGCACGTGAATTTTTTGCGCCCGGCCTTCTCCGGGCTGCCCGTCGCGCCGTCACGCGGTGGATTAGGAACGTCGTCAAATTTTCAGTGCGGCCATGAATATGGTAAGTCGGACCGAATCCACGCAAAAATAGCGCCGCATTAAGAATCACTAGTTAAATAATTGAGCGGCCGTGCGCGTCCTGCCAGGCCGGCGCGGCGCCGAACAGTGGGCCAGAGAGGCCAGAGGACCGGTGGGGAGGAAGTCAAAACCCCGGCCGCTAGCTCCAGCGTCGCTAAATGGGACTCGAACCAAACGCGTGACCAGAAATGGGATTGCTCTCCGAACGAGGAATCCATAGGTGTGGTCACACGTTCGGTTGAGACCCATTTAGCGACTCTGGAGCTCGAAACACCCCCAGAGTTTTGCCCGCCTCCACCTTCTTCTGGCCCACTGTGCGCCGAGGCCGGAGAAACCACCTCCACGCCGCTCCGCACCGTCGTCGTCGCGCCCACGGCCTGGCCGGGACACACAGGACGGCTTGACTCGGCCTCGGCCCGGACCGCCGCTAAATTAGTAATCACCTGTTCAGTGGAAAGGTCGAGCACCTGCGAGCAGGCGGAGCGAGGCAGGTAGTGTTCCCGATCGGGCGGGGGAGGGCCTTCGGTCTCTGGGGCACGCCCGGTGCCGGCGAGGGCGCCGCCGAGCCCCGTCTGGGGTCACTAACTGGACCCGTGCGCCCGCTGGCGCTGCAGGCTCCTTTCTATGAATGTGAGGAGGAAGACCCTTTGCCGAGACACGTGTCTTAATCTTTCGCTGTGTCCTAATCCGCGCTGAGAAGCGTGCAGCAAAGTGGCTTCGTTTGGCGACTCGGCCAAATGAGCGCTTTAAAAGTTACGTTGCGTCGCTCTCGCTGTGCTGGCGACAGCACACAAGTGCACAAGGACCGCGTTTCAAAAGTTGTTCCGTTGCGTCGGTCGGGTGAAAAAAGAGGATCGGACTGCAGTATCTCTTTTTTCTTTTTTTTGTCCCGTTCGCTTGCTCAGACGGGGAGGCGTGGCCTGGCGTGGCCTGGCGGGGCGGGGCGGGGCGGGGCGTGGCGGGTCAAGCCGGTCCGCAGAGCAGGGTAGGTTTGCTTGCGGCGGTCGACGAAGGGCACCCCCAGAGAGACGCCTGCCTAGACCGCACGGTGTAGCCTAGGTTAGCCGGCTCTCTCTCGCACACCTCCGAGCCAAGTGGCCAGAGAGAGAGAGAGAGAGAGAGAGAGAGAGAGAGAGAGAGAGAGAGAGAGAGAGAGAGAGAGAGAGAGAGAGAGAGAGAGAGAGAGAGAGAGGAGAGAGAGAGAGAGAGAGAGAGAGAGAGAGAGAGAGAGAGAGAGAGAGAGAGAGAGAGAGAGAGAGAGAGAGAGACCGACCGACCGACCGACCGACCTGCCGGCCGCAGGCGAGGCAACACGGGCTTTCAGCCCAACCACTCCGCCGAGTTGACTGAATTCCAGGCGAGCTGCCATTGTCACGTTGCCGATGCCAAATCGGGTCCGGCGGGAATGGCCAATTAGGGAAGGGAAGGTGGCGCGCCGTGTTGTGCCGGGAATGCAGAGGTCTGGCTGCGCGCGCGGAATGCCGCGGGGATGGATGGACACACCGGGGCAACGGCCTCGCCGCCGCGCAGATGACGCACCCTGCCGTGGAGTGGCCAGCGCCAGCGAGGCTAACGAGAAGGCACCCGCACAGTGGGCCAGACCGGCGCAGGCGGTCAAAACTCTATAGACGCGTTTTGAGCTCCAGAGTCGTTCGCTCGCTCGCAAAACGCGTATGGATTTTGGCTGCCAGCGCCGGTCTTCTGGCCCACTGTGACCGCCTCGTAGCGAGGCGAGCCAGGCAGGGAAGGCGGCCTAACTCCAGACGGCCGGGCCCACCTCCAGACAACAACTGCACCCAGACGGTCCGTTCTCGGCCTCGCCAAGGCGGGTCGCGGCGCGCAGGACACGAGGCCGCTCCGGTAACTATGTCACGACCGCAGCAGGGGAATAACTTTGGCAAGCAAACAAAATAAAACGGGCGGTCGGATAAGGGGGGAAAAAAATGGCAGGAAACTCCGCTTGTCTGCGACTGCGGCGGGTCGATGCACTAATACCACGTAAGTTTTACAAAGGCCTGGGTACGCCAGGCCGACCGGTGCCGCACGCGCGCCCTCGGCAGCGTTCGGCTTCCGGACAGATTACTGGACAGACGGAGGGCGGAGCACAGTGGGCCAGAAGACCGGTGCAGGCAACTCTAGCCGCGTTTAGAGCTCCAGAGTCGTTCTAAACAGGATTCGAACCGAACGTGTGACCCTCTCCAATGGATTCCTCGTTCGGAGAGCAATCCAGTGATGGGGTCACACGTTCGGTGCGAGCTCAAAACGAGTCCACAGTTTTGGCGGCTTGCGCCGGTCTTCTGGCCCACTACGCGGATTCTAGACTCAGCTCCCGACAAACGTCCAGGAGAAAGCTCCATCGGAGGTTTTAAGCTCCGAGCCAACGACGCCAACAACTTGATGTGACGAGAGCCAATAAGAGGAAGAGAGAAAGAAAGAGAGTAAGAGCGAGAGAATTTTTGTTTTAGGGGTGGGGGTTCGCATCGGCAATATCGTCTCACTTGATTAGCGCCCATCGAGCCCACCCCTCTCCCCCTTCCCTCGACCTCCACACGGCGTTATTTGGAGCGAGTTAGCGCCTCGAGGTTGTGAGTGTTTTTCACTTTTCATGTGCTTCCCCCCCCCTCTTCCCCCGGAAAAGAAAACAATATTCAGAGGAAGGAGTATGGAAGCAGGAAATAAAAGTGGCCGAATGATCACGTAAAAAAAAGGGGGCCAGCCGGCTAGCCTTTCTGCTTGCTGTTACATATCAGACATTGTTTCCCCACTAAAAAGTAAATTAGTTTTCGCTGGTTCCGATCGTGTACACCCCGCGGTTGCCGTTTCCCCACTATTATGAAGTAAAACATTCCGCCTTCTCACAGTGGGCCAGAAGGCCGGTCAGGCGGCCAAAATTCTAGACGCGTTTTGAGTTCCAGAGTCGCTGAACAGACTCGAACCGAACTTGTGACGCCACCAGTAGATTCCTCGTTCGGAGAGCAATCCATTGGTGGGGGGGTCACACGTTCGGTTCGAGTCCCATTTAGCGACTCTGGAACTCAAAACGCGTTTCGGCCGGCGCCGCCGGTCCTCTGGCCCACTGCGCAACTGCCGGTGGCGCCGCGGTGGCCTCCCCGCCGATGGCCTTGCCGGCGGCCACGCAATGAAACGTCAACACACGCCACCCGTTCCTTTGCCGGCAGTGTAGGTACGTAAACTAAACTACCTGAGGGTGAGGGTGGCCGGGCCGCGGTCCGCGAACATGACGACGGGGGTGGTGAAGCGCTCGTTGGCGCCGCACAGCGACACTCCGCGCGCCGCCCTCGCGCCGTCCGTCAGCTGCAGCGTGCCGCCCTGGCAGCTACACAGAAAAAAAAAGAGCATCGTGAAACGCCGCCCGGCCGAGTGGCTGCTGGAAATGTAACGGCATGCACAGTGGGCCAGAGACGCTGCGCGTTTTGATTGCTCCAGAGTCGCGGTGAGTGGGACTCGAAGCGCACGTTGTGACCGACCCCCACCAATGGATTGCTGGCCGAGCGAGGAATCCATTGGTGGGGTCAACCGAACACGTCCGGTTCGAGTCCAACTGAGCGACTCAACGGAGCTCAAAACGCGTCTCTGGCCCACTGTGCGGCGCTCCGAATAATTGGAAAGGCATGTACCTATTGTTGTGGTAGCGGCCCACGCCGACCAGGCGGTACAGCTGGATCTCGACGCGCTGCTTGGCGTCGGGCAGCAGCGTGAAGCTGCACACGGCCGGCGAGTCCATGTTGGAGGACTTGATCATGCCGTAGGAGCGACCCGATCGCTGCAGCACCGTCACGGAGTCGATGGTGGCGTTGCACACTGCCAACAAAACATGTAGTAAGCATGTGGTGGAAATACAGGATACATTTTGGATAAAGATATAGAAAGAAATAAATCAGAGCAAAAGATAAATTAAAAAAAAAAAAAAACTTAAAACGAAAAAACAAACAAAAAAAAAACGAAAAATGGACATTATACAATTGTATAATGTCATTACTAGAAAAGTGGATTTTCAAGAAAACTCCGACAGAAATTGTTTTTGGTCGAAATCCCAAAAGTGGGCCATGCATGGTCCCGGCCTGCCCTCGTCATGTGGAAGTGATTGCGGGCTGAATTATTATTCCCGCTCCGCGCGGCCGTCCTTCACTCTCTGTGACTAAGTGACGAACATCTCCCCCGACCTTCCCTCGCAGGGCCCCTGGCAGGGCCCCTGGCAGGGCCCCTCGGCCCCGCGGTGGAGGCGTGGCGACGCGCGGTGTGGCGACGTGACGGATAAAAAGGTTAACAAAAAAAGGAGCAAACGAAACGGGGGAGGAGTGTAGAGACACTTGCAAATGCGCGCGTGCACAGTTTGGCCAAACGCGATGAAGAGTGGCGGTGCGGCCGGGGGGGGGGGGGGGGAAAGAGAGAGAGAGAGAGAGAGAGAGAGAGAGAGAGAGAGAGAGAGAGAGAGAGAGAGAGAGAGAGAGAGAGAGAGAGAGAGAGAGAGAGAGAGAGAGAGAGAGAGAGAGAGAGAGAGAGAGAGAGAGAGAGAGAAGGAGCGCGGCGGGATGCAGCAGACCGGACGCACCATACTAATTCACCGCCGGCGTCGGCACCACTCGTCGCGCGCACACACCCACGCAATTTATGATTTTGTCGAAAATTTATGCATTTTTTTATCATTGTCTTTTTGGCTTTTCTATTGTTTGCTGTTTACTTTTTTATTCCGCCGCTCCGGATGTAGTAGCATGCAGGTACCGCAGCTGCACCCCGTCACGACACGCACAGGGCCGCCAAATTTACGACCCCTTTGCGGGTGCGAAACGGCGAAAAAAAAAACCAACAGGAAAACAATGATGATAACAAGGTCGTAAATCGCCGGCAGATTTCCTCCTTCCTCGATACTACAGCTTGGATAATGGGTTGTTGTAGTGTAGGCGCAAGACTCGTGTTAAAGTGCCCGGGTCTGCCTGCTGCGGCTAACATGCGCCCTCAGCGCTCAGCAGGAGCTCGTTGCTGCAGTTGGCGAACACGTGATGGCGGCATTTTTCTAAAATAAAACTCTCCACAAATATCTTTTAGAGTTGCATGGCCACAAATTTTAATCTCTCTCTCTCTCTCTCTCTCTCTCTCTCTCTCTCTCTCTCTCTCTCTCTCTCTCTCTCTCTCTCTCCCAATACTTCTGTTCCGATGCTGAGGCGGCGAGCGCTGCCTCGCTCGGCCGGCGAAAGGCCGTCGTCCGAGGCCGAGTCCAAGGGCCTTGCAAATTGGGTTAGTCGTAAAGCAATTAATAGGATGCTAGTGGGCCGGGCCGGCCAGGGCAGACCAGCCAGCGGCAGGCCGGGGCCAGAAAAAGGACGGAAAGTGATTGGACCATCAGAGTGGCGGGGCGTGGCGGGGCGTGGCGGGGCGTGGCGGCCCCCGTGAGACGTCCCTTTGATGTCCGCTTCAATAACACGCAGACAAGTTCCTGACGAGATTACGAGCTGGCCGCACCGCGCCACACGGAGGGCGGACGGCGCCCGGGCGATAATTATCAATTTTCGAGGCCAACTCGGAGAAGAGATTTCCCCCCTCTACAACTTATTTTCACCGTCTTATCACGGTTTCTTTCTCCAATTAATTACTGGAGCTCGAAACATGAGGGCAGCAGCAGCAACACCGCGTCTCTCGGTGCGCTGCAGAACGCGATGAACACTATGAGGACGATGCATTACCGGTAAGAAAGACTCAGTTGTGCCGCGGAGGTAACTCTGTTATTGCAGCTCGTTCGAGAAGGACTTCCGTGAGATAGGGATAAGGGGAGAGAACTCCAGCCAAATTTGTTCACCAAAATTCGCAAAAAATTTGAAATTCACTTTAAAAAATTAAAATTCTTCGAAATTACTCTCAAAATTCAGTGGTTTTTGCCCAAAGTTAATCGAAATTCAACTTAAATAAAATCGATTTGCAACCCGGATTTCACAGTAATTTCCCCTTGGATGCAAATCCCGCAGCAACTGAACCATTCTCGAACACTTCACCGACTTTTCACTGTATTGCTGTATACTAGAAGGTAATTTTCGGACACTTCTACTTTAACCCGCTTGAGGTAAAGTAAAGCGTGGCATACTCACTGCTGGCGCAGTACTTCTCCAGGCCGCACTGGGCGCAGCGCTGCGGCGCCGCCTCGCCGCAGTGGCAGCCGCCCTCCTTCACGCAGCACGCGCAGTCCGTGGCCGAGGCGTTCCACGCGCACGCGCACCCCGACGTCGACACGGTCCACAGGTCCACCCGCGCAGCTGCAACACACAATGTCACGCCCCGTCACGCGCTTCACTTGAGCTGGGGATGGCACGCACCGTCACGCCGCACAGCTGGGCCTCCGAGCGCCTGGCGCTTAGGCAAAGCCCTGCACGCCTGTCGTGGGGTTGCCTACCCGGCCTCCCGCAGGCGCTCGCCGGTGGGTAGGCAGAACCATGCATGCCTGTCGTGGGGTTGCCTACCCGGCCTCCCGCAGGCGCTCGCCGGTGGGTGGGCAGAACCATGCATGCCTGTCGTGGGGTTGCCTACCCGGCCTCCCGCAGGCGCTCGCCGGTGGGTAGGCAGAACCATGCATGCCTGTCGTGGGGTTGCCTACCCGGCCTCCCGCAGGCGCTCGCCGGTGGGTAGGCAGAACCATGCATGCCTGTCGTGGGGTTGCCTACCCGGCCTCCCGCAGGCGCTCGCCGGCGGCGGGCGCTGGGGCGACGCCGTCCCTCGCCACAGCATCTGAGCCTCCCACTGTTTGCACCGCTCGGCGCGGCGCCGTGGGCCAGAAGACCGGCGCAGGTGGTCCAAATCCCGAACAGGTTTTCAGCTTCGGAGTCGCTAAACAGGACTCGAAACGAACGTGTGACCCCCCACCTATGGATTCCTCGTTCGGAGAGCAATCCATCGGTGGGGTCACACGTTCGGTTCGAGTCCCATTTTGCGACTCTGGTGCTCAAAACCCGTCCGGGATTTGACCGCCTTCACCGCGGTCCTCGGGCCCACTGTGCGCGGCACGGCGCGGGATGCAGCACACGCCCCGTATTGACGACCATCACTCCTGCAGAGACTGATCGGGCCATCGAGAGAGGCGCCGCGGCGTGGCTCGTTCTCTGAGTGGTACGAGTGTGTCGCTTGCGTTTCACCTTTTGAGCGCTTCGAGGGCGTCGGCGTGGAGGGTCGACGTGGAGGGTCGGCGTGGAGGGTCGGCGTGGAGGGTCGGCGTGGAGGGTCGGCGTGGAGGGTCGGCGTGGAGCGTCGGCGTGGAGGGTCGACGTGTGGGGGCGGCAAGCGTTCAGGGTTTGGAGTTAAGGGTCGGCGTGGGCGCGCGGGGCGATGTTTCATGTCTCGATGGCCCTGCGCCCCGCGCCACCCCGCACGTACACAAGGGGGTCAATGAAGACTTTGCCGTAAATCTGTTGGACGAGGGGATGGCGGGCGCATTGCGAGCCGGGCCGCTCAAACGGGGAGCGGGAAATGATTTAGCGGCGCCTGTCAATGCGGCGGGGCTATTTACGCAGATGATGGTTTATTAAAGGAAAACTGCATACTTCCTGAACTGCGTGCCCGCGCCGCCGACTGCTATCCCAACTCCAACCAACCCTCCACACAGTGGGCCAGAAGACCAGCGCAGAAAGCAAAAACTCAAGACGCGTTTGGAGCTCCAGAGTCGCTTAACCGGACTCATACCGAACGTTTGACCCCCACCAGTGGATTGCTCTCCGAACGAGGAATCCATTGGTGGGGTCACACGATTGCTTCGAGTCCCGTTTCACGACTCAGGAGCTCAAAACGTGTGCGGGATTTTGACCGCCTCCACCGGTCATCTGGCCCACTGTGTGCCAGGGCCGTAGCCGGCCGCCAACTCCGAACACGGATACCCTCTCAGCCGTGGCAGCCCCGCGCCACCTTCTTCGACACGCACAAAGACCAGGTCCCAGTCACAAATATTTCCCTGACGCGCATAAAAACAGACTCCCTAATGCGAAAACTACATAAGGCAGGCTTCCGAGAGTTTAAGATTTTTTTTAAATGCCTCTGTTCTCACACCGTTTACACGACTGTGTCAGCTGTCTGTTCTGCAGTGTGAGACCATCGTGTTAAAACGTTTTCCCCAGTTCGTGGTTTTTCTTTCAGGCTCTGTCACCTTTTATTCCGCTCTCTGAACCCTGAAGCAAATCTAATGTACCTAATGGTGTGACCCGAGGTGGTGCCGCTGAGTGGAGTACGTTGAGGTAGGGGCGGGGTGAGGTAGGGTGAAGTGTGGTAGGGTGGGGTGGGAGTAGGGTGGGGAGAGGTCTGCGCAGTCCAGTCTGCAGGGCCCAGGGCCCAGGCCTGCCGCGCTGCAGCCATCGCCTCCCCCGGTCATCGCCGGGGCCGCTAACACCCAGATCCTGGATATCTCGTCCTTATCGACCTGCCGTCGTGCCACCAAGGCTCCGAGGCCAAATAAATCGGAATTCCATTAAAGGGGTAGCCGAAAAAAAATAAAAATAAAACTGCGCCTCGCCTCAGCGGTGTGGCATCCGCATGGTTGTGGTGGTGAAAGTAAAAAAGTCTAACTCTGAAACTTCCACATCGCGCGACGAAAGGTGCCGATTTCCTCCGCAGCTTTTATAAGCTTTTAATAGCTTTTCGCGGGGACAAAATGGCATCAGCAGGGCACTTCGATTAGGAGGCCGTGCGCTGGCTGTGCCGGCCGGGGCCGCGCCGGGCCTCGGACCAACTCATTTCCGCTGCTTTTATAACCTTTTTCTCCTTCATTAGGACGCGCGGCCCTCTTGCCCCGGGCGCTGCCTCCGGCTCACTCGGGGGTGCCCATAAATTATGTCTGCTCATTTCCTTGCCGGCCTACACACTACTGTCGGAGGCATCAACAAACAACCGCCGAAAATAAACCCACAAGTTTCCAAAGCAATTTACAGCCAAGAAAATTTACGAATAAAGTCGTTTATTTCCAGAAATGTGGACCCCGCCATCATCATTATGAGCAGAGCTACCGCGAGGCGCAGTATTTCCGGGTCGGTTTTTTTTTTCTTTCACTTTTCGCCAAGCTGGGCCTAATTAACCAGGCCAACGTTACCATCGCAGGTGTTAACCAAAATGAGGACGTTGGTGGGTTCACATTACACCACTGTCCGTTCCGTTATCTCTCTCTCTCTCTCTCTCTCTCTCTCTCTCTCTCTCTCTCTCTCTCTCTCTCTCTCTCTCTCTCTCTCTCTCTCTCTCTCTCACGGGCACGCTGCAGTCATTAGTACTGCCGCTTAGGTGATTGCGTGGCGGTGCCGTTGCAGGGAGCCTCTAAGTGCTCCGAACACACTGCAGGGACCTCTGCTGACAACTATGTAAGTCCAAAATTCAGTGGCCACCCTGCTATGTGGGGGAGCGGCTTAAACGAAACTAAACTTAGTCGGAAATAACTGCCATATTATTCATAATGTAAGTCAACCTGCTCGAACAATATCATTCTATTCCGGCCGCCGCTTGGCTCTACCAGGTCTCTCTTCGTGATCAGATCACAACCATATTTCCTCTTTGTGCCTCAACAAAAAAAAATGGAGTGCGAGCATTTTATTCAGCCAGGCCAGGGACGTGGAAAAGCAGTATCAGGATGCCTGCGCGTTCGATAATTGGGCGCTGGATTTCCTCACGCCGCTGGAGAGGTGCACCGGATACCGAGCGCGGGGATACCGGAGGAATTCTGGAACCGGAAATTGCTTGAAACGAACCCCCTGCATCTCCTTGCCACCGGCGGATCCAGCCCGGCTGCGTCAGAGCGGCGACTGCGACAGAATCCCACCTGGCTGTGCGAGCGCAAGCGAGACGCAAAGGGGGGGCAAGGCTGCGTCAGAAACAGCAGATTGCCCCCCCCTTGTGTCTCGCTTGCGCTCGCACAGCCAGGTGGGATTCTGTCGCAGTCGCACGATTTGCTAGATCCGCCGGTGCTCCTTGCTCCGAGAGCGCCGCACCGGCGGGGAAACGGCCATACATTTCGAAACCCGGGTTTGAAAGTGGCTTAGCTTTGGCGTGGAAAATTCAGGAATTTTCCAACCGGGTTACGTCATTTTCCCCCGCGCCCTCCGCACTCTGCACGCCATTAGCTGACTCCCCTCTGGTCCGCATATCTCGCCGCCGAAATTCCGACTTCCACAATCCGCGGGAATTTGCCAACGAGCAGAGCAGGCACCACACCACAGTGGGTCAGAAGACCGTTGAGGAGGCCAAAATTCTAGACGCGTTTTGAGCTCCCAGAGTCGCTACATGGGACTCGAACCGAACGTGTGACCCCACCAATGAATTCCTCGTTCGGAGAGCAATCCATCGGTGGAGTCACACGTTCGATTCGAGTCCCATTTAGTGTGTCTGGAGGACGCGTCTTGTGTTTTGGCCGCCTGCGCCGGCCCTCTGGCCCTCTGTGCACACATGTCCTCCGGGTCGGGGGGCGCCGCGCGCCGTCCTTCCTGGATGGGCGTGGAGCGCATGTAGCTTGGCTTTACGGCACAACACTCCGCCGTTTTATTCCTGTGAGCCGCGAACACCTCCACACAGTGTGCGCGCGTCGTCGTCGTGCGAGCAAGCCGCATAACCAGGCCACCGCGCGGCGCCACTCCACGAGCACCGCACAGGTAGCCGGGCTACTGCTTTGCAAATCTCTCACTTTTCGTTACTAAAACATTGTTATTGCCGCGCTATCAGGCATGCGGTGCTAGGCGGCGCTAGGCGGCGCTGGGCCGCGGCTGGGGCGGGCCGACTTGTAATTTGTATGCAGTCGTACGGCGGGCCAACCGGCCGGGCCGCTGCTGGCCTTCCGCCGCCGGCCTTCCGCCCGGGCTGCGGCAAACCCTCCGCCATCGCTCACCGCCACCGCGCGCCAAGGCCCACCGTCGCCACTTATTTTGGGCGCCAAAATTTTCCGCGCCGACCCGCCACAGTGGGCGAGAAGACCGGCGGATTTGGAGCTCCATCGAACTCAAACCGAACGTGTGACCCCACCAATGGATTCTTCGTTTGGAGAGCAATCCATTGGAAGGGCCACGTTCGGTTGGAGTCCAATTTAGCGATTCTAGCGTCTAGAGGTTTGGCCGCCTGCCTTGCTGGTCTTTTGGCCCACTGTGCGCCCTGCCTACCCCGCGCGGCATGCTGGACCGCCCCACCCAAACACCGCCCAGGGGTCGCACCGCCGAGCCTTAGCGTTGCAACAATAATTCTTCATACCCGAAATAATCCCCGCGCGGGGACGCGGAGGCGGGCCCAGCGTACAGTGGGTCCAGCGGCAAGCCTAGCCAACACGGAGAGCCTCGAGACGAACAAGCTAGTCCACGCGCTCCGCCGTGGGCCGCGCCTCCACGCCGAGCCTCCACGCCGCGCCTCCACGCCGAGCCTCCACGCCGCGCCTCCACGCCGCGCCTCCACGCCGCGCCTCCACGCCGCGCCTCCACGCCGAGCCTCCACGCCGCGCCTCCACGCCGCGCCTCCACGCCGCGCCTCCACGCCGAGCCTCCACGCCGCGCCTCCACGCCGCGCCTCCACGCCGCGCCTCCACGCCGCGCCTCCACGCCGCGTCGGTCTAGCACACGCGTGGCGCACGTCGGCCAAGATGGGTGAGTAACTTCCCAGTCAAGTTTCATCTCGATAAAGGGAGGGGCTGCGGCACAGCCGAACTTGCTTCAGAGAGCCTGATAAATTAATGCGCTGGAAGGGTCCCAGCTCTCACCCACACAAACACACACACGCGCGCGCGCGCGCGCACACACACACACACACACACACACACACACACACACACACAGAGCGCCACCTTAGTGACGCACGGCGCTACCGGTGAACGCCCCAGAGCCGTCAAAACAGGGGTTTCCATGCCTTCCAGCGCGCCAATATGGTAGTTCGAGGCCAAATGTAACGAAACTCGGGTCCTTCGCCGAACGGTGTATTTGAACCGGCGACCTTCGTCGCTGGGCGGGGCGCGGGCAGGCATGGAGCCCGACAAAGGCAGGCCGCGCGACGTTCCCCTCCTCGCCCGCCGTCCTGCCCCAATCTTTCTTCTATCATTCCCCTTCCGCCTTCTTTCGTGGGCCACATTTTTTCCCATTTCTACAGTGCTGCCTTGCCCACTGTGTTGCAGTTGCGTTGATTACTGGCCGCTGCTGTTGTTTTTCTCCGCCCCCTCCTGACCAGCCGTCCAGCCCCCCCGCTTCGCTACCTTCACCTTCAAGACCCTATGCTCCTCCTCCCTTTTCACTTTTCTTTCTCAAGGGGCTGCCGGGCCGCGCGCCCCGCCCCCTGGCCTGCTGGTCGCTGCTGGCGGCCGCTGCGGGAGCCGTCCTCGTCGTCCTCACAGAGTGGGCCTGAAGACCAGCGCAAGCGTCCAGTCGTGATTTGAGCTCCAGAGTCGCTGAGCTCAATGGGACTCGATCCGAACGTACATGGCCCTACCAATGGATTGCTTTCCGAACGCGGAGGAATCCGTTGGTGGGGTCACACGCTGGTTCGAGTCCTGCTTAGCTGCCCTGGAGCCGCACGCGTTTAGAGTTGAATAGCCGTCTGCGCCGGTCCTCTGGCCGACTGTGCCTCGCCCCGCATCAGGCTGACACTGCGCTCTCTATTTGGCGCCAAAGCGTAGCACGGTCCGAGCGGCCAGTGAGGACGGCCCGATACAAGCCGGCCCGAGTGCGTCAGCGTGACGTAGCGCGGCGGCGCTGCAATCGTGCCGGTACTATCGATTTTAAAACTCGATAGGAGGATGGTCGGTCAGCGGGGTGGTGGGGAGCGAGTTGTGCAAGGTGGGCAGTGCATCGGGGGCGACGGTCGGGGCGAGGGGGCCTCGGGCAGACAGACAGACAGACTGTTCCACAGACAGAAGAAGGGTGGACCTGTTAGAATCCCCTTGCTTTGTGCGGCCCTTGCCCGGCCTTGTCCCCCGACACTCGTGACAGAGTTGCAGCGTCCATAAGCTCACCCCAAGGGGAACCCCGCGGGGTGGGGGAAGGGAAGGTCAGAGCTTTCTATTACTCCCTTGTCGGCCGGCCCGTCCCACCGAACCCGATCCACTGCGGCAACAGCCCATGCCTTTTGATCTGTTTCTTTTTTTTTCCGTCGCTGCGCCTCATTTTTTTTTATCTGAGCTGTTTATTTTGTCCCATTTTCCGCAAAGAACCCAAAACGAGAGCGATTCTCGAACTACAATAACGACAAATGATGAGGTGCTTGATAGAGATGCCACAAGGCGTCGTCGTCGTCGCTCTGCACCTCCACAGCCTCCCCATCCTCACTTCACTCCCAAGGGGCTCTTGCAAGGAAGTCTCGACTCAAAATTTACGTCAGCGCGATCCGCCTTGAATGAGCAGGTCACGCCGTCACCGTCGACTAACACAGCCACACTCTTAAAAAACTAACAAAAAATTGCTGACATTGTCGTGAGTGGCATCGTTTTTGTGATAGATCGCGGTCATTCGGGAAGGGGGTTCAACGATCACCTCTCCTGCTAGAAAACACAAAGCACACCGCATGGTTTGTCACGACAGCGTCACAGTGTCGGAATGTAATTCACTCGGCACTCGGCCGCAGCCCCCCCCCCCCCCTTTTTACCCTCTCCGCAGACACGCAAGCCTTTCGGTGGGACAAGTTTCTCCGGTAATAAACCTGGAATGTGTCCCGGCGAAATGATACTTTTCATGAGTTCCAGACAGTAATTGCGAGCGTGTCGTCTGCTCGTCGTACGATTCCTCGGATACAGCATTAATGGAGAGCCTAGGAGGGGAGGACCAAGTCCCCGTCCATCTAATTAGTTGGCTTCGGATTAAGCGCCGTCGTCTCCGTGTGCTTTTTGTTTTTCTTGTTGCTCCCTCCGTCTTCCTCCATTCGCAGCTCGCGCGCTGCGCGCGATTTTACCGCCTGCTGGTTTGTTTTTTTGCAGTTCAATAGTCCGATGGTTTTGGGGGAATGTGGGTAGTGTACCTCCACTGGCAGCCTTGTAAACTGAAAGGTCACGGCCGCCCTGCCGAGAGAGAGAGAGAGAGAGAGAGAGAGAGAGAGAGAGAGAGAGAGAGAGAGAGAGAGAGAGAGAGAGAGAGAGAGAGAGAGAGATGGAGAGAGAGAGAGAGAGAGAGAGAGAGAGAGAGAGAGAGAGAGAGAGAGAGAGAGAGAGAGAGAGAGAGAGAGAGAGAGAGAGAAACTAAGCCCACGACGGACGGCCTGGCCCGCCGCGTGTCGGATTACTTCAGCCTCCGCACGACCTTTGCCTGCCATGCAAACGGCGTCAGGCCTGTCGGTTATTTAATGGAAACGGCAGAAAACAAACGAAAAAATAGAAGGGACGGGAGGGGGGATGGTCACAGTGATTGCTTCCGATAAAAACAATACCATTGCATACAGAACGCTGATTTGTGAGTCGTCGGCAGGGAGGGAAACGCGAGGCAGGATGCTCCAATTACGGTTCACGGCATGATTCGGTCTTCGGCTCTACCGCACGCTCACGTATACGCACAGGGCAGATACTGTCGTCATCAAACCCGGAAACGGTATTGGATGTCCTCCGTGCGCGCGCACAGTAGGACACGCGTTTCGAGCTCCACAGTCGCTAAACAGGACTCGAACCGAACCCCACCAATGGACGGGTCACACGTTCGGTTCGAGTCCCATTTAGCGACTCTGGGACTCAGAACGCTTCGTCATCTGGGCCACTGCGCCGCGGCGAGAATGCCTGCCGGGCGGACAGCAACCGCCGAAAGGGTTCCGCTGCAGAAGGCGCCGCAGAAAACAACAGCCTCGCGAAAAAAGAATAATAGAGCAAAAGAGAGAGAAAAGACTAACATCCCGGCACAATGTCGCGCATCAGACGGAGCACAGTGCACTGCGGAGTTTCCCCACAACAACAACGGGGTGGCCAAAGCAGCCACAAAGGCAGCGAGAGGTGCCGGCCGCTGCCGAAAGTTAGAGGGTTCGGGGCCACCGGCCGTGTTCATTATGTAGTCGTTACACTGTGTTCCGCCAGACACCGTCATCGATCCATCGGAATAACGCGGCGCTGGTCCGGGAAACGGAGCGGAGAAAACAATGTAGAGTGAGATAAAGGAGCCCTTCGCGGCCTGCTGCTCCTCGCACTCACAGTGGGCCAGCAGACCGGCGCAGCCGGCCAAAACTCTAGACGTGTTTTGAGCTCCTGAGTCGCTAAACAGGACTCGAACCGAGCTGGATTCCTCGTCCCAGGAGCAGTCCATTGGTGGGGTCGCACGTTCGGTTCGAGCCCTACTTAGCGACTCTGGAGCTGAAAACCTGTCCGGGCATTTTGACCGCCTGCCTGGTCCATTGGTCTTCTGGCCCACTGTGCACCGCCGCGACGCTTCACTGGGACGGCCCCGCACGGCCCACATGAATCATTGGGCACGACGACCAATTCGAGATAGGACCAGCCGGGGGCCAGAGGCCGCGTGGAGCCACCCGAGTGGGCACAAAGAATTAGTCTGAGGTCCGTCCAGGATTCGGCCTACGAGCATCGAATGCGGCAGCGAGGCTCAGCGGGCTGATAGCGGGCTGAGCGGGTTGAACGGGCTGAGCGCGCTGATAGCGGGCTGAGCGGGCTGAGCGGGCTGATAGCGGGCTGATAGCGGGCTGAGCGGGCTGATAGCGGGCTGATAGCGGGCTGAGCGGGCTGATAGCGGGCTGAGCGGGCTGATAGCGGGCTGAGCGGTCTGATAGCGGGCTGAGCGGGCTGATAGCGGGCTGAGCGGGCTGATAGCGGGCTGATAGCGGGCTGAGCGGGCTGAGCGGGCTGATAGCGGGCTGATAGCGGGCTGATAGCGGGCTGAGCGGGCTGATAGCGGGCTGAGCGGTCTGATAGCGGGCTGAGCGGGTTTGATAGCGGGCTGAGCGGGCTGATAGCGGGCTGATAGCGGGCTGAGCGGGCTGATAGCGGGCTGATAGCGGGCTGAGCGGGCTGATAGCGGGCTGAGCGGTCTGATAGCGGGCTGAGCGGGCTGATAGCGGGCTGATAGCGGGCTGATAGCGGGCTGATAGCGGGCTGAGCGGGCTGATAGCGGGCTGAGCGGGCTGAGCGGGCTGATAGCGGGCTGAGCGGGCTGAGCGGGCTGATAGCGGGCTGAGCGGGCTGATAGCGGGCTGCAAGGGGTAACCAACTCGAGATTTTCGTGTACACTGATTACTAGATTACTCATATTATAGAGAATATATTGATTATGTGTGATTACTCCTGATTATATTGATTATCATTGATTATAAGTAATTATAAATGATTATAATCAACATATGTTAATTATAGGTGATTATGATGATTATTGGTGATTATGATGATTATTGGTGATTATGATGATTATTGGTGATTATGATGATTATGATGATTATTGGTGAATATTGGAGCCAAGTGATGTCATGTCTTTTGAGCCGCACTCGGAGTGCGGTAGTGCGGACCGCACTCCAAGTGCGGTTCAAAGGCGTTGACATTACCCGTCCCCAATCATGAGTCGTGGTGGTCGAGGTGGTATAGGCGTCGGTTCCCGGTACCGGGGTAGACGGATCGAGTCCCACTTTTTCTCAACATTTTTCGAATGACCCGCTCACTGCGGCTCCATCCCTGCCGCGTCTAGAGCCCGGCTGACGCCGCATCTACCATGAACCGTGGTGGCTGAGATCGCTAAGGCGTCGGACTTGAACAGTAAGGTCCGGGGATCGAATCCCAACATTTCAATACATTTTACGACTGCCTCCTCATCCCAATACGACTCAAACCCGTCGTCCGACACTCGGCAGACGTGCAGTCGTGATAGCGTAGTGGTCTGGATCATTTGTCGTCCACTATGCTTGGGTGTCTAAAAAGCAGTCCGCTTCGGCGGATTGGCCTCGGCACTGGTTCGATCCCCGGTCGTTCCAGCCACTCGCAATTGGTCGCGAGTGGGTCCATTCTGATTCGTCGGTTTGGAGTTGATAAGTCCTTTGAAGCTGGCCCTTCACACTGCATGTTCGGTAGAGAGCGCCGGACAGCGGGGGTACCACTGTGGGTACCACTGACCACCCCGCGAAAACCAAAGGCTCTCAACCCCCGCCCTTCACCCGGCCCACATCAGATGAGAACCCCTGGGGTCGCCGCCTGGAATGCACCGGTTCCCCCGATCCACCGAAGTTGCAGGCGGTCCTCCCTACTGTGTGGGGAGGTGGGAGAAGGGCCCCATTTTTTCTTCCTTTTTTTTCCTCCAAGTTCTTTTGTTGGATGCGCCGCTGTACAGCGGTTTGCAGCGCATGGAGTCCGTGGTACCCGACGGGGCATGCACTTGCGTAATATAGTCGTGTCGCTCAATCCGTAATAGTGCGCGGCCGCGCGCCCGCTGACAGGACCGACGGTACTTTTCGTTACTTTACTCGCAAATCGGTACCGCGGTACTTTACCGGTCCCTTTCGCGTCATCAGCACTGCGGTGCCGGTACTTTACCCAAAAAAGTACCGCGGTACTTTACTTTACTTTCCTGCCCATGCCTGATTATAACGATTATTTTTGAATATTTCGATTATCTAGGATTATTGCGATTATGAGATATTATGTTGAATATTGTGATTATGGTGATTATTTCAGTGATTACCAACAGGACGTACACTGATTATTTCGAGTTGGTTACCCCTTGGCGGGCTGAGCGCTCCGAAATGCGAGTCCACTGCGGCTCCAGTTGAGTGCGTGTGTTCGGTGCGCGTGATTCCGTCTCAGTGATTGCGCGTCGCGTGGGCGCCTCATGAAACAGGGCAGCGGCTTCTTCAAGGGCTTCTTGCGCAAAAAAAAACCAAGGCACCTCTGGCCTACAGTCTTCGAATTTGATATATGGAACACAGGTCCCTTCTTTTGACACTTTTCGAGCCGTTCCCCAGCAGGTCATAAACCAGGAGGCCGAGTGAAGCCTGGGTCGACGATCCGCCGGGCCTGCCTGTCAATCGGGCGGCCTGAAAAGTCTCTCTTGGAGTTTCATCTGCATGGGCTGCGTGTCCTCGGCGTGTCCTCGGTCGGCGTGTGCTTGGCGTGGGGTGGCGCTGCCGCAACGTGCCCGCACGGGGATGAAATATGCGCCAACCCCTTGACACGTTTGCCCGGCGCGGGGCTCCTCCGCGGACCCGGCTTCACTCACCCCTCCAGGCGCCTCCAGGCGCCTCCAGGCCCCTCCAGGCGCCTCCAGGCGCCTCCAGGCCCCTCCAGGCGCCTCCAGGGCGGCAACTTTCCCAGGTACGCTTTGCCTCGAATCCATTTCGCCGTCCCCGTCACCACTGGTCATGTTGCTGAAGAAACTTTACGAGGACGGATGACCCACGCCCCGCCGCACAGTGGGGTAGAAGACCGTTGAGGCGGCCAAAATTCTAGACGCGTTTCGAGCTCCAGAGTCGCGTGAATCGGTGTGACCCCACCAATGGATTGCTCTCCACGAACGAGGAATCCATTAGTGGGGGGTCACACGTTCGATTCGAGCCCTATTTAGCGACAGTGGAGCTCGAATCGTGTCCGGGATTTTCGCCGCCTCAACGGTCTTCAGGCCCACTGTGCGCCGGCCTGGGCGGAGACGACCCGCTGGAAATAAAGAAGGCCTCCATCGGGCACACGTGGGCACACACGAGGCCGCACCTGGTCAGCCCACCGGAGCCTCCGGAGTCAGTCGGCGGCAGCGGCCCGGAGTGACACGGCAGTGCATAGGGCATGTTCCGGGAATAGGGTGAGGCTGCGCGGAGACAAAAGGTCACCATCGATTTTGCTTCACCTTATTCCACGTGAGGCTAGGTGCTGGCAGGGAGGAGCGGTCGGCGCGGGCACAGCAGCAGTAACAAGGATTCCGATGCTGGCGCGACGAGGGAAAAAAAAACATCAAGTAATCAAAATAACGAAAAAGTATACTTGTGAAAAATGAATACTTCTCTTTCTTCTTTAATCCCGTTTCGAGCTAAAAAAAACAAAACAAAAAAAACAAAAAACCGCAACCGCCCTTGAATATCGTGCTGATTCCGGTCGTAAAGCTGGCGGAGGGGTCGGCGTCTCCGAGTATCGAGAGGTAAATGATCTTCGCGTGCCTTTGAGGGCCGCGGATTCGAAAACAAGCCGCTCCCACTGAGTTGTGCCGCCACCTCATCTTTCTTCGCGGCGTCCCCGGTTCAAGTTTCGCTCCCCCTCACCCTTCGGCGCGGCGCCAGCGGAAAGCCGCTTTAAAACGATTTGTTTCGGATCATCTTTGTGGTGCAGGGCCATGGGGCCAGGGTGCGGTCGGCCGGGCTCCTCAAAGGAAGTGCCGCACAGTGGGCCAGAGGACCGGCGCAGGCGGCCCAAACTCCAGACGCGTTTATTGAGCTCCAATAAGTCGCTACACAAGAGTCGAACCGAACGTGTGACCCCACCAATGGATTCCTCGTTCGGAGAGCAATCCATTGGTGGGGTCACACGTTCGGTTCGAGACCTGCTTAGCGACTCTGGACTCTGGACCTGAAAACGCGTCTCAAGTTTTGGCCGCCTGCGCCCGTCTTCAGGCCCACTGTGCGGCGCCCCGAAGGCCTTACCTGCCTGGCTCGGCTGGCTCGCCGGCTGCGCCTCTCACAATCTCGTCTTGTTTTCCCCGGCGGGTGGGTACTCGGCGCGCCGGGAATATAAGGGGTTAAACGAGACGGCGGTGGGTGCGCTCTCCGCCGCACTGCGCCGCACTGCGCCGCACGCCTCGGGAACGCGCCGGATGGCGTGCCGAGCGGGCTGGCATGGAGGCCGGAGGGGCAGAGATATTTAATATCAGACCTCTCTACCGCGCCCTCGCGCCCCGACCGCCCCGCCCGCCCCACCGCCAAGACCCCTGCCGGCTCAGAGTGTTTACTCTCGGATTTGACATTGTTACACGGGCCGCGGCCGAGAGGGGCCCCGGACCAGCCAACCCCCTGAAGAGCGCGCGTCACCTAGAGGGAAGGGTCGGGGTGCCCCTCGCAGCTGCGCAAACTTCAATAAGCGTGACATGCACTAATTGGACAGACACTAGTCTCCTTGCCCCCACCACGCCAGTCGGGCCGGCTCAGAGTAAACCGACTCGGTTCGCGCTGACTCTGGTTCGGCCGCCGCTCGTCGGGGCAGGCCGGGCAGCTCACCCTTGTGACCTTCCGTGGCGCCGGCTGATTGGCCGAGCCAAACTGGGAGGATAAAAATAGGGCACCCGAGTGCGGCGCTCGGTCCACGTAGCGACGGCAGTGACAAGTTAGACTGCAGGATTTCGTGAAGGTGGCGGTTTGAGCTCTAGAGTCGCTTGATGATACTCGAACCGAACGTATGACCCCACCAATGGTGGATTCCTCGTTTGGAGAGCAATCCATTGGTGGGGTCACACGTTCGCTTTGAGTCCTGTGCAGCAACTCTGGAGCTCAAAACGCGTCGAGAGTTTTCGCCGCCTGCGCCGGCCTTCTGGCCCACTGTGCGTCCTTGTCGTAGCGTTAGTTCTTATTGTAGCAATAAGGCAGCAACTGTTCAGTTGGGCAAGCTTGTTCCTACACTGCAGGACTTTGACCCGTGAAGTCACGGCTTTCCGTTCAGTGGACCGCACGACCTGAATCGGAGAGTCCACGAACTGGCCGACAGAACACACAGTCCCACCGGCCGCGACTAGCAATCGCAAAGGGCAAAGTGGACGGCCTGGGACCTCGCCTGGGACAGCCGGACCCGCGGAGAAAGGTTTCTAACGGTGCCGTGCACCCCGCCAAGCAAGTCGAAATTGAAACAGAATGAGAAATGGGGTTCGACCCACATCGCTCCGCTGCACAGTGGGCCAGAAGACCGGTGTCCAGAGTCGCGAAACAGGACTCGAACCAAACGCGTGACGCCGCCAATGGATTGTTTTTCGAACGAGGAATCCATTGGTGGGGTCAAAAGTTCGGTTCGAGTCCTATTCGGCGACTCTGGAGCTCGAAAACGCGTCTTGAGTTTTGGCCGCCTGCAGGTCTTCTGGTCCACGGTGCGCTGGCCTTGGCTGGCCGCGTTGCGCGCCGCGGTGGCCAGGACGACTCGAGCAAAGGGTTCGTCCAAACAGACACGTCCCTGGCCAATCCATCAGAGAGAGAGAGAGAGTGAGAGAGAGAGAGAGAGGAGGAGAGAGAGAGAGAGAGAGAGGAGGAGAGAGAGAGAGAAAGAGAGAGAGAGAGAGAGAGAGAGAGAGAGAGAGAGAGAGAGAGAGAGAGAGAGAGAGAGAGAGAGAGAGAGAGAGAGAGAGAGAGAGAGAGAGAGAGAGAAAGGACAAGCGTCCTCTGCGCCGATCTTTGCAAATATAGGTTTCTTTCGTTTCGGCGAGTCAAGAGCAAAGAAACCCCACACATGACAAGGCAGTACTGGGCATTCTGCGGATTCCGCGCTCAAGGTCTGACAGGGATCAGCAAATTGGCATCGACTTTTCCGCCCACTGTGGCCGCTCCCAGCCTGTTCATCGAAGCCGACTTGGAAATCATTCGTCAAGCTGAATAATAATGTCTCCAAGGAGGAAAATGTTCATCTTCTAAACCTATTCTCTTGATGTAACATCATTCCCCAGCTCCCTATTTTTGCCAGTCTCTGCGTGTTTGTCTGCAGGTGACGGGGCGTGTGGGACTGTCGCAATAAGGGCGCCCTCTTATTAGAAACGTAAACAAGAATCAGTGCGCTCTCCACCATGCCCCCCGCCCCGCACCACCATCGGCCGTCCCGTGGTACCACTTGCGCCTTCTAGGACAACTGTTATCACCATTACCCCCCGAACCCAATCCTACGTTTCCTTTGTCCCACCTGTGTATCCACGTTATACGTAGAACGAGAGTAGTGTTAGGGGCAACAACAAAGAGGAACGCAAAAACAATTGCAAAAGGAGTAGAAAGAATTCCGAAATATAAAATGCGCTGAGAGGAAAATGGCAGCAGCAGGGTCGAAGTACGGACTGAGTGGCGAGGTGTGCTGGGGCGTTGGGATAATGATCCGCTGCACCGAGGCCTCGGCAGGCTCAGCCTCTCCGCGCGGTCAACCAGAACGGCCCAGGAGGCCCCCGGGCCGGGCGGCTCCCAGCCCGCCTTCAGAGGGGCTCCAGACGTCATCCGCAGCGTTAGGTCTCCCCCGATGAAATTAAGAATCCTCTCATTTCATTTCGCAGAGGAAAATCCCCTCCCGCTGGTTGGTGGACAACCCGATGAAAACGAGCTAAAAAGGGAACAGGCTGTGGCGTAGGGGAGGGGCTGGAGGAAAGGGGGGGGGGCTAGAAGAAGCGAGAGAGAGGAGGAGGAAATGGCACCACTGGCCCCGCCTGCAATCCTGATGTGTATAGACATTTGTCAGCGAGCTTGCTTTCTGGGCGCCGGGAATCACTTAACATGTCTACATCCACGTCGTTGTGCGGAGAAGACGAACTGCTTCAACAAACTGCTGCAAACATTTCCGGGGTTCTATTACTGTGAAACTCTTTTTTTTCTCGTCTTGAGAAGTAATTAAATACAAATGTTTGCTAAGTACACAAAGCCTTAAGAATATGGGGGATGGATAGGCCGGGAATGTGAGATGCGCTTGATCGCAAGCCGAGCGTGACCCTTGGAAACTAAAACATCCTTAACCAGGGCAGCATCTGGGGAGGACAGGAAAGATTCGGGCTGATGCAGATGAAACTTTCAAACGCTGTGCAGAAGACGTGGCGAAAACGATTAATCTTCTTTTTCTGTTACCTTGAGAGGCGCCCAGGGGGATAGGGTGAAGTGGCCTCCAGAGAGGGAAAAAAACCAATATGGATCAAGGCTGGATTTATTTATCGAGGGGACACACAAGTTATCGGCTGCCGGCGCACGAAAATCGCGTGTGGACGAGTTGCCACTAAAAAAAAATACAACTCTCTTCGATTTAAAGGCAAAAAAAAATAATAAATTAAAAACCAACGAGATGTGGAGGTTTTTGCAGCAGAGCGATGGCTGCGCTGACGCCGAGGCTGGCGCTCGCACGCAGTCACTCCCCGCTCGAGTACCCGGTGACTGCGTCCCCGTCCCTCTTCACTCGAATCGGGGGGACTCGGGCCCGTCGCCCACACGTACTGTGTGTCTTGGAGGGGCACCCCCATCCCTCGCCGAAGAGCGCGTATGTGGGGGGAGCTTTCAACACTTCCAAATAGTTTACATTGAATATGGAGCCCAGGGACGATGCGCGGAGACCGGAGGGAGCGTCGAGAGGCCCCCGGAGGCTGAAGGGCGGCAGTGGAGGGGATGGGCGGACGGAGGAAGGGTGGGGGTAGAGCGAGATATTAAAGAGAGAGTGCCCCACCTCGGCAATCGAAATGTGATAGGGCCGCCGTGAGTCAATCGACTCGCGATTTTTCCACTTCCTGTATCAAAAACCGCGAAAAAAAACCCCAAAAAACAATCCTTTGCAACAGGAAACGGCACAAAATCGGTGTCGCGACACTAAGGTGGAGACAGGGCGGCCAGCGCGCCGATCACGATAACGCCGGCGCCATAAAACGCTACTCGGCCCTTCGATCCATATAAATATATTTATTGCTCGCCCTTTACGGCCGGAAATTCGTTTATTATTACCATAATTTTTTTACGGTGCGGAAAAGCCGCGCGCTGGCAGTCGGACAGCGCCGCCTGCAGCGTCGTGTGTGTGCCGCCCTGCGGCTTACGCTCCGTCAACGAGCAAAAAAAAATAAAATTGGAGAGGTTCTTGTCACGCGGGGCTCTTTTGCGGTGTCAACGGGCCGCTTGGATGTGAGACCCACGCGGAACCGGCACACAGTGGGCCAGAAGGCCGGCTCAGGCGGCCAAAACTCAAGACGCGTTTTGAGCTCCAGAGTCGCTAGACAGGACTCGAACCGATCGTGTGACCCCATCAATGAATTCCCCGTTCTAAGAGCAATCCATTAGTGGGGTCACACGTTCGTTTCGAGTCCCATTTAGCGACTGTGGAGCTAAAAATCGCTTAAAATGCGTCTTGAGTTTTGGCCGCCCACTGTGCGGCTGGACACAAGGCCTTGTCAGAGCGCCAAGCGGGCAGTCTTTGCGGATGGCGGACCACGGCCTCGGCTTGGCTGAGGCAATCTGCTGCCGACTTTCTCCCGATAGTGCATCACACCACCCGAAGCACCTAGCTAACGCAACCGCGGAGAGCAGGGGAGCGCTGTGGCCCGGAAAGCCTGCAGCCACGCCCTGCAGCCAAGCCCGGCAGCGACGCGCACCCCACTCTTGTGCCGGATTTCCCCTCGCCGAGCATTGCGCTGTGTGTGGGGTTACGGCCCCCCTCTAATTCATATTGGTCAGCGGCCACCGCACAGACCGGCTTCCTGCTCTTTACCTTCCGTTTTCCAGACTTCCAGGCGCGCTGCACAGTGGGTCAGAAGGCCGATAAGGCGGCCAAAATTCTAGACGCGTTTTGAGCTCCAGAGTCGCTAAGTGGGACTCGAACCGAACCTGTGACCCAACCAATGGACTCCTCGTTTGGACAGTAATCCAATGGTTCACGTTCGGTTCGAGTTCTCTACTAACAGACTCTGGAGCTCAAAACGCGTCCAGGATTTCGGACCCATCAACGGTCTTCTGACCCACTGTGCGCTGCATTCTCTCTTTCACCCCCAACCCATCGTCTCGCTGTCTTGCCCCCTCGCCTCCTCCCACCTTCTACATGTGAGCTTATCGATGCACTAAAACGCCTGGCGTGCCGCGCCGCACAACGAAAATCGGAAAAAAGATAGGAACAAATGCAAAGTGCGCGCGCTGAGCCGGGTGGCTGGGACAGAGCAAGAAAAGGGGAGATATAAGAGGTGCGTGCAGATAGGGCTGGTCACTGCGAGGGCGGGGCCACGGCGGGGCGGGGCGGAGCGGACAACGGATGGGCCTCGAGCGCGATAACTACTGGGAAGTCTCGGCCCGAGTGTGCTGGGTGCAGGGGGTGGGGGGCTAGGTAACGGATATATGGAGCGGCTTTGGATCGAGCGCCACTTAGCAGCGCGGACCTGCACTTAAAAACCGGCTCCGTAAACCCTTGCAGGGCTCTGCGCTCTTCGGGTGACCACATTGGTTCCTGCGAGCGGAGCGCCTATCGCATTTTGGGAATCCATAAATTGCTTGGTCAGAGGCAAGATGTCTACTGACATCCTCAGAGAAGGCACATTGCATTACTTCAATCTGCGACTAAACCAGCGCTCCCTACACGTTCAAAAAATACAAGACACTCATGCTCGCCCCCCAAAAATATCCACAAACTCATTCATTGTGCTCTTGGGAGCCTGCTGGTCTTACGCTCAGCCCGCGCGAGTCTGCTTGAGTTGTTTCAATTCCGAAAAGTGCCGTCCCATTCCCGCAGATTATCAACACCACCTGCCACCCCTCCCCGGCGGCCGCGCGGCGCCGCACAACGAGCAAGTTATACCAGGTGGACGGAGGCCTGCGGAGGCCGGGGCGAGGGAGAGGATGCCCTTATACGCGTTGCTCCGCATGCCAAATGTCTGGGCCGGTCCCTTTAGGTCCCTTTACTGCAGATTGGGAGCCCTTACCCTTCCCCCACGACGCACGTCTCGACGTGCTGTGCCCGCCTCAACGCAGCCCCTGAAGTAAGTTTTCATTTTTCTCCAGATTCGCTTGTCTGGAGGAGCGGTTTGGTTCCCGCTGCAACTGCGCGCGCTACACTCCAGCCTCACAGTGGGCCAGAAGACCGTTGAAGCGGTCAACTTCCCGGACGGGTTTAGAGCTCCAGAGTCGCTAAATGGGACTCAAACCGAACGTGTGACCGGTGACCGTGTGACCCGACCAATGGATTACTCTCGGAACGCGAAATCCTTTGGTGGGGTCACACGCTCGGTTCGAGACCCTTTCAGTGACTCTGAAGCTCAAAACGCGTCTAGATTTTTGGCCGCCTGCGCCAGTCTTCTGGCCCACTGTGCGCTTTTGACCGTCTCTCTCCTGCCTCTTCCGACGCCAAAATTTGCCTCACGCGTGCAATATCCAGGCAGTATGTCTGGTTTTGATGAGGCCTGGCAGCTCCGCAAGCATAAAACAGACCAAGACTTACCTTCCCCCTGGTAGATAGGGGTCCAGGTGACGTTGGACGGCGCCGCGCGGGTCCTGGCCGGCTGGTTCCCCTTGGCCTGCTTCTCCTTGGGGGCGTCCCGCCCGGTCTCCCTCACGGCGCACAGCAGCTCGGGGGGCCACATCGCCAGCAGCAACAGGGCCCCCGCCAGCAAAGACCCCCTGCAGGGACCCCCACGGGCCCCCCCGTGGGGCTGGGGCGTTACTCGCATGGCCGGGTCACGTCATGGGCCCCATGGGCCACCTGCAACAGGAGCGACAAGGCTCAATGAGTCATGCCAACAACAACGCAAGGCCCGAGTTTGTTGTCATGTTTCGCTAGAAAAAAAACACCGATTGCTATTCGACTGCAGGACAACGATCCGTGGCTGGTTCTTTGACAGATTTTAATCGGTGTTGTATGGCCTGGAACAACTCGTTTTGCTCAGGCGTCTGATAATAGAACCTCTCCTACCCAGGTTTTTTTCACAAGAAAAGTGAGCGTTTTTGCTTTAATTCTCTTACGAGTGGCCGCGTGGGGATGAAGGAGCAGCCCCCTCTGCGCCTTAAGCAAGAAAAACACCGGAAGGACTCGCAAAGACATGGCACAAAAGGCGCCGTCCTTTGGCAGCCCTTTTCCTGACAGGTGAGGACGGCGGCCCCAGGGCGTCCACTGGGGGCCAGACGCAGCGGAAACTAAGGTGACCAGCCCCCCCCCCCCCCCCCCCCGACCGCCGCCCAGGACTTGCGTCAAGGAGGCTGCTGTGATTCATGGCCGCCAGTGGGTGTGGGCCGGCCAGGGATCCGATTCGAGATATTGCCCAAGTTGTTGCCGTCGTGAATGCCATCCGAGGGAAAGGAGCGCGGGTCGCGGGTGCGTTGCACTCGGAACTAACAGTCACGCTGTCCCGAGGCTGGCCCGCTGTACACAGCGGCGCACGACGCGCACGTCGCACAGTGAGCCAGAAGACAGGTGGAGGCAGTCAAAACTTAAGACGCGTTTTGTGGTCCATAGTCGCTGAATGGGACTCCGAATCGAACGTGTGACCCCACTAATAGATTCCTTGTTCAGACAGCAATCCATTAGTGGGGTCACACTTTCGATTCGAGTCCCATTTAGCGACTCTTGACCACAAAACGCGTCTAGAGTTAGTTTTGGCCGCCTCCACCGGTTTCCCAGCCCACGGTGCGACGCCATGAATGAATCAAGGTGCAGGCAGACACGTTGGTTTCACACCCATGATTGATGCTGAGTGCGTCCTGGGCTGTCTGCCGCTGTCCGTCCTGTCCAGCCTGTCCTCCCCTGACCCCGATGAGCGGACAACTTTCCCCACCATTAAGAGCCCCGGCCGGGCCATGGCCCGACGGGCCCCGAGGGGGCGCTGGGGCTGTAGGCCAAGATTGGACAGGTAGGGCCACAGGAAATGATGAAGCGACGCGGAGAGGGAGCGAAATCTAAAATTACTGTTCCGGTAGAAAAAAAAAACACGAACGACTGATAAATTTTTGCTACTCAAGCAGTGCATTAACGATTTGAGCAATCCACCAATCGCCACCAATCCATCGACAGCTCCTCCATTGGTGTGCAAACGTTCCGCGGTACAGTTAATCTCTTCTCTCTCTTTTACCAATACTTTTTTTTACTTTTGCTGATCCGGGCGTCTCTAGAGCGCAGGCAGGTACGCTGGCAAGGGAGTTGGAGTGGAGGTGGACGGATTTCAATTCCCACCCACCTAACCACGGAACGTTTCGAAATTCGCCTCGCAGAGCAGGACAAGTCTTGGCTTTGGCTTAATCTGGCCCGTGCCTCATCCCGTGTTCCCGATCGATTTAGCAATTAGTTTTTTCCCCTTTCTATATTTTTCACCGACACCGGGGCATGAGGACAGAGAGCCGAGTCGCTTAGATTGCGCTAACAATTCAAAACAGTACTTTGGTGCAAAATCGGCATAATAGGCACTGTTTATTTCATCATGATAATGAGGCCATAACCATCCCTATGTTTATAATGACGGATCGCTATCAGACAATAGGCTGCGCTGTTGGCTAACGCAGAACAGACGCCGGCACTGTCATCACATTTTCGACTCGCGATTTTCGAAGTTCGCCAGTCATGCGAAGTTTGGATTGGCTTACTTAGTCCCGGTCCTCTCGCGGGGGCCGTGTGATTGTTTCCCACTCCTGGCCGCCCCCCGAGACCCCCACCCCACCGCCTCCCACTCAGCCGGGCTCAGCGCTGCTGACGTCAGCCTGTTGCCTTGGCCCCGACATTTTTACTCTCGGCACTGTCAAAAATCCGGACTAATTAGTGACAAGATAACGATGTTGTAACGACGCAACAGTAGTGCTGACAGACAGACAAACAGACCGACAGACAGACAGATACACTCGCAGTGCCCTGACGAAGCAATGCTCTCCTAATTATTCGCGTCCAAACGGGTTCCTCGGGTCAATGAGCGTTATGAATAACGCGACGCGATAGTAATTTCCCAGGACAAACTCGGAGCAAGACGAGCAGGGCAGCCTGCCTCCGCCCTCCTCCCGAACATCCGCGCGGCGCATAATCTAGCCATAATGCGACCGTAGGGTGTGCAGCTTTCGCGGGTGCCCAGCCCCGTTACGTCGGTGCCACCGCCGACCTAACCTAACCATCAAAGCACCCTGCACGTGTTCCGCGTCGCCGTCGATAGATGCAGCAGCCCCCCCGGGGGGGGGGGGGGGGGCTTTCTGTGCTCATCCCTTTCGCCATCATCCTCCGCCTCCCCGTTAGCTACCGCTGGCTCAACACTCAAGTTATTCAGGTTGCGCCCTTTCACGGTATTCCACAGTGATCCCTTCTGCCTGGCCTATTCAGCGATACCCCGCCGCCTCTTCCCCCCGCAGGCAGACGTTCAAAAACAGATGGAGCAAATGGCGCTGCCGCCGCTGCCCCGCCTAATGGAAGAGGGAGGAGAGAAAATGAAGGACAGGTGTTGGCTGCGTGCAAAATAAATGACACGTCCATCAGCAGCAGTGCCAGTCCAGCAGAAGTGAGGTGCGTCAGAATCACGTCCAAGTAGAGAGCCAAAAATAGCAGACATGAAAAAAGACAAATTCCGTTGTCAATTGGAAAACAAATACACTAACAAAACAGAATGTAAGGAACGTCACGAGGTCCAGTTAGTTTCGTTGGCCGCGATGGTGCCAAGAAGACGCAACTTACGTGACCGCGAGCATGGCGTCTTGACCGCGTTATCCAACAGCAAATCCCTGGCATTTTCTCGCCAAATTTCTCGCTCCCTCAATAGGCAGAGGGCGTGGGGGTACGAGGGCCACGCAGACTTGGGGCCAAGCCGTGGCCAGGCTCGGCCTGTCTGTTGTTCAAGTGGATTAGCCCTTTCTCTACGAGTTGGAATTGTAAAGCAGGGTGGGACGGCCGCAGCGTACCTTTGTCCTCCTCGTCGCTCTCGCGCAGTCAGGTAGCGGGTGTGAGAGAAGCAGACGCAGCATGATGAGGGTCTTCGGGGGAGAAGCTCTGACCCACTGCCTTTTATTGCACTATTGGTAATAGGGTCAATGAGGCGGTGCCCCGAAAGGGGTTGGAATGTGGCAGCAGGGTGCGTCAATATGGGTAGCAAACTTTGATAAGGGTGAAACTAACGATGGCTAAGGTGGTGGGTAGCCTTTGAGGGGTAAGCGTCGGCGCTGGGAGAGGAACAGGAAGGAAACTGTGGAGTTTGCAACGGAGGAGTAGCCCACCGGTAGGAGTGTCCTCCGATGGGGGTGGGGCGGAGCACCGGATCGTTCGTCCCACCAGGATCAAGCTAACCCTGGGGCCGGGCCGTGGGCCCCTGCAGGTGAGCTGAGCCATGCGGGCACTACCTAATTGAGGCCCAGCGGGCTCTCCACCTCCAGATTATTTTCCTCTCTAACAAGTTGCTAGACTTTCACCCGCATGCTGCTAGGCACCTTAAAAACCAACACAGATTTCCACCAGTGTAGCAAAAATGAGGCCAGGGAGCAGCAGGCTGCGTCCTCAGCCATCTGTTATCCCTGATACCTCACTGGAGACACATCAGTGTGGCCCAGCGAGCCAGCCCGGCAGGCCCTTGCCAAAGCAATCCGAGAAACTTTGCGACGTCAGTGTGACGACCCGACCGGCCAACGGGACTGCCAAGCGCCGACTAAAAGGCCTCAGTGACACCAGCAAACAGCCTGGAAGGACAAGCGGTGTGGGAGGTGGTGGCCATGTGCGAGGCAGCATTATACCGGGAGCAAGGCACTGGGGGAAAGCCCCAGTTTTCCGGCTGGGCGTGCAGGATGATGTACAGCCACGCCGCGCCACGCTTTCGTGTGTGCAACTCGGGCCAACGAATGTATCACTGCCAGCCTTCATGCAGTAGTGGGCCTCCTTGGCGGTACTGTGCGAGTACCAGGTCGTTAAAAGTTCCAGCAACACAAGGTAACGGACAGGTCACCGTTTAGGACAAACAGAGATTGTTCTAAAAGGAGGCCAGCCAGCCCTGTCGTGGTAAACTGCAGAATGCAGGCAGGGGTATCAGCTACGAAAAGAACAAAAAAACTAATAACAGCACGATGGTTTACGTCTGTAGGTCTAATTTATATGGTGCGGTGTTTTTAACACCACATCTGTCGACACTGAAAGTGCGGGATTTTCTGGGTTCTTTACCAGCTTAACTCAAAGTGGAAAATATTTTCAAATCTGTGTAAATTTGCGTTTACTCCAAAAGTTTATTTTCATTCCCAACCCTTTGTGCGTCACAACCAATTTCAACAGCGTAAAATTATGTCGGGGGATCATCATCTCGTCTGCGCTTATGCGAGTCTTCCGAGCCGTCACACTAGCGCCACATTTTCATCGCGCAAATGGCAAATAGCACGAACGCCGCGGGGAAAGAGACGTAGGGAGGAATGATGATGCGAGGCGCCCGCCACACGGCGCTCACTCGATCAGCCCCTCCCTCTTTCACACCCCAATCACACATACATTCCGTGACATGAAAACAGGTGCGGATGATACAAATCGCCTTTCGGGATCCTTTCGGAATCCCCTTCGAGACGTCGTGTAAAGACGCGTGTGCTTGCTTAAAGGGACTCTTGGGATCGCGCTGTTTGGATACGCGGGATTGGACCCTGCGGACGGGCTCGGCCCGGTCGGCCCCGAGGGCCAGGCGAGGGATAGGCCTGATGGGATAGGGGATAGAGCGTGCGCTTCATAGAAATTCGAATTCGCCTGTCAAGCGAAAAACCGGGCGGGATCCTACTGCAGGCGCCTTGGAAAAAACGATCCAATTTGAGTTAGCCCAGTGTCGCACAACAGACAAGGGAGGTTGCCTTTGCGTGCTGGCGTAAAACTCCCGTTGTAAAAGGCGTTGCGGCAGTGGCAACTGGATTCATCATCGTAGCAATCATTACTTAAAACGCAATCATTACCAGTTTTAGAGGTGTGCTCCATGTAAGTAGCAGAAGAGCGCAAGCCTGCCTTAGCCGATTGTTATAACGCGTCGTCCTTGAATCAGAATATATTTATGTTGATCGTACCCAGATAGTGTGTGGGTCTCGTGGTATTGAATGCCGACTCAGGGAAAGGGGTGAGGTGTAACCCAAGCCCCACAATACCTAGTGGTCCTGGCGAATAATTTCCACACCCCTTCCTCTTTACACGCCTTTCCCTGCAGTTGCTTCCCGGGGGCATTGCCGCTATGTACAGTGTTGAGAGGGAAAACGAGTCTTTTCGCTGCCTCTGCCACCCTTAAAAAACAGTTGACTGCTCGTCGTGGCTAGAGCTCTGGGGCTGCCGGGCTGGGGTTGCTAGGGCCATGGCCTGCGGTGTCTCCGGGGACCAGCACCGTGTCCTGTCTCTCTTTCCCAGCGCTGGAGGCAGCGCGGCGCGAGGACACACGGAATAGCAAAAGTCCTTCCGCAAAAGGTCGCCGACAACGCACCATAAGAAACACTTTCAACGCTGAGTTTGGCCAGAAAAAGTCACACTTATACAAGACCACTATTGGATCGCTCAGTAAAGCAAAATGTTGCACTCAAAGATTCAATCACTCAGTCATTCAATCTCGTTTTCCTATGCTATTTTCGCAACCGACGCAGGCAGGATTTGGCGTCAGAGGCTGAAACAAAGTCAACGTTAATATCGAAACGCCAGTGGACGTTCCAAATTAACTGCGAAACTTTCTTAGTTAGGTAGGAGCCGCCCATCTCAGCAGGGCCCTGCCCGGCCCCGCCGGCCCTGCCCACTCAAGGCAAGCCGACTTGCCGAAAGGCTTTATTGGGATGCATCATTAAACGGGCCTGCCAACCTGCGCCCTCTAAGTGGCCCCGCCCGGCGGCCAGGCTTCTCGGGCCTTGCCCGGTAACAAAGTCGCCGCAAAGGCTGGCAGGGAAATGCGAAACAAAGAAAAACGTTTTATTGCGCACGGTGACATTTTACGGCGGTTTCCTTGGAATTGCTTCGAGAGCTGCCGTTCAATGAATGTCTCTCGCGGAAGTGGTTTGCTCCCCTTCGCCCGCAGTGGCTGCGGCCTCAAATTCTCGAAGCAACATCTCGCCTCGAAGGGCGTCGAACCCGGCACTTTTCTAGACCACGCCGTTCTGATAAGACCCCCGAGATGCTTCGCCCCGCCCCGATGCCTCGAGGGCCCCACATAAGTTGGCAACAAGAGTGCTCTGAGCGGCACCCAGCGCTGCAGTCTTGCATTCAAGTTGTTGAGATCGAATCCCGGTTGACATGCTTCCTGTGCTTCTTCCACTTCACGCCTGATTCGGCGGGTAGGCAGCACGCCAAACGCGTGTAGAGGATCGCCTATCCCCCCTCCACCACGGTTGATCTATAGTCCCGCCAAATCGCGCTGTCAGGCTCTCTGGCCGAAAGCATGGTCGCGCGGTCCGACTTACCTCTGGCAAATCGTTCCTGGCAAAGCAATCTTGCTAGAACATGGCAAATAAGTTTTAATTCCTGACAATTTTCTGGCGTGGCCAAAACTGAAACACGGCAAAAATAGCGAGGGCCCAACCTGGATATTACGTCCGCGATTCTCGGAGAAGTGCTTTGCCCGCTCGTATTGGAGCCAAGCAGCGTGGCGGCTGCAGAGCGCATCAACCACAAGCAGGTAGGGGGACCCACCTATCGGTGGGACGTGTTTCACAGGAATTCCATTTCGCACCTGCACCCTGCACCCGGAAGAGGGGTGGTCATTGGCAGGCAGCATTCGAGCTATCGGTCAACCATAAATATAAGAGCGGGGTTGCCAGGAGGGGGAGGAGCTAGAGAGGGACTATTCAGTGGACACGCATGTCAAAGGGCCTAAGCCGGCACCAACCGCCGCCCCCTCTCCCACCTCCCGCTGGTAAATCCCCTGGCCCCCTGCCTTCCATCCGCGTTGGCTGGCCTTCTATTCTGGAATGTCACACATCGTAAATCTGTCTTGTGCCGCGGTGGTCCAACGGGTTCGGGGAGGGGGCCGCATGAGGAAGAGTGCTGCCCTGCCTTCAATAAACGCTTCTCCAAACTGAGCGGAAAGGAAAGCTCGTGCCGTCTGGGGAGCAACTTTGCCTTGGCGTGGCGGGATTCGCCCCGCTGCCGGTTCAACCACCGGCGTACCCACTGTGTTTTGCAGTGCAGCGGCAGTTTGCCCTTATCGACAATGGACGGGTGGGGAGGTGAGGTCCTCCTGGGCGAAATCCTTTTAGCCTCCTCCTCCTCCCAAATCCATGGGCCCAACCCTTCCCATTGGCGAGCCAGCAGCCAGCGGTGGATCTTTACACTTCTAATTATTGCCCACCTGAGCCAGAATGGCTTGGGGTTGGCCCGATTCAGGTAAAGAGGGTCTCTCAACTGGAGCGGCCCACGGCCTGGTGGTGCCCGTTTCCCGGCCAGCAGCAAGATTTACACGCGTATCCGGCAAAAATGACACAGAAACACAAACAACCACCCAACCCTGCTTCCTCTTTTATCGCTGCACAAAACAGGCGACTAAACGGGCAAAAAAGATAATAGATTCACGCCCAACTTAGCAGCCGTTCCGCGCACGTACACACCACGCACGACACGCGGGGGCGGGACAGGGAGGGAAAAATAATAAAACGCAGTGCACGCGTTCTTTATGCTTTCCCAGCGAGTTGGCAGAGCGATCTGGATATCCAATCCTGTGCGCGGCGGCCTAGAGGCCCTACAGGGGGATACTGGCACAAAGGAGGGAAGAATGGCGCAGCGCCGATGAGGACGGCCGCGAGGAAGACGGCTAGAAAAGGCAAACGGAGAGGAAGGAAGTCATGCCACCAGGCCCATGCGCAGATGGGGTTGAAACACAGGGTTATAGGATTACAAGCTCGGCGAGCCAACCGGGCTGACGAGAAGCGGCAGTGGCGTGTCGCGGCGTGCCTCGGGATTTGCGGCGTCTGTTGACCTGTCACTTTTTTCCGGTTCACTTACGTAACTTGCTAGCTACGCCCCGGCGATGCCCCCGTCCCGTCGCTCACACCGCCCGCACGCGCCCGCCTCATTCGCCAAATGTGCCGAGTGCAAAAAGCATAAAGCTAAAAGGCAAAACACAAACAGGACGCGTCCGCCGTGGTCGCCGTGGCACACGATACATTGGCGCTGGCAATTGTATAATGGCGAGTGTGTGTTTTATTGCCGGGGACCATCAAGTGGGGTCAGAAGGCGACGGGCCGCCAGTGAGGGGGACGGGGCTGACCGCTAATCGACCAACAATCACATCAATTATACAGAATGAGCCAACTGACCCTAATCTTGCGTGGTGAGGTACACTGCGTGCCAGAGGGGAAAACAGGGGAGGGGAGGAGAAGGGACAACGCCGCCCAGTCTATTGGTTCCCGGCGCCACACGCGCCGAACAAAGCACGGCCAGGCCGTCACGGCATTGCGCGCTGTAGGGCGTCGGGGCTGAAAAGGCTGTGGCAAGTACTGAGACATCTTGGCTTACCCGCAAACAAGTCTGCCGGTGGAGAGTCGGGCCCTCAGCCTGTGACTCCACCTGCACCACGGTAGACACAGGGGCTAAAAAGCTGACGGAGTGACAGAGAGGGAAAGGCAGCGAGGAAGGCACGGCGCAGCGCGTGAACGAGGAAGCAAGAAAGAGAAACGAGTAGTGAAAGATTAACGACAGGAAACAAGTCCTGGCAGAGCGGCCCGTTCGCTCACCTTCTCCTTCCAAACGCCTGCCGCAGCCGTCCCCCTCCCTGCTCAGTGCCGACTGAGAGAAACAAAACCGGCCGTCCGCAGTCCGCTGCGACCGCGTGCGACAAACTAACCAAAGTCTTAATTCTCTTCGAGGGCCGCTCCGCCGTCTCCCTGCCACGCCTCAAACTTGGCAACCTGGAAGCGCACACCCTAAGTCCGGCGGGGCGGCGACCTGATCCGGCGGGCTGCATGTTGCCGCTCACACCGCCGTGAGAATGTGGAGTTTCCTAATAACAGGACCCGCGCGGTCTGTCGAGTCAGCAGACAAAAGTCCCGCGCGACTCTGGCGTTCGAACCATAAATTCGGGACGACGGCGGGGCGGCGTGGGTTCGGGGATGCGACAGCCAAGAAGAGCACTGTAACGTTGCTTATTGAGGACGGCAAGCACTGCCACGCGACCGCAGCACGCACGGCCGTCACGTTCCGCCCCGCGGTGGGCCAGAAGACTGGTAAAGGTGGCCCAAACTCGAGACGCGTTTTGAGCTCCAGAGTCGCTAAACAGGACTCGAACTGAACGTGTGACCCCACCAATCAATTCCCCGTTAGAAGGGACATCCGTTGGTGGGGTCACACGTTTGGTTCGAGACTCATTTTGCGACTCCGAAGCTCAAAAGCCGTCCGGGATTGTGACCGCCCCCACCGGTCTTCTGACCCACTGTGCGGTGCGCCCGGCTGTCGGGCACGAAGATGATTCGATGCCGCTCAAATACCAGTCAATCATTTAAAATGCATTGGGTGGCGGGCGTGGGAACGCGGGCACTGCGGCCGGGCCGGCGTGATTTCGGCGTGATTTCCGTCCTGTTGGCTAAGTCTTGCTTCGAAAGCGATCGTCGTGTCGTGCGCAGCTAGGTGGGGGTTGGGGGCTTTGGATGGAACGGAGAGGATGTAGATCGTGTGGAACAAGCGAGGAATCTGCATAAGCACTCAAACCGCCGGCCGCGGTGGGCAATGTAACGACAGCGCCGCGACGCATGGTGCCTACCCTGAGATACACAGGCGCTCGCCTCCTGCGGTCGCTGCACGGCAAAAACAGGGTGTGGGTTGTCCTTGCACATCCTGGTGAATGGATCTATTTGTCCGTGATTGGCGTGGGAAACCTGGACCCTGTTTTTGCTGTGTTTTTCATGAATCGTGTCACAAAACCCTGATGAAGAAAGGCAAAGAAAAATAAACTTTTGGCACGCTGCGCTCCAAGGCGCTCGGGGTCCGGGTCCCTGCTCAAATCCCTTTTATTATGACGTCATCCCTTGAATGCCTTACGCATGGTTGGCCCCAATGGCCCAGCGCGGCCCCTCCTATTCCGCGGCGCAGATAGTGATCGAAATTTCAGCGCCGCAGGGCAGGGCCTCGGCAAGCCGGGTGGCCCGCCGGGCCTCGGACGTTGTCTCTGGCCTCATACACGCCGAATGGGCCGCCGGTCGGAGGCAGAGGCCGTGCAGGGGGAGCGCAGCAGAGGCCGGTGGCTGCCTGTGGGCTGTGGTGGCCTGCCCCGAGCTTGGGGCAACTTTTGGCGACGCCACGCCGTTCCACCTCCACACATACTATCGGCACGTCCGTTACATGGCCAAGCCTCGTGTACACCTGGGGAAGCGTGAGGACACTGTGGTAAAACACGAAGGTCGCGGCCTCTCGTACGACATGCCTCAGCGCAGCGGAGAAAAGAAATATTTGCTTTATGAATCGGAATCTCTCTTTGGTTTTCACGTTATAGGTATTTACATAGACCAGCGTACTTCGAGGGTGGTATTTCAAGACCAGGCAAAGAGAAGCCGTCGCCTTGGTATGCTGTCGGCGCATTCCAGCCGCGATCAAGCAGCGGGGTCAAGACTCGGGTGAGCCGTGCGGGCGGGTCTAGCTGATGTAGCATTTCAGAGACGATCATTTCAAATCTCCTTTTCATCCCCGGCATATCAGCAATCCTTACTACGGCGGCCGGTCCGGCTGCCCGGGCCCCTCCGGCTTTGAGGGGATCGCACGCGACAGCCTTAACGAGCCCGCGGAACTACGAGGATCTCCTGCTGCAAGCCAAGTAGGCGAGCGCCAGTTTGTGTGATGAAGCCGGCCCGACCGAGACTGAGGCCCTCTAGCGCGCTCCAGTGCCGGCCGGTCGAGGACTGGAGGCTCCAGGGAGGGGTTCTCCCGGAGCAGCGAACCAGCAGCGTGAAACCCACTGGGAAAGTCCGAACCATCCACGTGTTCCACGCGATGTGCGCAGGGAGCATCCTGTTGGCCGAAGCAAGGTTCCTTTCACGAAGTTTGGAGCAAACTGTTACTGGGGTGAATCCCTTTGAACTTGATGGTTACTTCATCTCACAAGGCGACACGGCAATAGCCGCTTTGGGATGCAAAACATCTCCAGCAGAGACACGCAGCACGCAGCAAATCCTCATTGCGGCAAGGCGGTGCCGTGGCCGCGTCGGGGCGCCGCGTCGGGGCCGCGCCGTGTTGAGCCCGTCCAACAGGGCACCGCGCGGCAGGGCGAGGGCCAGAGGGAGAGTCGCAACTTTCACCTCACGGCAGCTCTTGTTTCCTCTGGGGGTCACGTAATTTATGGACAACCCCGAAAAGCTTCCCGCCTCCCCCTCCACTCTCCTGGGAAAGGAGGGGGCGAGGGTAGCCGAAGGGTCAAGATTGAAGGGTCCTGGGCTGGAATCGGGCCGAATCCGTTTCCTGTAACCGAGTTGAACAATTCGCAAGCCCATTAGAGCGCTTCACGCAGCGATACCGCCAAGGAGTTCTTCGCGACTTCCATTTGGCGGCTGAATTTGTCAAGGCGGGGGTACATCAGCGCTGCCAGTCACTGCAGGCAAGTTTCGTGCCATGATATAGTATTCCAGCCTGCATGCTTTGTCACGGTGCGTCCTCCCTCTCTTCACATTTTTTTTTCTCCTTGAAGAGATTCCACCGTAAGACGTTGGCCCACGGAGGTGCCTTCTCTAGAAAAAGAAGGTACAAATCCTCTCTAACAAATCTAAAAAAAAAATTAAAATTTAAAAAATTAAAAAAAAATTGAGAAGGATTACACTGACAATGATCTGAACCATACAAACCTTTGCCGACACGGACCCATGCTCCCCTCACATTAACTTGAAAAATAATAACGTCCGTCGGCATTAATACAAGGGGCGGCCTAGCAGCCCTTGGCCGATCCTCTACATGCTGGTCAAAGTCGCACGAGGAAACCACAGGGAAACTTGACAACAAAGCTTCAGTTTCCTCCCACAGAGATGCTCCCTGTCCACTCCCTCATTGTTCTTCTTACTTGGGCCGGATCGGAAACAACTTCCCCTTTTACGGTTCAACGAGGGCGGCCGCCGAGGGACTGGGTCCGGGTCCGGGCCCTGTCGGGACGGGCCCTGCCGCACAGTGGGCCGCGGAGGCGGCCAATATTCTAGACGCGTTTTGAGCTCCAGAGTCGCGCTAGACATGACTCGAACCAGACGTGTGACCCCACCAATGGATTCCTCTCTCGAAGAGCAATCCATTGGTGGGGTCACAAGTGCCGTTTGGGCCTCATTGCTGAAAACGCGTCTATAATTTTGACCGCCTGTGCCGGGACACACGCAAACAACTATCACGCGGAAGCGCCATTCACGTTGCCGGCACCAAATCGGGGGACGCGAAAAAAAGGAAGCGGAAAACTTTGCCCAGGAGGCCTGGCGACCCTCGTGCGGCGAAAGCCTGATTAAATTCCGGAGATATACATTGCGTGAACTTTGAGTCGGACTGTACCTGCAACGGAAAACGCCGCTCCATCTTACGCAACAATGGATGCGCGGGCACAAAGGAGGCGCGGTAGAGTCCCCGAGAGGCGTTCGCCGAAAGATAAAAACAGCCACTTCCGCGCACTCCACTTTATGGAGCACTTGCCTCCGGGGCGGCCCGCTGAAAGTGCTGGAAGTTAGTATAATTGGAAAACAAGAGCTGCGACGGATGAACCCGTGGGGAAAGAAAGCGAGTTAGTGTTCAAGTTCCACTTGTTCCACGCGCCAGGCGTCGCGGGTGCGCTGTTTCATCCGCGAGGAAACTCGGTAGTACCTTCTCGGAACAGAGGCAGGGCACAGTGGGCCAGTGTAGGAGGTCAAAATCCCGGATACGTTTGGAGCTCCAGAGTCGCTAAAAAGGAGTCGAACCTATCATGTGACCCCACCAATGGATTGCTCTCCGAACGAGGAATACACTAGTGGAGTCACACGTTCGATTCGAGTCTCATTCAGCGACTCTGGACCTCAACACGCGTCCGGGACTTTGACCGCCTCCTCCGGCCCACTGTGCAAGGTACTGCCTCCGGCCCCAGCACCCCGATCCATTCGCCGCATCAAAAAGTTGGACACGTCGTGTGCTCTTCCGTTGCGGACAGGATATCCCCGACAGTGCGTCTGCCCGCCGCACAGTGGGCCAGCTCCACAGTGGGCCAGCTCCACAGTGGGCCAGCTCCACAGTGGGCCAGCTCCACAGTGGGCCAGCTCCACAGTGGGCCAGCTCCACAGTGGGCCAGCTCCATAGTGGGCCAGCTCCACAGTGGGCCAGCTCCACAGTGGGCCAGCTCCACAGTGGGCCAGCTCCACAGTGGGCCAGCTCCACAGTGGGCCAGCTCCACAGTGGGCCAGCTCCACAGTGGGCCAGCTCCACAGTGGGCCAGCTCCACAGTGGGCCAGCTCCACAGTGGGCCAGCTCCATAGTGGGCCAGCTCCACAGTGGGCCAGCTCCATAGTGGGCCAGCTCCACAGTGGGCCAGCTCCACAGTGGGCCAGCTCCATAGTGGGCCAGCTCCACAGTGGGCCAGCTCCACAGTGGGCCAGCTCCACAGTGGGCCAGCTCCACAGTGGGCCAGCTCCACAGTGGGCCAGCTCCACAGTGGGCCAGCTCCATAGTGGGCCAGCTCCACAGTGGGCCAGCTCCATAATGGGCCAGCTCCACAGTGGGTCAGCTCCACAGTGGGCCAGCTCCATAGTGGGCCAGCTCCAGAGTAGGCCGGAGTGAATTTGGGGCACACTCAATGTTTATGTAGAATTTTGTACGTGTAACTTGCACGATTTTGTGCATGTGGGGCAGCTCCATAATATTATGCGTAAAAATGCATAAATTTGGGCCAGTGCACAGTTTTATGCAAAACGTGGCGCAGCTCCACAGTATGCAGCTCCACAGTACACAGCTCCACAGTAGGCCTTTAGTGTGGGGGCTGCTTCGGCAACACAATTAGCGCGGAATTAGGGTGCGGTTCTTATTAAGGCGCTTTGCACGGACGGCATGAATACCATCATCATCGCCAACGGCCTTTTTGCACCGAATCAACTGCCGCCGCGACGCCTATTCGCGCCAAATGGGCTCCCCCCTCCGCGGAGGTGTCGGGCGCACAGTGGGCCAGAAGATGGCGCAGGCGGCCCAAAACTCTAAGCTCCACAGTCTCCACAATTGGGACTCGAACCGAACGTGTGACCCCACCAATGGATTCCTCGTTCGGAGAGCAATCCATGAGTGGGGTCGACACGTTCGGTTCGGGTCATGTGGAGCGACTGTGGAACTTCTAACGCGCCCGCGTCGTCTTCTGGCCCACTGGCAAGCGGCGCGCTCCGCGACACTCTCATTCCCGCAACGTGACGTCACATTCGTTTCAATACTTTGCCACATTCGTTTCCATGAAAATCGGCTTGGTTACGCACTTGTACAGCCGATTCACGCTTAAACGAATTTGACACGACATTCAAACGAACGTGACCCGAAGCACGTTCAGTCGACTGTGACATGGAATGGGAGTGAACACGGGCAGGATGGCTGGGTGGAGCGCACCATGGGATTGCATTAGTCGGGCTGTTGTCGGCCCGCGAGTGCTGGGGGAGGTGGCGGCCTGCATCCAACTTTATTTCCGGTCCGCCCCGACGTACGCACGGCACGGCCGAGAAAATGACGCCGCCGGTGGCACCTCGCGCAACCCTTTCGCCACCCAGCGCCGCCGGACCAGAGCCCCCTTCACCCAGGCGCGCTCCATCAATCAAAGACAAAGATGAGAGGAAGGGAGGCGAGGAGAAGAAGTAGTCCTGGAGAGGAAAAAAAAAACATTACAACTTCGAGACAGAGATATGCGAGGCCAAGGAGTACTTCATCATGTCCGGGCCAGCAGGACAGAGGCACCACCGGGGGGCGCGGACACCCCACCTTCAAAACGAGATATTATTCCACGCGGCAGAGAGAAGCGACACAAGTTTTCTTCTACGGAGACAAGTTTGCGCGCATTGCTAAGGGGAACCGTATGGGAGGCACTCCCGAAGCATGACCGCAAGCACCACTTCCACCACAGCCGGTGGCAGTAAGGCCTGCCTGCGCGCTTCGCTGGCACTGAGTGTCTTGCCTTGCCCACCGTATCGAAACAAACCGCACCAAACCGCTGCAGCCACTCTCGGCGGCTCGCTCGGCGGCTCGCTCGGAGACGGACGAGGAGGCAGCGATGGCCGCGCGATGGGGACGGCCAGGCGGGACGGCAGCAGGGCGGCGAGGCACAGTGGGCCAGAGGACGACTCGTGGAGGTGGTTAAAATTCCGGAGGGGCTTTGAGCTCCAGAGTCGCTAAACGGGACTCGAGCCGAACGTGCGACCCCACCAATGAATCGCCGTCCAAGCGAGGAATCCATTTGGTTCGAATCCTGTTTAGCGACTCTGGAGCTCGAAACGCGTCTAAAGTTTTGGCCGCCTGCGCCGGTCTTCTGGCCCACTGTGCGAGGGGGAGGCTGAGCGGAGGGGATAAAGACTGCGTGTCTGTCGTGATGTATCGTGCGAGGAGGGAGAGAGAGGAAGGACGCGACGCCATTCATCAAGGCGAGGCGGATAGGATCCAATAGTTCCCGCATCGACTGCATTTACACACACGCCTGGTGGTGGCCGCACCGCACAGTGTGGGCCAGAAGGCCGGCGCAGGCGGCAAAAACCGCAAGACGCGTTTTGAGCTCTAGAGTTGCTAAACAGGACTCGAACCGTGACCCCACCAACGGACTCCTCGTTCGGAGAGCGATTGGTGGGGTCACGTCACACGTTCGGATCGGTCCCATTTAAGCGACTCTGAAGCTAAAGGCGCGACTAGATTTCTGGCCGCCTGCGCCGTTCTTCTGGCCCACAGTGCACCGCACGCCAGTATGCACCTGCACGACTCAGTGCTGCCCCTCAAGCGGAATGCAGTCCGGCGAACTCATTAGCCTGATGAGCGTTTCGTTTCATCGCTTTGCGGGATGTGTGGCATGTCACCGCGCACACAGCGGATACCTCAAAGCGAGTAGGGCCAATCGAGCACCCGTAAACCCAGCGGTTGAAGTCAAAGGCCTCCTCTATGAAGCACTATATGCCAGCACGGCAACGCAACGTCGCAGAGCGGAGTCACAGCAGCAGTGCAGGGCGAAAGCAGCGTCCGCGCTTCCCCTTCCCTGCTGCCCACCCCGCGGACAAAGAGCTCATTTTTCCAGGCTGAGCCGCTGGGAAACCCGGACGCCGTTTTTGCCGCGTGCGCGCTGCGCAAAACCGTTAACAGCTTGTGACCAACCGTGCAGAAAAAAAAAAAAAAACTATCACTGACAAAACCCGTCGCAGTTCTGTTGCAAGAGGAACGTGGGGTGGTCAAGGGGAAGTTACTGTGAATTTTGGTGTACGAATCAAAAGAATTTCAGTTGAATTTAGATGAATTTCGGGCAACAACTTCTAAATTTTAAGAAACGTTTCGATAAATTTCAGCAAGTTTTAAATTTTTGGTGATTTTTTGTGGACAAATTTGGCGGCATGAGTTATTTCCCCTTGGTGCACCATTTGGCAGTACATGCGGTCGAGGCGGGGGCGTGGCGCCGAAGTGACAGGACGGCTTGAGACGGCCGCAGCCGAGGCTACCGCCCGAGACGGGGCCTGGCCGCCGGCCCCATTCCTTGTTAAGCTGACCTGTGCCGCGCGTTGCTTGTAGTGCTGGCGGCAGCAAACCACACTCCTCAGGCGGTCCAAGCCCTGTCAGAAATATCGGACAGCCTTCGTCACCGCCAGTCAGCCGCTTAGGCGCTCACGAACTCGAAGCGGCCCATTCACGGAGCGGCGGCCGGAGCAAATTGACTCGTCTAATTGAGAAACCCAGCCTCTGCCTCCTCTCCTTGTGTATTTCAAAGGTCCGTCGCGCTGACCGCGCCGCGCAAGGGGCTTTGCTTTCAAACGGCATAGGCGCTGCCTCGGTTAAATTGGATGTGGGAATGGGGGGGGGCCATGCAAGGTGTTCGGCCCTTTCCGTTAACGCTTCGCCCCACGATTTTTTTTTTCTAACCCTATAACGCAAGAGGAAGAAAGGGCCGTCCCCGGTTGAGGGCTCTTTCACCGTAACGCGGTGGCCAATTCAAGAGATCCGCGGAGAGAACGTATCAAGTCCCAAGCAGTGCTCAGGCACCGTCACGCCGCCGCGCGGCCGGCCGGCACCAACAGGCGCCTCAACCGGACAAACGCAATCAGAGGCCTCCCCGCGCGTGCCTGGCAGAAACAACCGACCCTCAATCGCGCAAGCTCAGGACGTTTTCCATATTTATGCAAGTATACTTCCGTCTCAATTTTCTTTTCCGGCACGGCCCTTCAGGGCCCGGGCGCGGTGCTTGGCGAAAGCGCCCCCCGTCCCAGGGGGAGAGCCGGAGGCGAACGAAGCACTTGGCGCGCGCTCGGCGGCAGAGCGGCACGGCGCGCACGCGCACACGCACGCGCACGCGCACACGCACGCACACGCGCACGCACAGCGGCGCCTGCTTGTTGGGAGGTATTAGGCACCACCTTGCCAGCGTTGCTGGCGGTGCGGGGCCGCGGCCGCGCCGGGCGCAAACTTCCAAGGGCCATTCCAACTAAGTTGGCCTGGCCGCGGCCTGGCCAGCTGCAGCGGCCTCCTGGGGACGGATCCGCGTGGAGCTGATGCCGACAGTGGCCGGCACCGCGAGCACCGCGACCGCCAACTTGGCCGACGCGGCCCCCGTCAGACGGACCCACGGACCGTAAATTACGGCGGCCGGGAGCACAGTGGGCCAGAAGACCGGCGCAGGCGGCAAAAACTCCAGACGCGTTTTGAGATTCAGAGTCGCCGTATGGGACTCGAATCGAACGTGTGACCCCCCACTAATGGATTCCTCGTTCAAAGAGCAATCCATTGGTGGGGGGGGGCACGTTAGGTTCGAGTGCCATTCAGCGACTGGAGCTCCAACCGCGTCCGGGATTTCAGCCGCCTGCGCCGGTCTGCTGGCCCACTGTGCGGCGGGTGGCCCGCTGGGCGGCGCGGCGGGTGGCACGCCGAAGGAAAGTGGCCATGCGTCGCGCCGTGCACGCCTTTGTGATCATTATGAAATTTTAATATTTTCCACTCGGGGTAATTTATGTGAGGAGGCAGCGCGCGACAAAAGTAGGGTGCCGGCGTCCTACGGCGGCAAGGTCACAGCGGGGAGCCTGGAGGTGGGGCAGGCGGAGACGAGTCCAAATGAAAGTCGACAGCGCGCTGTGCGAAGCGGACTAATCGCAGGCCGAACATGCAGTGGAAAAAAAGGGGAAGCTTCTCATTTACCTTCCATTATTCGGGACTGCGCCGGACTCGGCGGCGTTCTCATTAATGCCTCCCCTGGCGCGCGCCTCGTCTGCCCGACGCCAGCGCGCACAGTGGGCCAGAAGACGGTCGAGGCGGCCAAAACCCTAGACGCGTTGTGAGCTCCAGAGTCGCTAAATAGGACTCAAATCGAACGCATGACCCCACCAATGGATTGCTCTCGAGACGAGGAATCCATTGGAGGGGGTCACACGTTTGAGTCGAGTCCCATTTTTCGACGCTGGAGCGCAACGCGTGTCTCGGATTTTGACCGCCTTCACTGATCTCCTGTCCCACTGTGCGCCAGCGCCACCTCGCGGTGCAAGACGGCCACATCAACCCCGGCGAACTGCCGCTGCTCTGCACCCGCCTCCCGCCCCAATCAAACTGTCTAACGCACAAATTAACACAACAAGCTTGGCAATCAAGTTCCCGCCGGGGCAATGGCCGCGCCGCAGCTAGGAGGCCCGACACTTGGCACGAGAATGGAGAGTTGTGCCAGTAGGGTAAATTACGAGGATTAGGTTACTCTCGACGCCCACAGCGGGGTCATAGAACAAATTTCGAACACGAGGTTGACACTCGCGGCATCACCGATTGATATCATTTTCTATTTATTTCCTGTTTCTGGTATTCAAGTGAGGGCCTCGGCAGCATGATTCGCCTGTCAGAAGTCAAGCCAATGCCAGACGCAGCCTCCCTGGTGGGCGCGGCAGCGCGGCACGGCACGGCACTCACGCGCACGTAATGCCTGTTCGGTCGTTACTCGTATTGGGCCAAAAGCTGCCCCGCCCCGTGGCGCTGCGGCTGTTAATTTAATTAGCTTTCACACAGCGCATGACTGTTGCTAACGACGACAGCAGCACACATGGCGTGCCTCGGCCCGCCCTGTGATCCGCCCTCCGCCGCCCCACGGCCCGCGCAGTCACTGCATCCTTACCCCGCGCCATGCAGTCCAGCCGGAAGACCAGTGGATGGAGGCGGTCAAAATTCCCTACGGGTTCTGAGCTCCAGTCGCTAACTGGGACTCGACCCGAACGTGTGACCCCACCAATGGATTGGTCTCCGAACGAGGAATCCATTGGTGGGGGTCACACGTCCGGTTCGAGGCCCATTTAGCGACTCTGGACCTAAAAACGCGGCTAGAGTTTTGGCCGCCAGCGCCCGGTCTTCTGGCCCACTGTGGGTCCGAGCTAACCTGGGCCGCATTGCCGATGTGCCCCGCCGGCCAGGGCCAGGCGGCGCCCAGGATTGTACCGGGCACCGGGGTCGCTATTCCCATTAGCCATTCCAGCCCAAAACTGGGAATGGAACCCGTTGTGCCCGCCGCGCCGCGCTCTGGAGCGGCGCGCTGGAAACTGGAGCGGTCCGGTAAGTGCGTTCTCCAGCATCGCCCGCGCTGCAGTCGCGTGAGGCGGCATCATAAGAGGGGGAGGGGGGTGTAGTAGCGGCTGCGGCGGCCAGGCCTAGGCTACCGCAACCCTCTTCAATTAATTCGGCATGCGTTCGCAGTCCACCGGCCGGGCGGGGATGGGGCGGCCTGGCCGATGTGCCGATGTGCCGGACGCACGAACGGGCGCCGCGGGCGGAGCGACATTGTGCCGAAGGACAATGAGCGCGGACGGATGAAAAGTTGCTGCGGTAGCGTCGCTCGCTCTGGCGATATTCGAAACGGGGATGCGGTCCGGTGCGTCGCGCTGCGGCCCCGCCGCCGAGGGGGCTGCGGCGCGCGGAACAGTGGGCCAGAAGACCGGCGCAGGCGGACAAAACTCTAGGTGCGTTTTGAGATCCAAAGTCGCCAAATGAAACTCGAACGTGTGTTCGCAGAGCAGTCCATTGGTGGGATCGCACATTCGGTTGGAGTCCCATTTAGCGGCCCTAGAGATTACCAGGCGGTCCACCGGTCATCTGGCCCACTGTGCGCGGGGAGTGAATGGAACGGAACGCGGTGGAGGCGGCCGTCACTTCAACAACTGCTGTGTGTCCACAAACATGGCAGTGTCTAAATATGTCACCGCCGTTTCCGGGAAATGAAGCGCGAGTTTAAGTGATACACTCCACCCGTTGCCTTGCCGCCTGCCTGCTGCGGTCCCCGCCGCCCGCTCCGAATAATTAGAAATTCCCTTGAAGGCGCGGCGGCAGCAGCGAGCTTCTCGACAAACACGGAATGGGCCTCGCGCCGCGGCACGAACACACCCCAGCCCGCACGCGCACCTACGCGTAAACACTCGCGCAGTCATTGAGTGATTGTGCTCCGCGCTCCGCGGGGCGACGCGACCACGTCGGCAAGGGGAAGTAACTCCACCCAAATTTGAACACCAAAATTCACAAAGAAGAAGAAATGAAATTTACTGATATTTATTAGAATTCGTCGAAATTCTAATATAAATATAGTAGTTTTTGCCAGAAATTCGTCGAAATTCTTCTGAAATTCCTTTGATTTGTACACCGAAATTCACAGTAATTTCCCCTTGGACGTCGGCAGACTCGTTTCGCCCCAATGATGGAATCGAGATAGCACTGTGAAGTGAAACAGGCTGGACACCAACGTTAAGCGTTAAATTATACGAGATCTTGTGGCTGGGCCAGAGGACCGGTGGAGGCGGTCAAAATTACCGAGGCAGTTTGAGCTCCTGAGTCGCTAAATGGGACTGCCGAATGTGTGACCCTACCAACAGATTCCTTGTTCTTAGAGCATTGGTGGCGTCACACGTTCGGTTTAGGTCCCATTTAGCGACCCTGGAGCTCAAAAAGCGTCTCGGATTTCGGCCGCCTCAACGGTCTTCTGGCCCGCTGTTTGCGGGGGGCGCGCGTCGTTGGCGCGGCCGCGCCATGTCAGCCTCCGCGTCCACCGCAGCGGCGCCCCTCCGCACTAACAAGCGCCAAACTTGCCCAATTAATTGCCTGTTTGTCTGCTCGTTCTCCTCGTTCGACCACCTCCCGCAGGCGCCCCGCTCGGGTCCGTTGGACACAGTGCGACCGACGGGACGACCGGAGCACTCCGATTCCGTCACCGCAGCCAGGGCCCTCGTGTTCCAAGTGTCCCGACGCAGTCGGCGCCGCCGGCCCGGTTGACCGCTCCTCGGTGCTCAGGCCCCGCCGCCCTGACCACCGCAGCACAGTGGGCCAGAAGACCGGCACAGGAGGCCAAAACTCTAGATGCGTTGGGAGCTCCAGAGTCGCTAAATTGGACTCGAATACGTGTGTTCGGAGAGCAATCGATTGGTGGGGTCGCACGTTCGGTTCGGAGTCCCATTTAGCAACCCTAGAGGTCAAAAGCCGTCGGGAATTTCAACCGGCTCCACCGGTCTTCTGGCCCACTGCGCCCTGCGAGCACCCCCTGCCCCAAATCACCACGCTGACTACCCAAGTGCAACATTAAGCCCCGATCGATTCAACAAGTCCGAGCGTGCCCCGCAAGACGCTCGCCGCACCGCCCTGCCCGGCCCTGCCCCACCGCGACCCTCGACCGGCGGCGGCGGCCTCATCAGGATGCATGATGAGAGTCTGCTGCACAATCAATGCGGCCCGTGGGCGCCCGTGGGCACCCGTGGGCCCGTCGCACTGCGGGGACGCTGCGCGTGTTTCGCAATCAATAAGACAATCTCGGTGTAATTTTCGGCCTCGAGCGAGCGGAAGAAAATCCATTGGGTAGCTCGACGCCGCACAGTGGGCCAGAGGACCGGCGCAGGTGGCCGAAATTCGAGACGCGTTCTGAGCTCCAGAGTCAATAAGCGGGACTCGAAACAAACGTGTGACCCCATCAATCGATTGCTCTCCGAACGAGGAATCTATTGGTGGAGACACGCGTTGGTTCGAGTCCCATTTAGCGACTCTGGGGCTAAAACCGCGTCCACAATTTTCGCAGCCTGCGCCGGTCTTCTGGCCCACTGTGCGCCGGGGCTTTTCCTGGCAGGATCAGTGTCATTTTGATTGCTCTTGACAAATCTCACCGTTTTATTGCGTCTCCTCTTCACGCTGGCGGAGGCGGTTGGCTGCACACGTCCTGGTTCACATTCGAGTCTAATTGGACAGGCCGCCCCTGTTTGCTTCCCCAGTTATTGGACTCCATCCTTACCAGGTTCGGCTCGGCTCTCTATTTTAAGTCCACAGGACAGCCAAATAATGTCACCAAGTCAGCCGCCGGGCTTAGTGGGTCAGAAGACCGTTAAGGCGACCAAAATTATAGACGCGTTTAGAGATCCAGAGTCGTGAAATGGAACTCGAATCGAACGTGTGACCCCACCAATGGATTGCTCTCCAAACGAGGAATGCATTGTTGAGGCCACGCGTTCGATTCGAGTCCCATGTAGCGACTCGGTGGCTTAAGACGTATCCGGGATTTTGGCCGCCTCAACAGTGTTCTGACCCACTGTGCGGGAGATCGCATACAAAGAGTCTCGCACGGCGAGATCGCAACGACTACCCCATCGCCTCACGGATGCCTCACAGCCGAGTGAGCAGACAAGTGGCAGAGAAAAAGGAGAGTTGAGAGAGATTAACACAAATTCCGATAACGATCATAACGACGAGAGGCACGACTTTCCTTTCGCTAGGACGGCCAGAGCGGAGCAGCGGCCATCAAGAGGCAGACGGGCGGGCAGGGGGCGGCAGCGGGGGCGGCAGCGGGGGCGGCAGCGGGGGCGGCAGCGGGGGCGGCAGCGGGGGCGGCAGCGGGGGCGGCAGCGGGGGCGGCAGCGGGGGCGGCAGCGGGGGCGGCAGCGGGGGCGGTAGGGAGCGGCAGCGGGGGGCGGCAGCGGGGGCGGCAGCGGGGGCGGCAGCGGGGGGCGGCAGCGGGGGGCGGCAGCGGGGGGCGGCAGCGGGGGCGGCAGCGGGGGTGGTAGGGAGCGGCAGGGGGGTGGACAAAAGTAAAGCCGAAGAAAAGAGCCGTAAAGTTCCGAGATGACGGATGCGACGCAAAGTGTGGTCTAGCAGGGAGCGCGGCGGGGGAGGAGGAGATGCTAAGGGGATGAGGCTCACGGCAACCATGCGGCCCCGAGGCGCGACGCCGCCGCTCCAAGATGGGGTAATTGTGCGTGGCAACGCGAGACGCGGTGATCATGCACGGAAAGCAGAGCAGGCCGTGACGGAGCAGCGCATCCATTCTCCATCCGCGCACCGCCCCACGCACCACACCCTGCTCGCGTGGCCAGGAAGGAGTCCGACAAAACGGCCGCGACTGATGGCGGCGCGCCGACTGGACTTGGGCCCGCCCAGTGCGGGCCAGAAGACCGGCCCAGGCGGCCAAAACTCCAGACGCGTTTTGAGCTCCAGAGTCGCTGAACAGGACTCGAACCGGACGTGTGACCCCCACCAATGGATTCCTCGTTCGGAGACCGATCCATTGGTGGGGTCACACGTTCGGGTCGGGTCCCAGTTAGCGACTCTGGAGCTCAAAACGCGTCTGGGATTTTGACAGCCTCCACCGATCTCGCGGCCCACTGTGCCCCGACAGGCTGACGCACGGCCGCCAAGTTGGGGCCGCGCCACAGCGGCCTGTGTACACACTTCTTTCATTCGGCAAGCCGAGGAAGACCGATCGAGTCGCTCAAACTTGCTTTCACCTTTTCAGCTCTGACGAGGCGTGGCGGCGCGGCGACGCGGCGGCGGCGGCGGTGCACGAAAAAAAAGATTCGTTGACCCAACGTAAAAAAAATCGTTGGTTTCGTGGTAACCAAAAAAATTTATTTACGTAACGAATAATTTGCTGGTAACAATCCGTTGGCGGAACAAATATTTAAAGAGACAAAATCACAAATCTTCAACGAATTTTTTTGTTGTGCTAAAAGATTGTTCATTGTACCAACAAATTATTCGGTACGCGAACCAATTTTCCGGTGGACACGGAATCACGTTTCCGTCGAATCAACGAACTCGTTCTTTTTTTTTCGTGTGGCAGTGCGCCGCAGCCAGGCGTATCAGCAAAATGTGCTCCCACAGAAGCCACTGACCTGGAAATGGAGTAGAATACATGTTAGCATCAACGAGTCCATGCTGCAAACGGTGTGCAAAATGAACTGCTGCTCCACGGGTAAGCCCGCGCATACCGCACTGCTTTCCCGAAGGGCGCAGAGCATCGCCACATGGCGGCGGTGCAGGCACGCAGCAGCACCCGCCGCACAGTGGGCCAGAAGACCGGTGCAGGCGGCCGAAACTTTAGACGTGTTTTGAGCTCCAGAGTCGCTCATTGGGACTGGAATCGAATGTGTGACCCACCGATGGATTCCTCGTTCGGAGAGCCATCCATTGGTGGGGTAACACCCATTTCGCGACCCTGGTGCTCAAAACGCGTCTAGAATTTTGGCCGCCTTGACGGTCTTCTGGCCCACTGTGCGCTGCGCACACACGGCCGGTCTGATCCACCCCGCGAGCGCGGCGCGTCGCAGGTGCATCCCTAGGTGCACGCCCAGTCCCACTGCACTCAGCAAGTTTAGAACGAACGGGTGGGGGAGGACTCACGGGGACAGATTGATCCGAGAGTTTGCTGATTGCAGTGCGGGAGGAAAAAACACAGCGGCGGTGCAGCCGGGAGTGAAGTCCTCGCGGCTGGGAGGGGCGGAGGGAGGGAGGGAGGGAGGGAGGGAGGGGGGAGGGAAGACTAAGGGGTTCGACGAGGGGCGGAACCGACCCACAAACGTATCGCTCATTCCTAAGAACATTTTGAAGAAGAGGCCGTCCGACCCGAGGCACAGTGGGCCAGACGACCGGCGCTGACTGCCAAAAAAGGCACGTTTTGAGCTCCATAGTCGCTGAACGGGACTCGAACCGAACGGGTGACCCCACCAATGGATTCCTCGTCCGGAGAACAATCCATCGGTGGGGTCACGCGTTCGGTTTGAGTCCCATTTAACGACTCTGGAGCTCAAAACGCGTTCAGAGTTTTGGCCGCCTGCACCGGTTCTGTGCGAGGGCGGCCCATCACTGCGAAGCCCGTCCTCCCGCTCCGCGCTCGAGGATCCCATTGAAACATTATTCACGCCGTTTGCCGTAATGCATGCAGGGTCGCTGTAAGGCCGTGCCAAGCCGCAGTCTCTGCCCGGTCGACAGGCTGATTAACACATCACGGGCCGCCGATGAGGCAAAAAAAATGTGTAAGTATCAAATGGGGTAAAAAATGAATTACCAAATCCATTCTAAGGTTTTGGAACCCTGCCTTGGTGTCACCCAGACAGCCAGGGTCCAGCCTGGCCCCGCGCGACTAGGGCAAATTCTCACCCACAAGCCACGCAGCCTGACGGGAGAGAAGGATAAAATGGGCGGCAGACAAAAACGCGGGAAGAAAAGTGCCAAAGAAGACAAAGACGAGAAGAAGAAGGGGAGCGCGGAGAGCCCCCCCCCCCCTCCCCTGCACTCACACAAGAGAGGGGCACAAAGAGCAGCCATAGCCATTAGTGGTGCAGCGGCAACGTATCGTACGACCGACTCGATACCAGCGGGGAAGGAGTGGATTCAACGTTGACCCTTTCTCGTGGGAAAAAGGGGTGGAAATCCATTAGTTGTTTATTTTGTGT
>CM060087.1:11467407-11601163 GCA_030522485.1 Stenchaetothrips biformis | reverse complement strand
GCCGCCCGAAGTACGCCCATTTCGCTCCGCGGAAATGCATTCGGCGTTTCGAGTGAATAGGGGCGCCGTATACGACGGGACCGTAGACCGGGCCGAGGCCGGGCGGGCTGAGGTATGGCCGAGCCGCAGAAATGGCACACGGCCCTACGCAAGGCCTCCCCAATAATCATAATATCAACCCGGCCAAGACCTATCGGGGAGCCTTCGGAGTGGGCTGGGGGAGGGGGGAGGGGGGGGGGGTCTTGCCCGCGGCAGGCAGGTATTGCGGCGCGAGAGACGCACGTGGCCGAAGCGCATGCCGCTCCTTCAAGCCGCACAGTGGGCCAGAAAAACGGCGCCGGCGGCCAAAACTCTAGACGCGTTTTGAGCTACAGAGTCGCTAGATGGGACTCGAACCGAATGTGAGACCCCACCAATGGATTGCTCTCCGAACAAGGACTCCATTGGTGGGGTCTCACGTTCGGTCCGAGTCCTGTTTAGCTCAAATCGCGTCTAGAGTTTAGGCCGCCTGCGTCGTTCTTCTGGCCTTTTGTGGAAGTGCAGTAACGGTCGAGTGGAGTGAAGCCACCGAATGATACTCTTGCGTGAAATACGTAACTACCATCTTGGCGCGGTATGGCGATCGGGTTTGCCTCGCACTGTCACTTGCTGCCTCCTTCTTTGAAGCCGTTTTTCTGAAGGGGTCCACGATCGCAGTGGGGCCCCGCTTTTGAGGAGCGCTGCTCCGTCTTGGGGAAAACATTTCCGTCGAGCGGGGACCGCAGCGCTGCTGCTGCCGACTCTTTGTACCCAGTTTCCAGCCTTCCTACGAGCGTCGGCGCAGCGTCGGTATATGCTAACATTTATTTTACTTTTCCAAACGGGTCCGGGGATGAGATCTATTTTTCATGGCCGCTTGCGCCCGGGCGCGCAGCCACCACGGCATGCCAGGCCGGCCGGCCGGCCCTGCCGAAGCCGCAGTCGCGCATCGCCAAATAGGCGCAGAACGCGGCGGCCCATACCGTGCTTCGGGTCCATTTACTTCCGGGCGCAAGCGGCAGACCAAACCCTCCACCATTTTGGAGGATGTTAAATAAATAAGCGGCCGTTATAGGTTCCGATCCATTGTCTGCCGAATTTCACTCGGCACCCATCTGATTCCCGCTAACGAGCCGTCCCGAAAGGTTTTCCCCCGGCCGACGACCTGCGCGCGGTCAAGAACCACCGTCCTCCCGAGAGCGTCGCCTTTGCGGCTCGCGTTTCACCCCCAAACGGCGGTGCAAGCCTTTTGGCCAAACTGGCCGGGCAAAACACACACGGGTGGCACTGCCCGGATACTTGATGCAGCCCCATGTGCTTTGGAGGCCGGCCGACGGGTGCACAGTGAATATTTAACGGGGCCGCTTGTCGAGGCTGCGAGCCTAGGGCAGGGCAGCTCTTACATAATTGCACGCCGCACACTGCCATCCTGCCCCCCCCCCCCACTTCTTCTTTCGATGATTCCATTCCAGCCATCTCATTGCCCTCGCCAACTCTCTCTCTCTCTCTCTCTCTCTCTCTCTCTCTTCTCTCTCTCTCTCTCTCTCTCTCTCTCTCTCTCGTTGCCTCTCCTTTTCATCTCAGTCCCGGCCAGCCCCCTGCAGTCTCCCCTTCCCCCCATCCTCCCCCCACAGATCATACCTGCCCCACTCCACGCGACGTACATCGGAAATCCATTTGCCCGTCGTCACGTCGTGACACCGCGTGACAACGCCTTGACACGCCGTCACGGGGCACGCCACGGCCATCAAGGTGCGGACTTCCCCGCCGGCGGCGTCCCCCCCCCCCCACCTCCCCCCTTTTCCCAGCGCGGTGCATCTTGCATATTCAACACGCAGTAAAGAGAGACAAGAAATACCGGCGGCGCGCAGTTGCCGCACCAACCCGTGTGCGCAGTCCGACTCACAGCAACACTCTGCAAGAAGGGGCGTCTCGCGACGGCCGGGCCCCATACCGCTCCGCGCCCCACCGCGCCGGGCCCCACACGCCAGCCCCAAGTCACCTCCTCACCCTCAGCAGCGGCTCAATTGAAAATCGAGTTTGGCTGGCGGCAAAGTTTGGCGTTCGGGTGTGACAAAACGCGGATTGGTCGGTCGCCATGGAGACCGCGCGGGAGGCAGGCCGAAAGGGCGGCGCCCCTGGGTGGGCGGCCTCGGCGGGCGGCCGGCTGGGCCCTTTTTCGGCATCCAGAGGACGAATCGGACGGGGAGACACCAAAGGGCCAAGTGCAGTGCAGTCCGTGCGCAGGAACCAGGCCAGCGCCGCCAGCGACCATGGGAACGGCCGCACCGAGGGGCTGTGCGCTCGCGTCACTCCATCCGTAATGCGTCATAGCGCTGCGCGCAACCGAAGCATACCATAAACTTTCCGAATTTCACCTTACTATGAATTGTTTACATTACAGACGTAAAATTCGAGTCACAGCAGGCCCCAGTTTGGAGAGCGCGCCTGCATACCTCCTTGAACTCGAGAGGAATGTATCGATGTACGCCAGCGCGCCTGAATGTGTGTGCGTGTTTGACAAACTCTGCGTGAGAGAGAGAGAGAGAGAGAGAGAGAGAGAGAGAGAGAGAGAGAGAGAGAGAGAGAGAGAGAGAGAGAGAGTACGTATGTGTTGTACGTGTGTGTGCGCGCGCGCTCCTGTTCTGTGCGTGTGTGAGTCACTGCCCGGCCGTTTGCGGGGGGCAGGTGGCGGGCGGGGGTGCGCCAAGCCATCGGGGCAAACTTGTCCAAACACGGATGGACGCTGTCTGCACCAACTCGGGCCGGACCGGCAACCGGTCTAGCGCGGCGCAGCGCGGCACTTAATGCAATTCAAAGGCCCGACGGATAAGGGGGCGGGGTGGCGGGGGCCGGAGGCAGTTTAGGTCGGTCAAAAATGCGAGTATTTTTTTATTTTATTTTTCTTCAATTTTTTTCATTTAATATTTTTATTAAGGTCGGTCACAAATTGGTCGGTCTTATTTTTGTCGGTCTACTTAAGGTATTTCAAATGATCTGCTCCGGTAATTTCCCCCCACCCCCAATCATAATATTTTAGCTGGCCAATCATTTCCAATCAATTCCAATCGCTTCCAGTCAAATCTAATCAGTTACAATCACATTCCAATCATTTACAATCAGTCTGAATCATTTACAATCAGTCTTAATCATTTACAATCGTTTCGGAAATGTCTAATCATTCAACCCTTTTCAAATCACTTCCAATTAGTGCAATCAATTTTATCTCCAATCATGGCTCAAAATTTTCGGGAGTGATGGACCCCTCGGGTCGCACCCATCCTTGCGTCAGCGAGGCGTCGTCGTGCCCACTACGTGTCGTGCCCGCTGTGTGTCGTGCCCACTGTGTGTCGTGCCCACTGGGCGCGGGCTAAGACGGCCCCAGTGACACCTATATCGCGCGCGCTGCTCCATTCCCTCCGCTTCGTTTCACCCTCGTCGTCCGCATTTTTGCTTTGTATTCATTAAAGCGGCGGAGTCTCGCAAAGGACGAAGAGGGGAGCGCGGGACCGTCGGGGGCGCCGCGCACCGGGACATAACAACGCAGGGTTTATGTTTCCGTCGCCGTGCCGCCGCCGGGCCCTGGCAGCCCCGCCAGCCCCGCCGGCCCCGCCGGCCCCGCCAGCCCCACCGGCCCCGCCGGCCCCGCCAGCCCCGCCAGCCCCGCCAGCCCCGCGGCCCCGCCAGCCCCGCCAGCCCCGCCAGCCCCGCCAGCCCCGCCAGCCCCGGCGGCACACAGTGGGTAGCGACAGGAGGGTCGCTAACAGTGGGCACACAGACAGACACAGCCCGCTGAGCAGCGGCGCACGGCCGCACGGACCGCAGGAGGCTGGCTGCCTCCACTGCACGGCCATGCACGGCCTGCACCCAACTCCACGCGGGGGGACCCCCCCCCCCCCCCCCCCCCAACGGTACACCGGGGCCATTCCACGCCAGACCACCGAACCCCTAAAATGACCTATCTCAGATTTAACTTATTTTTGGTTGACTTGTAGGTACCAACCCCCCAAACTCCCAAACCAAAGGGTTTTGAAAAATATCAAACGGTTTAGTAATAGGAGCACTTTGAATATTGATCTTTTTACTTAAGTTTTATTTCACTTTTTTCATGAAAAATCTTTTTTTGAACGCCAGTGAGGGTTTTGGTTTATGATTTCCTTTCTAATAAGTCCGAAGAAAGGTTGAAGTGGGTTCGGCACTCTGGTGCTTCCAATTAGGGTATTTTTACTTAGGGAAATTTGTCAAAATTACTAAAAATTTGCTCTACTGAAAATACGTTGTCATGGATTTGGCTCATTTTTTGGTCAAATGAAGGTAGTTATTAGTCGAACAAATCCCTGAAAGAAAACCTTTGACTTGGGCACATCTTCAACTTAACGGGAAGAAAAGTTGAGATTTCACTATGAACGGTTTCGTTAAAATGGCCTGAGCACCAACAGTTTCTTCTCGTATGAAGTTCTAGGACTCAAAATGAGATGAATATGAATAAAAGTCAATTCAATAAGAAGTAAGGAGTCATGTTTCTATTTATGAATGCATTGCGCATTGCAGTATAGGAAGCCAAGTTTGGAGATAACGACTAAAATTTCGACGTAACTCACTGGTAGTATCAAACTCCAATTCATGCTATAAAACCTTCATAAACAGTTACACATGATTCCTTTCTTCTTATTGAATTGACTTTTATTCATATTCATCTCATTTTGAGTCCTAGAACTTCATACGAGAAGAAACTGTTGGTGCTCAGGCCATTTTAACGAAACCGTTCATAGTGAAATCTCAACTTTTCTTCCCGTTAAGTTGAAGATGTGCCCAAGTCAAAGGTTTTCTTTCAGGGATTTGTTCGACTAATAACTACCTTCATTTGACCAAAAAATGAGCCAAATCCATGACAACGTATTTTCAGTAGAGCAAATTTTTAGTAATTTTGACAAATTTCCCTAAGTAAAAATACCCTAATTGGAAGCACCAGAGTGGCCGAACCCACTTCAACCTTTCTTCGGACTTATTAGAAAGGAAATCATAAACCAAAACCCTCACTGGCGTTCAAAAAAAGATTTTTCATGAAAAAAGTGAAATAAAACTTAAGTAAAAAGATCAATATTCAAAGTGCTCCTATTACTAAACCGTTTGATATTTTTCAAAACCCTTTGGTTTGGGAGTTTGGGGGGTTGGTACCTACAAGTCAACCAAAAATAAGTTAAATCTGAGATAGGTCATTTTAGGGGTTCGGTGGTCTGGCGTGGAATGGCCCACCGACAACATTTTTACAAGTTAAATACGACCTGAAACAAGCGCGCCAAGGCCGCGAACACCATTTTACTCGCCCGCCATAACACAAAAAAAAATAAATTGATTGAACTTTGGGACAAAGCAGAGCGGGCCCAAAACTGCAGTCCGTTGGCTGTTAATTGAAATTTGCGCAGCCCGAATCAACAAAAACAAAACGACGAACAGCGATTCCCACTCTCGGCGATGTGCCGCTCGTAGCCGTCGGCGAGACAGTGTCTTCCTCAAAACTTTTGCCCCTGAATGTAGGCAATTCCGGCACCCCCTCGCTTCGGCCCGCGGCGCCGCGCCACCGCCGCCGCGCTGCCGAATCAATCGACGCCTTGGCCTACGGCACAGCGGGCCCAGCAGACAGGCGCAGGCGGCCAAACCTCTAGACGACGCGTTTCGAGCTCCAGAGTCACCGAACGTGCGACCCCACTTATGGATTCCTCGTTCGGAGAGCAATCCATTGGTGAGGTCACACGTTCCGTTCGAGTCCCTTTCAGCGACTCTGAAGCTTAAGACGCGTCCGGTCTTCTGGCCCACTGTGCGACAGTCTACGACAGTCTCCGGACAGTGACAGTCTACAGCCCCCAAGCTAACAACGCGAACTTCAGCCTCACAAGCTGCCGCATGCTAATTCAAGCAGCCAGCCTAGGCGCCGCGGTGAGGGCGCAGCACGGTGGGCCAGGGGGCAGGGGGCAGGGGGCAGGGGGGAGGGGGCAGGGGGCAGGGGGCAGGGCCAGGGGGCATTATACGCGACGGACAAAACGACCGCAATCGCCGCACCACGCGCGGTATTAAAAAGTTGGAGAAGCGGAAAGTTAAATGACGATTGAGTTGGCGATGGTGATTGGGGCATCGATTCAACCTCCTCCTCCTCCTCCCCCTCCCCCCCCCCCTTTCCCAATCGAAGCGTGCCGCGGGGGAGGAAGCAAAGGAGACTGCGGATAATCATCCTCCGCACGGCCCGGTAACCATCAGGTATTCAGTCTGTCAGGCAGGCCAGCCAACCCGCAAAAGAGAACAAAAGTGGCAGCGGCGAAAGAGTACCGCCACGCACCAACGTGATGCGACGGAGAGGCGCTACGGGGAAAATGTTACTCTGCACAGTGGGCCAGAAGAACGATGCAGGCGGGCAAATTTAAGACGCGTCCTCCAGCTCCAGAGTCACTAAATAGGACTCGGGAGCTCCGAACGCGTCCAGAGAAGTTTGGTCGTCGCGCCGCCGGTCTTCTGGCCCACTATGCCCTGCTGCGCATGGAGAACGACGTGTGCGTGATGGTGGTGGGGAGTGTGTAGCACTGATCGAGAAATCGTTTGAGATGAAGAGGGAGGGGGGGGGGTGAGGAAGCACTGAGTGCCGTGAGGCTGATAGAGTTATGTGGGGGAGGCCGGCTGGACTAGTTTGCCAGGGACATCGGGGATGGGTTGTCAGCGGCGACGCGTTGATGTGTGTGAGGACGGGTGCGGACGGGGCACGAGGGGGAGGGGGAATCAGAGCGGCCTGGGCATCGATGCTTACGCGTGTGTGAACATACTGTCACTGCCAGTGGTACCGTACTCGCTAACCGGTTCCACGGGATTATGCGTTGGCGGGCCTAATATGGATGCTATAATGAGACGTCACCAGAGGAGGGGGAAGAGTCAAACGGATTGTCCGGGACAGCGCGAACGCAGTCCCGACTATCAAAAATTATACGCCCGAGGTATCCACATTTGGGATACTCGAAGAGGTCAACCCGACCGAAGTGCAATGGTCAGGCCTCGCCCTTGGAGAACCGCCTTCGTGATCACGGTTAACTCCTGCGCCAGGTAAGTATGAAGAGGAAGGAAGAGAAGCTCCTGAGTAACCAAAACGGGACCAGGAGATGGCCGCGGCCGCAGGCTCGCGCCGCGCACTTCAGACGCGATCCCAGGAGGACATAGCCGGCTCAAGGCAACTCTCGAGCTGAGTTGAAAAAATTGTGGTGATTTCCCATGCTACATAAAATACTCGAAGACGTGGGTTGACCAGGTTAGTTGATTAAATCGTAAAAATCCAACGCGGAGAACGTCCCACGAGCCGAAACGACATCTGGTGGCGGCAGCCAGAACTGCTTCAACGCTCAGTCCAGCCAGAGAGAGAGAGAGAGAGAAAGATGAGAGAGACGAAGACTGCTGTATGACAGCTAACATGAACTGGACAAAGATTGAACTATTTGCGTGAATAATGGTGATGCTCATCATAACATTAACGTTCAGAAGGAATTTGCAAAGAAGCTCTTGAATTGAAAGAACAGATCGTTTCGCACGGAATGGTAAACATCAGCCAGCAGAAGACTTATCTTCTGTTTAAGCAAAAGGCTCTTTTGACGATTATAACTAAGAATTTTTACAATGACCTAATATCAAAGCTAAATTAACAAATATCACAGCTATATTAACACATATCGCAGCCTAAATATCAACTTTGTAAACAAAGAAAACGGCAATCTAAGATATGTACGTTGTAGCAGAATCGACACTTCCCAAAACATCAACGCGAACCCTGTCATCTTCCGTCTTATGCAAAAAATGACATCATACACCAGCATTAAAATAAAAATACCCTGCAGCTATGTGTACGTTTAAACATTTAATGTAGCAAATGAAATGGCATTTTCTGCTTATGTTGATTACACTGTACGGAAAGGTTATGTAGCGCCGCGTTTCCTCATCTCTCCAAATGTAATTTAAACTGATGAAATGAAAATTGATCTCATTTATTTGACTGGGAGCAGTAGAGTCACAAGTTTAAGGAAGCATTGGAAGATAACACTTCGTTAAATGACATTTTTGTATCAGACGAGAGAGTTGCTCAGGAAGCTAACCGGAAGGTAAGATGTCGCAAAACAACATGATTTAGGCTTACCAGCCAACATCAATGGCATGTATGGTGTCACAATAATCAGCGAAATCGGCATTTGAAGCCGTGAAGTAATTTGGTAAATATTTATTTACCGAAGTCTTTAATTACAAATATACCGAAGTCTTTAATTACAAATACTACAACCGAATGTAAAGTTCACCACACAAGCTCCCCAGAGATGGCAGCACCGTCGTTATCTGGCGCGGCTCTCCTGCGGCAGCCCAGCGCTGCCGCGAGTATAACACGCGCCGCAATTTCGTCTCCTGTTACTCTGGTCTCCCTTCATAACGAAAAAATCTTTCGCCTTTTACTAAAGATTTCCGTGGAGGGAGATACATTATGAGTCTAACGACCAATTTTTTGAGTGCCCTGCGCAAGCGGGGCCAATAACTAAAACACAAGATATATTGGAAGCTGAAGGTGACACCCCACAATTTTCTTCAATTGCCGTATGCACGAGTTTTACAACTATCATGTAATCAACCGCTGAATAACTTTTGATGGTTGTCCTGCCTGTGCGTGCATACGGCAATTGAAGTAAATTGTGGGGTGTCACCTTCAGCTTTCAATATATCTTGTGTTCTAATTATTGGCCCCGCTTGCGCAGGGCACTCAAAAAATTGGTCGTTAGACTCATAATGTATCCCCCTCCACGGAAATCTTTAGTAAAAGGCGAAAGATTTTTTCGTTATGAAGGGAGACCAGAGTAACAGGAGACGAAATTGCGGCGCGTGTTATACTCGCGGCAGCGCTGGGCTGCCGCAGGAGAGCCGCGCCAGATAACGACGGTGCTGCCATCTCTGGGGAGCTTGTGTGGTGAACTTTACATTCGGTTGTAGTATTTGTAATTAAAGACTTCGGTATATTTGTAATTAAAGACTTCGGTAAATAAATATTTACCAAATTACTTCACGGCTTCAAATGCCGATTTCGCTGATTATTGTGACACCATACATGCCATTGATGTTGGCTGGTAAGCCTTAATCATGTTGTTTTGCGACATCTTACCTTCCGGTTAGCTTCCTGAGCAACTCTCTCGTCTGATACAAAAATGTCATTTAACGAAGTGGCATTTGAAGTATAATATGGGTGATCAGTTCTTCCCCGCACTGACTCTAATTGAAACGGAGCTTGTCGCAAATCCGACTCGCTCCGCTCCGCACACCGCAACGGCAGTACACTATAGCTGCCTTGACTACTGGTAGAATGATGGCAATTCCTGCTCATGTGTGAAGGTTACCACGCCAGGAAAGTAAGACGTTTGACAGAATGGTGTGCGTTACGAGCCTCCGTAGAGACTTCCAAAAATTGCCGTGGTGGACTATATTTCAAGTCCCCCAGGCGGGATATTGGTAAAAGTTTTCAACTAGCAATAATCGCACCTCGGATAGACCTCATTGGTTACGATATCGCCACTGCGCAAAGGTGAAGTGTGTAGGGTCAGACCGCTGATCAAATCAACGCGGCACGCGGAGGTGCCCGCGCGACACCCCGGCCCGCGGCCGCTCGCAGCGCCACCTCTCGGTGGAGCGGCGGAGAGGAGGCATCTCGCCCACCGCCAAACGAAGCCACCAACGACAGCGGCGACACGGGACGGCGCCCCTTCCCTGTTTGCCGCGCCGCTCATGATAATTTGCGTGTCATGTAGCCTTGACGAGAGTCCGGGGATGCTATAGCGCCGGGCAGGCAGGCAGGCAAGCACGCAGGCAGCCACGCAGGCAGGGCCCAGCAACAGCGAGGTGGGGGAGGACGCGGCCCGGGCGTGCGTTTATAAATTCAACGAGCCTTGTAACGACAGCAACGCCCCGCTCCCTCATTACCATCATGAGGGCGCCCGCCCTGCCGCGGCCCGCCTGCGGATAGTACTACGCCCACCGAGATTCCTGGATTCCTGCCACTTTTCTCTGGACCAGGCTCACCCACCCAACAGTGTGTGTGTGTGTGTGTGTGCGCGCGCGCAAACACACACACACACACACACACACACACACACACACACACACACACACACACCACACACCGTGATCCCCCGAATGAAATTACAAACTAAAGCGACAAGACGCTGCAAATTAATTTCCATTATTGATTGCGGCCTGCACCGCCGAAAGTTTGTTGGGAACAAGGCTGCAGAGCGTTGCAGAGAGAGCCAAGCCGGGGCCGCGCCTGGGCCTGAGCCCGCCCCGCCTGCCTGGCCGCCAGGTTCGGGGAACAAATCCGCGGCACGCTAACGGGGAAAATGGAATGACGGAGTCTGGCCCTCATCGGCACGGCGCGCGCGGTTCGCGCGGTGAGCGGGGGCGGCATTGAATATTTATCATTATTTTTAACGAGCCCCCTCCGGCACCCTCCCCTCCCCTGCGGCGTTAATCTCCGCGGCAGCCAGGCACGCCAGGCCACCTTGCTCCTCAGGACGGCCCTCCAGACCGCGCTCCAGACTGGGCGAACAGCGGGCAACCCCAGCACACAGTGGGTCAGAAGACCGTTGAAGCGGCCCACATCCTGGACGCGTTTCGAGCTCCAGAGTCGCTAGATGGGACTCGCATCGAACGTTGGACGCCACCAATGGATTGCTCTCCAAACGAGGAATCCATCGGTGGGGTCACACGTTCAATTCGAGTCCCATTAGCCACTCTGGAGCTAAAAAAAAAAAAAAAAAAAAAAAAGACGAGAAATTTGGCCGGCTCAACGTTCTTCTGGCCCTCTGTGCAGCGCCGCGTCTTGGCCGCCTCGTCGTTACACCCCAATCACGCACACGGGGCACGGCCGGCACATCCAACAAAACACGCTGATGGCATTACATTCGCACTCAGTGACGTCAGAGGCGAGGCGCCGCGCGGCGCCGCGCGCTGCTCGCGGCGGCGGCAACTCCGGCGTGCGGGCCAAACTCAATTCTATGCGGGACGTGCCGGAAAGAGGCGCGGGGACACTGCGTGCGCCGCGCTTTCACGGCCGCGAACGCCATCAACGAGGGGGTAGGACACAGTGGGCCAGAAGACCGGCGCAGGCGGTCAAAAGTCAAGGCGCGTTTTTAGCCTCCAAAGTCGCTAGATGGGACTCGAACCGGACGTGTGACCCTACCAATGGATTCCTCGTCCGGAGAGCAATCCAATGGTGGGGTTCGAGTCTCATCTAGCGACTCTGGAACGCGTCTAGAGTTCTGGCCCACTGTGGGGGGCTGTCGTCACGGCATGCACCTACCTCCCAGGGATCAAGCCGGGCGGAGCCGGGTTAGCGGCGATCTCGACCCCGTGTGTGGCACACTGTGTGCACAGGGCCCCTCCGCCCTGCAACGCGCCGCGGCAGCCACTTGCCTCTCTCTTGAGCGCGGGGGCGGGGCCGGCGGGGCGCGCTGTGTGCCGAGGTGAGGTGCAAACGCCTCCTATAGTGAAACGTCTCCTGGCAGAGCACCCCCGCCCCCACCCCACGCCCCCCTGGGGGCCGAGTCAGCAGCGCGCCAAATCCAGAGGGGCCCCCAGACCCCCGCGACCGCCACGTTTACATAACCTTCTGCGGCGATGCCGTGGCGAATTCATAGGCAAGGTGTAACGCGGGGAGAGCCGCCCTGTCGGGTTCGAGGGGCGGGGCGGGGCGGGGCGGGGCGGGGCGGGGCGGGGCGGGGCGGGGCGGGGCGGGGCGGGGCGGGGCGGGGCGGGGCGGGGCGGGGCGGGGACGCGACACGTGTGTAACGAACCGTGTGGATGCGACAGCTTTGCTCCGTGTGGAGGCGCAGTGGGCCCGACTCGGCCCGGCCGGCAGGCCCCCTGCAGGGCCCTCTGGCTGCCTTGCCCTGCGCAGCCGGGAGCAGCCGGGCGCAGCCCTGCACCCATCAGCCGTACAGATATAGCAGACGACGCGCAGCAGCTTAGTGCCGTCTGGTCGGGCCGCGAGATCGAATTTCACTATCTCGCACACACATCGGTGCAAGGGCTGAAGGGCCAAAGGGATCCGTCACGAGGAAGGGCGCCCCCCTCAGCTGCGCCCTTAGCTTCACACAGACGCATCGTGTGCTTCCCCCCGCCAGCACGCTTCCATCGCGCGCCCTTTGAAGGAAGGCCCTCTTCAATACTTTCCGTTATTCGAACCGAAACCCGCCGCGACAAAAACTGGTAGCATAGCAAAGTACAGGCGATCAAACTGCAGAGTCGACGAGTGTAGTGCCGTCCCGCGGATGAAAAGGGCAAGGGTTGGGAAAGGTTAGGGGGAAGGGAGATTAATAATTGCGGGGGCTCGGGCGGGCAGTCTGCCTGTCTGCCTTGCTGCGCGCCCTGCTGCCATCCGCGGCGGCGGATCGGAGGCCCGAGGGGAGAGAGGTTCGGGCGGGCCAAGGGCGGGCCAGGCGGCCGGGTCCCGGGGGAGCGCGCGGTGCGAGGTTTGAACGCCAGGGAAACTCGACAGCGCCACGGTTTGCATAGCATGATGGGCAGACTGTACGCAATCCGAAGCCGCCGAGCGAGCAGCCAACAGCAAAAAAGTCATCGCGACAGGGAAAAAGTACGCCAAAATATCGCCGGGGGCGCCGAAGCCGAAGCCAGCTTGTGGGGGCCAAAAATAGGTCGGCCTAATTTTTGTCGGCCTACTTTAGGTAGATTAAATGATCCGCTCCGGTCCATTGGTGGAGTCACCGGTTCGAGTCATGTTCAGCGACTCTGGAGTTAAAAAGGCGTCTAGAGTTTCGGCCGTCTGCGCCGGTCTTCTGGCCCACTGTGCTACAGCCCCGAGCGAGGGCACAAGAAGGATGAATAATGCGGGCCGGAGCACTGACCCCTGCGTAATGCATCTGCGACACGAGAAGTGCATTCCCTGGCGGCGCGGGGCACGTCAGGGCCGTCTGGCTGATACCTTGCGTCATGGACAGCGGTCAGCCAGCCCCGCCAGCCCCGCTAGCCCTGCCAGCCCTACCAGCCCCGCCAGCCCCGCCAGCCCCGCCTGGCAGGGCAGGGGCTGGCTGGACCGAGGAAGAAGACAAGGAACGCACCGACAGTGAGTCAGTCATGGAGGAGCAGCACTGATAATTGATTTGCGCGCGCATCGAGAGCGGAGTGCTGTGGCGCAGCGCCATGGCTTTCAGCACGGCACACTCGACGTGGCGGTGGAGCAGCGGATTGTGGGAAGGACACGCCAGACAACTCCCTCCCTGAGTACATTATCGTGTCACACCACCTGAGATGAGCCCGCCTCGCCCCGCCCCGCCCCGCCCCGCCCCGTTGACACGTCGACTGCTCGGCCACGCCGACCCTATGCCACCGCCGCCCGACTGCCTAATGGAATCAGTGGCACACCCGCACCCCGAGCTACTGCAGGCTCTGCACCCCGTCCCGGATAATCGCTGCCCCGGGAGCAGCGCGTCGGCCAACCAGGCTGGACACGCCCGGCCCGGCGGCGCCCGGCAGCGGCAGAGAGGCGCCCAGTGGGCCAGAGGACCGGCAGGCGGCCAAAATAACTCTGGACGCGTTTCGAGCTCCAGGGTCGCTGAACAGGACTCGAACAGAACGTGTAACCCAACCAATGGATTCCTCGGATGGAGAGCAATCCATTGGTGGGGTCACACGTTCGGTTCGAGTTCCGTTCAGCGACTCTGGAGCTCAAAACGCGTCTGGAGTTTTGGCCGACTGCTCCGGTCTTCTGGCCTGCTGTGCGGCGGCAGCGAGAAATCGATGTCGTCACCCACGTGCGCCTCTCTCCTTTCGCTGGTTTCGCTTCAAAAACCGCATGCGAGCAGGAAGAGTAAAACAACCAACTCGGTATGTAGCTCCCTGGGGCCGCGGGGGCCGCGGTGCGGGGGCTGCGCATCTTGCCTCCCTGCCGCCTCCGCCCCTTCCGCCCGTGATTAGCTAGCCGACTGAGGAGCACGGCGACGGGGAGGAGGGGCGGGGGGGGGGGGACGCCATCCCGAAGAAATGGAGCAGAAAGGGGCCCATTACGGGATGGCATGCAGGGCGCGCAGCGAGGCCCCGGGCCGCCGCGGGCAGTGCGGGCCAGTCGGCACAGGGCCAGTGCAGGTACCAGTGGCTCCTCCGCGAAATAAACAGAACGCGCAGAGGGCGCATCGTAAAGCCCACAGACGTGGGGACGGCTTAGGCCCGCCGCACAGCCGCCCGCTCGCACCGGGCCCACTGTGCGCACCCTGCGCCCGGGGCCCGGTCTGCAGCCACGCTCATCAAGCTCTCGAGTTAATTGAACCCCCCTCCCCCCCCCCTTCGCAGCGCCCGGCTGCACGTGCGCCATCGACGCGCCAAGGCACGGCCGAGGTGAGCAAGCGTAAAGGCCCCAATTGCAAATTCCAGTCAGAATGTCTTCTTGTTGCTGTAAAGGCGTGGCCGGGCGCAGCGAGAGGGCGGTGGGCGGAGCGACGTCTACCGGGTGGGACGGACGGACGGTCGGGGACAACAAGGCCGAGTGAGTCTTGCGAGGCAGCAGGGTGCACCGCCCGCACTGCAGCGCGGCGCGGCGCCTTGCCTACCCCGCACTCCGCGGGCGCGCACGCAGGAAGCGCTTCTTTGAAACGGGCAGCATGCCATTCACCGCCCCGTACATGCGAGAGGGTGAGGGCCGGCGAGAGCCGTCCCTGCGCCGCCGATGCCGCCGCCGCCGTCCGCGACCGCCGTCGGGGCCGAGAGAGGCTTCATTTACAGTGCGGAAGCTCGGCATTCCAGAGAGGCAGCTCGCGAAACATCATTTCACTCTGCGTGTTTGGCTGTTTCGGAGAGGCCATCCCTCTCCCTCATTTGCAGGGGTGTTTGATATTCCGACTGGTTGGCCGAAGCAGGCACGCCGCCCCCACCAACCACGCCGCACAGTGGGCCAGAAGACCGGTGGAGGCGGTCAAAATCCCGGACGGGTTTTGAGCTCCAGAGGCGCTAAATGGGACTCGAAACGAACGTGTCACCCCACCAATGGATTGCTCTCCGAACGGGGAAGTCCATTGGTGGGGTCACACGGCCGGTTCAGATCCTGTTTAGCGACTCTGGAGCTCCGAAACGTGTCTAGGAGTTTTGGCCGCCTGCGCCGCTCTTCTTGCCCGCTGTGCGCCGCCCCCACCACCAGGCCACCCCCAGCCAGTGCGTTATTTTTTATGGGTGGCGAAGGCCCGGCCGGCCCCATGATCCATTTGTCCTCGGCTACAAACGGGTGCAATCTCTCTTGCGGCCAGCCGGCCGGCGCTAGCGGTGCTGCCCGGCGGCCAAGGCGGCGGCGGCTCCGAATCAGTTATAGGTCAGGGCGCCGCGTGGCCTAGGGCGCCCTGGGGCCCCGGGTTAGCTCCGCTCTTTGGCTCTGACCCCATGTGCCAATTTTAGGGGGGCGGGCGTGGCTTTTTTAAAAAAAGCTCCCTTTTTCTCCCCCTATGGATCCAAGCGTGGGCCAATAAGTCGACAGCTGCTCCACACAGTAGCGTGGCCGTCGACGCTATGCCGCGCGGACTGAGCCCTGCCCAGTGGGTCAGAAGACCGTTGAGGCGGCCAAAATCCCAGACACGTTTAGAGCTCCAGAATCCCTAAATGGGACTCGAATCACACGTGTGACCCCACCAAAGGATTCCTCGTTTGGAGAGCTATCCATTGGTGGGGTCACACATTCGGTTCGAGTCCCATTCAGCGACTCTGGAGCACAAAACGCGCCTAGAATTTTGGCCGCCTCAACGGTCTTTTGGCCCACTGTGCCCTGCTCTGCTGGGCCGCGCGTCCGCGGTCCCTGGTGACCAGCGGAGACGGGGACGCGGTGGAAAGCTCACAGGCCTACAGTTCGCAGGCGTCTGGCGGCGCATCCAATACTTGGCACGGCTCACGCTCACCACGCGCACCAAGCTAGCCACAATATCGAAATCTGTCCCCGTCCTTCATAGCACGCTGGACGGGCGCGAGGGCGCGACTGGGGCGCGGGGGCGCGGGGCGGGGTTGGCACGACTTGAAGAAGAACGGCTGTTTTCTGGTTGGCTCCGCTCTGGTTGCGCTGCGCTACGCGCGCTACGCCCCAACCCCGCCAACCCGAGGCGACGTGGCCTTCCTTGTCGCGTCTGCATCTTCCCTCCGGCCGCCTCCCGAACCGCCTCCGGCATTTCTCTCTCAAAAAAAAAACAAAAAAAAACTTGAATTTCTGGAGGCGCTTGCCGAAGGCGGGCAGCTAACCCAGCCGCCGCTCAGCGCTTCGCTCCATTTTGTCAAGCATTTCAATTTGGCACCGACTTTGGTCTGGGCCGACCCCGACCTCCTTTCGGCCCCTCCCCCTTTTACCCCCAATTCCATCCCCAACAATTTCAGACCATAATAATGTTCTTAAAACGGCAAGAGATGGACGGGACCGACACAGACTGCGACGTCCAATCGCACGCCTCGGGGTAATATCTCGGTAATTTTATTTGGGCCTGAAGACCAAACACATTTGACCTACTAAACTGTATAACAGATGGAACACATTTGGTGCCATTATTTCTGGGAGGGAAGGTCTAGGAAAAGGCCGACGGAGAGCAAAGAAGAAGAAATACAAATGAGGCATTATTTTCCTCTGTGCTTTGTGGGGTGATGCCCTTAGTGGGGACGTCACTTTCACAACGTTTGAAGGAGCCCCCGCTGCTTCACTGGCACCCCCTCCTCCAGGGCGGCCTCCTTGGCCTCCTCTTCGCGCGGATGAACCGCTCCGAGGGCTGCGGGGGTTACCCCACCCCCTGTAGGTTTTGAGCGCCAGCGTCGCTGAATGGGACTCGAACCGTACGTGTGACCCCACCAATAGATTCCTCGATCGGAGAGCAATCCATTGGTGGGGGGTCATACGTTCGGTTCGAGTCCCATTCAGCGACTCAGGAGCTTAAAAACCGTCCGGGATTTTGACCGCCTCCACCGATCTTCTCGTCTACTGTGCGAGGGCCACGACGGCAACGGGGATGTGCGATTTGCTGCACGTAAGTTGCGCCGCAACGGCCGGACTGGACTGTCGTCGGGCCGGACTGGCACGACCAGCACGACCAGCACGGCCAGCACGGCCAGCACGGCCAGCACGACCAGCCGCAAACTGCAACCAGACGCGCACTACGCGACAGACATCCCGCCCTATCTGGCGCCGCCCCGGCCGCCCCGCGCCAAACTTTGCGTTAATACTCCATTCAGGACCAGCAGCCCGCTTGCGGCCCGGACGAGAATGCGCGGCAGACAGACGGAGGCACCGTGGGCCAGAAGACGGGTGGAGGCGGTCAAAGTCCCGGACGCGTGTTAGCCGCCCGCGCCGGTCTTCTGTCCCACTGTGCGGCGAGGCACACAGACAGGCAGACCCGCCGTTCCGAACGCCGCGCGGCCGGCAAACTGAAAGCACAAACGACCGCCAGAGCCTTCCAGCCTTCCAGTGAACCCGAGCCGAGCGAGCCAAGTCGAGGACGCGCGCATCCCACTTGGCTAAAAGGAGTTGCCAACACAACACCACCAAAAGTCGAAGGTCGCGCGGAGCCATGAGAGCGGCGACGCGGAGGGGGCCTAGTGGGACAGCAGACTGTTTCCCAGAGTCCTTTTCGTCTCTGTGTCTCTCTCGCACTCGTTAAACGCCCCATGTGGTGGCGAGAGAAAAAGAGAGAGAGAGAGAGAGAGAGAGAGAGAGAGAGAGAGAGAGAGAGAGAGAGAGAGAGAGAGAGAGAGAGAGAGAGAGAGAGAGAGAGAGAGAGAGGGGGGGGGAAACGAACGACTCTCAGAATCAGTGGCGCTGGACAGTAACATAGGTGGGCGCGCCAAGCGAAGGAAGGGAGTGGGACGAAGGGAGCTACCTCTCCCTATAGGGAATAGAAATCGCGGATAAGGACGCGGGACTGTTACGGTGGGCTCGGGCCGCGCTGACCAGGGAGGCCGACGGCTTTGTACTGATAATACAGGAAGGGGAAATTCGAGGCGGCGGCTTTGGCCAGCTAAGAGACCGCCTAAACCCCAAGGCCTAGCCCTGGCCCTAAGGGGGCTGGGCTCACCCTCGACGCCCCCGAGCAGGCGGCGGCGTCCTGAGCTGCGGCGGCGGCACGGCGGCGGCATGGCCACGGCACTTCGTGTTCTTGGCGCGGAGCTAAAAGGTATAAATTCAGTTGGTCGCCCGCCAGCGTTCGCTTTCGCCTCATGATAAACCCACCCCTTTTAATTCATCAAGGGTTTCTGTGAGCACAGCTCACAGCATCTACTACCCTGGCCGGCCCAGGCGGTTCCAAATCCGTGCGGATCCGTCCCTCGCCCGACCCCGCCGCGCCCACGAGAGCGAGGGGAGAGAGAGAGAGACGGTTCGCCGACCCACCTTTTGGAACTCGAGGATCAAAGCGCGGGAACACGGTCGATTGAACTAAGCGCGTGGTGTCAAGTGAGCCCCATTCGAGCTGTCTTTCCTTGTAACAAAGCGAACCCAGCGGGGCGGGTAGTGGCGGTGGTCGAATCACTCGTCACTAACCCGCCGCGCGGCAGGCTGCAGGCTCGCGGCGGCTGCGGGTTGCGCCCGGCCCGGCCAACTCAGTTGCCGAACCCGCCGAACCCGCGCCGAACAGACGTTCGGGCGTTTCCGTGGCCCAGCCGACGAGCCGGCCAAGGCCGTGCACGCAAGCCCGCCTCACTTCAAACAGCCCGCCGAACGCCGGCCGAGCCACACCGGCGGGGCAGAGGGCGGATTCCGAGCACTGCTTCCGACGCTGTCTCTCTCGCTCTTGCGGGACGCCGCGCCAGTGCGAGAAAGACGGAGCGACTAAGGCACTGCTCGGAAGCAGCCTGCAGGCGAAGCGATCGGACACGGAACCTGGCGCTGACAGTGACACGCAGGCGGCGGTGCATGTTCGAACACGGTGAGGGTGAGGTGAGGGCGATCCATGGCGATCCCCGACCCGGCCTAACGCGGCCATCGGGGCCCACTACGACGGCGCAGCATGGGCCGCGTGGGCATTCCCTGCGCCACTCCCACCCGCGGACAGCCAGCGTTCCGCATATCTGCTCTCTCTCTCTCTCTCTCTCTCTCTCTCTCTCTCTCTCTCTCTCTCTCTCTCTCTGTCAGATAAATGTATTTTTAAACACCCCCCAATAAAAACAATTTATGAACTAATCTCTCTGACACACACACACACACACACATACACACACACACGACAATGGCGACGCGGCAAGGGGACGCTCAGGACGCCGCCACAGGACAGCAGCCGACAGGCACGGCACGGCACGGCACGGCGGGCGATAGAACAGCTCGACATGTCAACCACTCGAACCGAAAGCGAGTGACAACACAGTTCAGTACGCCGACGACTGACCTCAGTAATGTCCAACGGCAAAATCCATCCGCAAAGGCGACGATGACGACAACAACACTAACTCCTCGACGCCGGGTCTAGCAAATCGGTCTGAAGGCAACGGAAACACCGTGACAGTCGCACACAGGCACACGCCCGGGACCCTGGAAGGCACGGGCGCGGCACGCGGGCACGGAACTCGCGTGTCGCTCACGGCACACGTATGTGTTCCGACACGACGAGCGAGACAGCCGAGAGCCGAGGGCCGCAGTCGTGGCAGCTCAGCGACCGAGAGGGGCGCAAGTCGGCACCGGACTGACTGACTGGAACGGAGCTCGCGGCGGGGCGGCCGGGCGGGGCGGCCGGGCGGGCCGACGGGAGCGTCGGGCTGCCCTGCCGGGGGCGGCGGGGGCGGCGGGGGCGGCGGGGGCGACGGGGGAGTGAGTGGGATGGGGCGCTCCGCGGCTCCACGCCCGGCGGCCGAGGCTGGACCGCGGCGCGGGGCGCGGGGCGCGGCGGCGTCCGAAAGGGGAGGCGCTCTGTCTCGCGGAGGGGCGACGGAACGCGCAAGGCAAGGCCGGGCGGGGCGCATGCGTCGCTGAGTCGTGGCGGCAGGGGGCCGCGGCTCCAGTCGCCCGGGCAGACTGCGGCCAGGAACACGTTCGAAGCGGCGGAGCAGCGAGGCTAGCGGGCCTAGGGGTGCGGCGGAGAGGGTCTCCAGCCTGGAAGGGCGGAGCAGCGCCACCGCTGGGCCGACAGAGACAAAGTAGGGGGCCGCGATGAGGATGCGGATCGGGCGCGGCGGCGGCGTGCAGTCCGCACAGTGTAGGTCCGGGGATGTAGGTCAGGATCACACTCGGGGAGGGGAGGGGGCGCCAGGGGCTGCGGCGCATGCACGCGTGCAGCGCTGAGGACCTGCATGGAACACATGCTCGCTCGACGCCGGGTCGGAGGGAAGTCTCTCATTCGCTAGTCACATGTCACCACACTCTCCCTCTTCTGTGACTGCCATGGCTTCAACCTCAGCCGCACACTATGGGTCTTTTTCCCAGTCGGGCTGACATCCTATACGTCGAAGCGGTGCCGAGTTCCAAGGACAGCGAGGACTCCTCCCCCTTTTGGCGCCGGTCCAACCTTCACCTTCCTTGACCCAGTGGCGGCTGGCTCCCTGGTCCGCGCGGCCGGTTCCCGTTTATCTGGCTAAACCTTTGGAGGAGTGGTCTATAGGTTCTCTTGGCTGTAAACTGATAGGCTCTGCGGGCAAAGATAGATTATCAGGGAAATCTATTAATTTTTTCAAAATGTTTTATTGAGATGTAAGTCCCTAACTCCAATGAAGGGAGAGTAACATTAAGCCATGGAAAACTTTTCAAAAAGTAGATTTTGCTAGACTACATATTCGGCTTAAACCCGACTAGAGGTGTTCTAGAGGAAGAAATCTATAAATAGATTTGTTAACCATCAAATGTGCTAAAAAATACAGTTCCTTTCAATAGACAATCGAAAATACCCAATTGTGTAGAGAAAATCATGAATACAATGATAGACATATACAGCAAGCAATAGGTGCTCCAAACAAAAATCAATCAAAAGAAAGGCATAAAATCTTGTCTTAAGTTTGTTACCTACAAGAAATACGTATTAAAACAAATCCGTCAACGATCCAAGTCTTTGAAAATCTGGTCCACAACCAACACCGATTCACATTTGTAAAAATACCAATAAATCCGCTTTTGTGTCAATATAACACACACTCACACACACACATAGAAACAATGTGTCAAAATAACACAGAAACAAATCATTTCAATGGCACACATCATAAATAAAATGTTAAATTAAATCAACAGTAACGTCCACAACACAATAAGCAATGGACTATAGGGAGGGAATAAATATGAACACAAGAGTGTAACATCAAAGTCAAAATCAACATTGAAATTAAAACACAATAAACAATTGTTCCTACAGAAGAAAATTTAAACTAATAGTAATAAGTTCATGGCAGATAGGTCACAAATCCTTTGTCTATTATGATTTTCAGTTGAGCAATTGAATTGTAAAAATTTGCCCTCGACTCATTCAACATGTTTTCTCCAAACCACATTCTACTAGGTTTTGGCAGCAGTATGTGGACTGCAGGTCTTTTTATAGGAGTTGTAAAGAAACAGCCCCACAGAGATAGTTTGGCACAAACTTCTATCAGAATCCCGTCAAAAAGAAACAGTTCAACAACAATATTCGTATACATTTGGAATGGTTAATCATAGGCATGTTTTATCACCGACCCAAAAATAAATAAGGATAGGATACACAGTTTGACTAGGAGAATAATTGACAAGTTACGGTTTTCTGGGTGCAATCATACTTTCAATAAAAAAGTTGCTGCAAAGCATTAGACACACTAGACAAATTTTTAAAATGGAAAGGACAGAAATCTGTTCATATATCAAATAGATGTGCAAAAGACAGCCATAGGAAGAGACTTGAAATAATACTACACCCTGTCAACATCGAAACAGTTCTGCTTCTTAGTTACAACTGCAACAAACCGCATACTAAAAATAGTCTTTGACCAAAAGGTCTTGTCATGAATCCATCTACTTTATTCCTGAAGCATCGACGTTATTGGTAGAATATAGTCCTGTTCAACGAGACTTTGTCTCCCTTTGATACTTGATTAGTGCTCGTGCTTGACTTTGGCCAGATTCAAAAGCTCCATGAGCAGTGGAGTAGTGCGACTCATGTGCTGCCTCACCTGCTAGTAGGATGACTGGATGCTGCAAAAAAAAAAAAAAAAAAAGAACAGACACAAAAAGGTAAAATTGAAACTGGTGATCAGATGTGAAAATGATTGAACAGAGTTACACTAACTCTACCTTTTGGGCGCTTTCCATTTCACAGTATACAGGAATAGTCAAATCCTTACGACCACAACTCATTTGATCACGAGCCACTGTAGTGTGGCTATAGCCTCCCTTGATATAAATATTGCTAGACCAGGAAGACCTAAAAAATAATTCAAAAAAAATAAATTTCAGATAGTCAACTTAATTAATGTGTGGGTCTGGGCAGCCATGTCAACAGCAGTACCTTTTGATGTATTTCGGTAAAGGTACATTGAACTTTGGAACACACTTTTGCAGTAGACTTGTACAATGTTCTGCAATATCATCTTCATCAAGTTGCTCCATAAACACAGCCCCTTTCCCACCCACCCAGGCCAGAAGGATTGGGGGTTCACTGGAAAGGACATCAAAGCCAGTGCAATCCCTCAGCCACCAGTCTCTTTCCTGAAAGCAAGCACAGGTAAAATGTACAAGAAGAAGGTGACTCAAATATGAGGGGAAGGAAATTTAAAGTTACCTCATCTGTGTTCACGTCATTTAATTGACTCCTGACAATTTGAAATGCTTGACGCTTACCCCACCATGGTGTGTCATAAACAAGAAAAACCTTATCAACAACACCAAAGCCCATTGAATCAATTGCTGAAGTTAGAGTGCTGGGCAAAGTTGGCTCAAACATAAAATCAAGGTTGGCTTTCAAATAACCAATAGAGCAAGTGACGATAACATGCATACAATGGACAATAGATCCATCCTCACATAAAACACATGATGGAAAAGAAGCAAAGTCATCTGCTAATTGGTTAGAATTCATGGCAGACATTTTCTTTTGCCATACAATTTTTTTAATAGGGGAATTGAAATGTATGATGTGATCAGGCAGATCTTGAATAAGAGCATCAACAACAGAGGAGTATCCACCCAACAGGTTTATGTAGTCCTCACCACCAGTAAACTTATACTTTCCCCAATGTTTGGCTGACAAGGAGTTAAGATTTGAACAAGAGTTATCAATTTCTTGAAATCTGTAAATACAACAGGACTTGGTTAGTGTATCAAAACTTAAATATTTGGAAAACTGAACAGTGTATATTAATTTCTTTACCTAAGATGCCAGTCAAATATTGACCACTTAGTTTGCCTCTCCTCAGGAGTATCATCACTGCAAGTCTCCAAATATTCTTGAAAGCGGTCACGTAAGTACTGACCGACAGATGAGGGATAATTTTCATCACATGCTACAAACTGCTCACAATCTTCCAAAATGCCAGATATTTGATGACTAACATGAGCAACTAGAGAACTGCAAAGTTCCGTTCCATCAGTCTTTAAATATGGTCCTGCAAAAAATGTACATCAATATCAAATGTCAAAGAGTTACAGATAAATCAAGAGTTTAAGGAATAATGAAGTACTCACCTAATCCTTCGGCCGAAGTTGTGTTAGATAGCAAATTTTGTTTGTGGGCTACATGATAGATAGGATTATCTTCACCATGAATCCATTGCGCACCGAGCTCAATATGACCATTCTCAAGAGGAACAGTACACACGCGGCCTCCCGCCCTTTCTTGAGCTAAACAAAGGGGAAGAATTGAAATAATGTGACTACAGGAAGCAGTAAGACTATTACTCAGGGCTGATGGCAGGCAAAGGTAGAGACACTAAAAACATCTGAATTGGTGAAAGCTGCTGACAATAATGAGTGAACTTGCCTTCAAGGATTACTATGTCGTTAATTCCTGCTGCAACCAATTCCCTTGCTGCTCCTAATCCTGCCATGCCTGCACCAATTATAACAACAGAGCATTTTTGCGGTTTTTTAGGCGACTGACCAAAGGGAGGAGACCTGAAAATTAGGAAAAATAATTAGAAAGCACTGAAAAGGACTTTACATGACCATCTGCATTTACTTTTCCATGCTGTACTCTCTAATTGTGTTTGAAATTTTTTGAAAACTATCTACAGTGCTATCTGCCCTGATTAAGTTTATCAAATTAACATCCGTCATGAGTTTGTTAATGAGGTTTTCATAAAAATTGTTAAATCAAAGTACGCTGTTAGTGCTTGAACGCACCATCAATTGTCATCAACTAAATAACAGCTAAAGATGTATATATTCAGGAGTGTGAAGTGGAAGATGAATGCATCGGAGAACTGATGTCGATGCACTGACGCCATGGTGACATTGTCAGGAACTCCCCCATGCTCAACAACATACTGCAGGTCACAACTGCCATGACCTGAGGAAATCATGGTTCATATAAATAAGAAGCTTCAAAACCACAGTTTTAACACAAAAAAATAATCATAACAATAAATAAAAAGACCTTCATCACTTAGGATGAGAATTAGCATGCAACATACATAATAAACATAAATGAATCAGGGAAAACAAAAGTAAACTGTCATGCATACTAGAAATAGGGATGCAGTGCTTGGAATGTTAAAACGAAACATTTACATAAACCACCCAAACCAAAATTAACAAAATCAACAACAAAGACAGAAAATTAAAAAAACAAGCTGTTGTAAAATTATTTGAAGGACTATTCAAAGGCAGATTATAAAATATTTTTCTAGCATTGTAAGTGGATATAGATGGATGCAACATTGACGAATACATCCTGAGAAGTCTGCAACCCCTCTTCTCTTCCTTCAGTAAAGACAAGAAAATTCAGTCCTATAATATACTAGGACAATTCTTACAAATGAAGGCAATTTACGGAGCACTCTCTTTCAATCCATAGCAAGTCCACAGGACTGTAGAGCGCAGAGTACAAAAACATAGAGGAAATTCCATTTTACCGGTTGTCACTGAAAAGTCTATTTGCTTCTCTCCATCCGCTTTCAATCGCTCCGTGAACCATTTTGAAGTAACGCTTCTGAATCGTGTCACCGTGGAACATGTCTTTCTGAAACAATCGGAGGCCATTGATCAGGAGTCAAAAAGAGCAAGGGAACAAGCAAGAATACACAGATTTGACTAAAACTGTAGCTTCATCAGTGTTCAGTTAAAGCTTTATTTGCAGAAGTGTGCTAAAATGGCAGAGCGCCGAACGCTTAACCTCACTGTCTGCTTCCAAGGCTAGTATCGTATGACTGAAAATTATTCGACGAGCCACTGTCATGGGCGGCAAAAGGACTCAAATGGAGAGGAACACAAAATGATAGCAAGAGGCACAAATGGAAACGCAGCTTACTCATGCATCCCACGGAAGATGTGTAATAAAGCGAAAATATAGTCGCTCTATCCAGGTGTAGTCTGCTTGGCTGGCTGTCGACCCCGCCTCCAACCCGCTATCTAGCGGATGATTCAGAAACTACGCAGGACCGCAAGTCTGTGACGACAGATAGCAGCACCGTGCTTGAGTCGAGTATGCACGCAGCAGTTTCTCATATTATCGTGTCCCGTGGTGTGGTCCGTAATTTCTCTCGGTGGGTGCCAGTGCAGTTGCAGTTTGGCTTGCATGGGCTGAAGTGAGCAGTTGGTGTCGAACAAGCAGCGCGCTGTGTTCATTCTGCCGCATTTTTTTCATTGAAGTGTTCCGTTTGACTGAAAAAGTGCTAACCTCGGCTTTTCACGCATCAAGCCTTGTGAAAGAAGATCCCTACAACCTGTGAGGGTTTCTCTCGTCAGTGACTCTCGTCCTCGTCGTAAACACAGTGCAGAAGTGTTTGCTGTTTGGGAACATTTCTCTCAGGGTTGATATCCTTGAGGGTGCTCTGGGCTTTGAAGTGTCCCGACGATTTTCTCGACACTGGCTCTAACCAACCTATTTGCCCCTCCCGTTTCGGACAGCTGTACGAAAAGTGGGTTATCGAAGTGGCAAAGACGTCAGATTAACCTTAAAGTGTCAACGGATTTCGTTTTCAAGTAAGAAAATTATTGTACTTCTCTTCGCATGCCCATTAATCTGCATGTAATTCTTAGTTAACAAGTAGGCTTGTAACCTAGTACACTAGAACTGGTATGGTTTTATGTCTATTATTTCAGGAATGTTGATGCTCTCCTTGGGTCCTTTGTTTCCAGTGTTTTTCTCATCTTAAATAATTTTCCTTTCACTTTCATATGCTTCCACCACAAAACGTGTTAATATGCTTATTTTAACCAAGCCTTAGTTCAGTTGTATTAGCTATCATTAATTTGTTTTTGGTAGTGTATTGTTATGAAAATTTGTTTATTTTAATTGTTTAATAAATTTGTTGTAGAATGATGTTTTATATTTTACCTCTAACAAACAGATTCCGAATTTGTGCTTTTCTTTCGTATTGTTCATGTTATAATCCTGTAAACTCTCTATTCCTGCACCACTTTTTTATCCATTCAATAGTTTGAATGAACCTTCTAATGCTGTCATCCTTTTACTCACATTAGAACATTAGAGTATCTGTACCACTTGCTTGACCTGCATGACTCCGACGTAGCACACATAAATTAGCATCAATCATTGACAGCAGATTGTGGCTGGCCTGGAGTCACTAGAGCTGGAGTCACGATGCGATTTTTTCCCCGATGGTCAACCTCCGAACCTCAGGCTGGCCTGCATGATAGAAACCTGTATTCTTCTCCGGATTGCCTGATAGTTTTCGTCCCCCCCAACCCCACCTAGGTGTTTGTAGCCGTCGGCAGCGGCAGGCACACTGTTGACGCTGTGCCCCCCCCCCCTCTCCCGGCGCAACCGTATGGGAAACTCGCGTCTGGAACGACCTTGATTCAATTGGCATCACACTGCAACCCGGGGCCAAGCCTAGGCACACGAATCATGTGGATATCCTGGAGGGGGAGGGGAGGCCGCACGGCGCGCAGTGGGCCAGAAGACCGACGCAGGCGGCCGAAACTCTAGACGCGTTTTGAGCTCCAGAGTCGCTCAATGGGACTCGAACCGAACTCGTGGCCCCGCCAATGGATTGCTCTCCGAACGAGGAGTCCATTGGTGGGGTCACACGTTCGGTTTGAGTGCTGTTTAGCGACTCTGGAGCTCCAAACGCGTCTAGGGTTTTGGCCGCCTGCTGTGCGGCGCGCTGCGACTCCCAGCGCGAGGACCTGTTCCTCGTCGAGGACTTGGCCGCACGCCGTGTAATGTTCCGTTTTGCCTCCGCGTCTTATTATTCTCCCCTTTTTTTTTTTTTTTTTTTTTTAGTTTTCCGTCTCGTTGCTCCGCTGCCTCCGCGATTAGATTGCGACGTAGACCGGCCGTTCCAGCGTTCCAGCCGCGCTGGCAAGCCGGAGGCGAAAAACAGAAGAAAGAAGGGGGGTTGGTTGGATTGCGGTTTGACCGATCGACTAACCCGTGGCCGCGTGTTGTCGCTTGCAGGGCGTCGCTCAAGTCCATGCGTCTATGTGCTTCCCTGGACTCGCTCGAACCCGGAATGGAGACCGGAGCCGCCGCCCTCCGCCCCGCGCAGGAGTCGCTTCCTGCGGCGGGACCCGCATGGGACCGAACTTGATTTCAAGTTACGCACGACTTCGGCGCGTGGGGTCGGGTGGGTTTGTTCGTAATGTCGCGGCGGAAGGCGTTATTGCTATTCAAAGTGGGTTGCTAGGAGGCGCTGCGACGCTACATACAGGGGCGTGCCGGCAGCCCGACCGCGGGGCGCGCGGGGCCTGGCGGGGCTCCACTCGTCCGTGACCACCGGTGACCGCGAGGGATCGGCCCGGCCGCCGCGATGACCGGCCACGGCTACGTGCCCAACGGGGAACAACGGAAAAGAATTTCAAACTTGCCGCCGTTCTGCTCCTCCGTTTTCCGCGTGCGCCGCCTGGCGCCGACGCGGCTTGTGTCGGAGAGCGGATCCAGAAGGGGTTCGGTTTATAGACGGGTCGACGCGCTCGGGTCGAGGATTTAATTTTTTTTAGGTGTACAAAGCGTGGTGCCCTATGCACGTGCCAGGACATGACGCCTGCTCATTTAGAGCCCGCGGGAGTGGAGTCGCAGCCAGTTGGAGGGCGTGGTGCGTAGTGTGCCTGCCTAGTGGGCCGTCGGATGGGCAGAAAACAGGCAATACTTTGCCTCCTCGCGTTAGGAAAAAAGTGGTACTTCCCCCTCCCTTTCCTGGGGGAGGGAGGAGGGGATTTTGAATGTTCCCTTGGACGCGGGGATATCGCCGGGTCTGGGGGGCGTGCAGTGAGGGCGTTGGGCTACCGGGCCGGCGTCTCTGGCGCCCCAGCGTCGCGTGGGTCAACATCTTGCCTGCCTGATGGCCTGACGAGAACGGTAAACACCGGCGGAGGCTCGGTCAGGCCGCAGAGTAGGGCTGAAGACCGGCGCAGGCGACCAAAATTCTGGACGCGTTTTAAGCCCCAGAGTCGCTAAATGGGACTTGGAGCGACTGTGTGACCACACCAATTGATTGCTCCCCGAACGGTGAATTCATTTGTGAGGTCACAGGTTCGGTTCGAGTCCCATTCAGCGGCTCTGGAGCTCAAAACGCGTCCAGAATTTGAGCCGCCTGCGGCAGTCTTCTGGCCCACTGTGCCAGGCCGCTGCCTGCCTAGGCCCCGGACGGGCACGCCGGCGGCCGGCTGGGGACGTTTGTCTACAGACTGTACGGCGCCACTGACGGGGCCGCACACAGGCCGCTCGGCACGCGAGGCCGCCGGCCGCCCGACAAAACCCTATGCAAAACGAGCCCCTCGGTGCGGGCGGGGCCGCCCCATGGCCGCCCCCCCATGGCCCCCCCATGGCCGCCCCCCCATGGCCGCCCCCCCATGGCCGCCCCATGGCCGCCCCATGGCCGCCCCATGGCCGCCCCCCCATGGCCGCCCCCCATGGCCGCCCCATGGCCTCCCCATGGCCGCCCCCCCCATGGCCGCCCCCCCATGGCCGCCCCCCCATGGCCGCCCCCCCATGGCCCCCCCATGGCCGCCCCCCCATGGCCGCCCCATGGCCGCCCCCCCCATGGCCGCCCCATGGCCGCCCCCCCATGGCCGCCCCCCCATGGCCGCCCCCCCATGGCCGCCCCCCCATGGCCGCCCCCCCCCCCCCATGGCCGCCCCCCCATGGCCCCCCCATGGCCGCCCCCCCATGGCCGCCCCATGGCCGCCCCCCCATGGCCGCCCCATGGCGCTCTGCAGAGCGGCGGCCGCCGAGGATATGGTGCTCGCTGTTCCCTGTCTGGCTTGACGCGGCCCGGCCTACTGGACTAACGGCGTCCGCTTGTTTTCCGAGACGCACCGCACCGCGACGTGTCGGGGCTTGTGCGCTTGCGCACTGGAAAAAAATGAGTTCTTAATCTGAGAACATTTGCTTCACTATGCCGGATTGCTCTCGGATTATCTGAGAGCATGCCATCATATTAATGCAAATGTTCTCAGATTAAGAACTCATTTTTTTTTTCGGAGCGCTTCGGAGCGAGAGAGTTTGGCGGACTACTGATTTGGCGCCAAATTCAAGGAATTCGTGACGGCAAAAGCATCGCGGACTCGAACCGAACGTAGGACCCCACCAATACGGATTCCTCGGGATTCCTCGTTCAGAGAGCAATCCATTGGTGGGGTCACACGTTCGGTTCGAGTCCCGTTTAGCGACTCTGGAGCTGTAAACTCAATAGTGGTGGTTTGGCCACTAGTGTCCAAAGAAAGCCAGTCTATCGGGATGGCCGTGGAGGATGCTTCCCTCCCTGTGTGATGTCCGCATGCTTCGCGGCATTTCGGCGGGAGTGCCGCCGAAGTTGGTCGACAGTGCCATCATTACGCACGGCAGGGCCCGGCCAACGTTGGAGCTACGCGCATATTTTTTTATTGTTGTTATTTTCCGGTGGCCGCGTCTTGGGCGATGCCTTGCTATTCCACGCCATGCGGTACACGGTATGTAGCGTGGCGTTGACGCGTGCCGCGGGGCTGGCGCACGGTGGGCCAGAAGACCAGCGCTGCGACCAAAACTCTAGACGCGTTTTGAGCTCCACAGTCGCTAAATGGGACTCGAACCGAACGAGTGACCCGACCAATGGATTCCTCGTTCGGAGAGCAGTCCATTGGTGGGGTCACATGTTTCGTTCGAGTCCCACTAAGCGACTTCGGAGCTCAAAACTCGTCTAGAGTTTTGGCCACCTGAGCCGGTCTTCATGCCCACTGTGGGCTGGCGCAGCGCACTGGCTGCAAACTGATTCCGAGACTCGTTATCGCCTCTCTCGCACCTGTGCTGCGGCACGCCCCACGAGTGCGAGAGAGACAGAGCATAGCCGCGCGTTGCGTCGGCCCGACGCTGTCCCCGTTGGCGCCATCGACTCGCCGAAGTGGAGCGGCATCACAGGGGCAGTGCTGGCCAGTCCACCGCGCAGTGGGCGAGAGTAGAGTCCTACAGCTACACTAGGCGAGAGGACCGGCGCAGGCGGCCGATGGATTCCTCGTTCAGCGAGAAATGCATAGGTGGGGTCACACGTTCGGTTCGGAGTCCATTTAGCGACTCTGGAGCTCAAAACGCGTCTTGGACCGGTCCTCTGCTCGGCTGGCCCTGTGATCCGCCCGGCCGCTGGGGTTTGCTGGCTCGTGCGCTCTGCTCTTGCAGCGCGACCAGAACGAGCCGCGACGAGCAGGGCAGGGGGAATGCGGTGGAATTGAATTACATGCTCCGCACAAGCGGAGCCACAAACGCTCTGAAAACGCGGGGCAGTCCCACCACTCTCGGCGTCGACACTGCCGTCCACACGGGGAGTGCGTGTTGTAGTAGTAGGGTGTGGACAGCATGTCGCGTTTCTGCCTGGCTTTACGACTGGAACCTGCCTTATGCGTGTGCGTGCTTCTAGCGAGGCGTTGCGTGCGTGTGTCAGAGAGAGAGAGAGAGAGAGAGAGAGAGAGAGACCACGCGTTTGTTGGCTGTACCGCGCAAAGAGAGAGAATGCAAAGCTACAGCGCGGATGCCGCGACTGTTGGGTCCACACGCCCCCCGGCTGCTTATGGCTGCATCGGCAGCGCTCTCTCTCGCACCTGCACGCCGCGGCCTCGCCCGCACCCACGTGCTAACCCGCGCGCTTGCACCTGTGCGTTCCCAGTGCAGCGCCCCTGATGGGCGACGCTGCTATCGTGACGCCTCTGCTTTTGACTATGCATACACTGTACAAACATTTATGGTGAAGATACTCCATATTACGGTGGTGCAGCAAGACTTTGCAAAAATACTTCTGAAAATCTTTTTTTTTTTTTTTTTTTGACCTCATAGGTATTTTGTCGAAGTTTCTTTCGTGTTGTGGCGTTACGGGAATCGGACTCTTTCAAACCGATTTTGACTCTGCGCATATCGCTTTGGAGTGACCCGTCATGATCCTGACTGACAGCACACCCAAAGCCTGCTGCTCCGCGCCGCACTGCAGTCGTCACGTCCTTGGGTGGGGCGGGGCGGGGCGGCGACGAGATGCACCGCGGTCATTGGGGGTCAAGCCCGGCCCGGGCCGGCCGGTGCCGCCACAGGCCGCCGGGCAGCCCCTGGCGTAGTGTTTTATAGAAGCCAAGCAGCCAGGCGTGGATCAATAAAGGCAGTGCCGGGCCGCCCCGCCTGGCCCCGCCGCGCGGCGCGGTATTGCGGCGCCCTGTCAACGCCCCCGCGCCGCCGTTGCGCCTCCCCTGTCGCCGCGAGCGAGGGTGCACGTCGAAGCCGCATCGCCACCGTGACACGCCGCCGCCGTCCAGGACACAGCACCGGCCGCCCCGCCCCGCACAGTGGGCCAGAAGACCGACGCGGGCGGTTAAAACGCTAGACGCGTTTCGAGCTCCAGAGTCGCTAAATGGGAGTCGAACCGAACGTGCGACCCCACCGATGGAGTGCTCTCCGAACGCGGAATCCATTGGTGGGGTCACGCATTCGGTTCGAGGCCCATTTAGCGACAGTGGAGCTCAAAACGCGTCCAGAGTTTTGGCCGACTGCGCTGGTCTTCTGGCCCACTGTGCCCCGCCTGGACGCGTTTCCGCTCCACATTGGACATGCACTCGCCTCGCGATGGCGGGCACGGCTGGCTGGCTGCCTGGCTGGCCGCCGGCCGGTGCGACGCGGTGGACGCGGCCGGGACGTACCACCAAGTGGGTCGCGAGCCATTGTCTTCTTCTTGTAGCTGGGTGCCGCGCCGCCGTGCCTTACCGGCACCAGCCCCGTGGCCGTGGCGCCAGCAGCTCTAATTTTACCTCCATCGAAGAAGCGGTAGGCGGCGGCGCGGGGCCTAGGAAGCGGGCGTCCTCTCTTGCCGCGCGCGACACACAGTTGATCGCGTCGCGGGGCGGCGCGGGGCGGCGCGGGGCGGCGCGGGGCGGCAAGGCGCGCCGAAAGCCCAGGCGGGCGAGGCGTGGCGCTGCCTGGAGGGGAACCGGCCGGGCTGCCTGCGCGGCTCCGCGCCGCCGTCGAGGTGTGGCGGCGGCCCTTTGCGCACTCATCCATTCCATTCACTTATTCCCGGTCTTCGCTCGCATTCACGAACTTTATCTCGATCACCTCCAGACATGTCCTTCACTCAGTTCATTCGCTTCTTCGTTTGCTCTCGAGTCGCGTCGATGGTTGTCCTTCGACCGCCGCGGTTTGATCCGCCGTGTCGCCGCTCGTTAGCTCGCCGCTGTTTGCCGTTCGCTGTTGTTCCGTTTTTGTTGTTCGCATAGTGCATGCTCATCTCTCATTGGACGCGGTCGGTCGCGTCCCGTCTCGGGGGCAACGCCCAGAGGGCCCAGGCAGGCAGGCAGCCCGGGCGCCACACCGGGGGCGTCCCTAAGCGCCCTGGCCTCCGCATTGTTGTTGGCATCGCGCTCCGACCGCACGCCTGCACGCTCATTCCTCACAGCAGCGCTTTCGTCGCTCTGTCTCTCTCGCACTCGGCCGGCGTTCCGTGGGGATGCGAGAAAGACAGCGACTGGATGACGCAGCTCGCGCAGCTCAGCGCGCGGCCTCACTGCCGGAGGAAGAGTTACCCGTCTGGCTGCGAGGGGAAGGGGCTGCGGAATCAATCTCACTAAAGTCGTTATTTAGCGAGACGCGACGACGGCGTGAAGCCTGTCCACAGTGGGCCAGAAGACCGGCGCCGGCGGCCAAAACTCTGGACGCGTTTTGAGCGAGGGGGAATTCACTACCTAAAATGCTCAACCAACCATTACCTTTTTCAAAGTATTACATCTATTACACCTATTACGTCTTCTATTACGGACCTTCAATTTTGACCCACAATGTCGCGTATTTCAAACGTTGTACGGTTTTAAAATTCAATAATGAGTTTCTCTTATTGGGAGCCGTTACAGTCACCGTAATACTGAACGTTAAGACCGAAAAACTAAAGAAAACCTAACTTCATGGCAAGAAAAGTAAAAACATGTCACTAAATTTTCCTGCCAACTGCTCATTTAACCAATTACATTACAGAACTATTACAGATCAATTACACACCGGACAACCAACCATTACCAGAGTGAGTTCCCCCTCGGTTTTGAGCTCCAGGGTCGCTAGACAGGACTCGAACCGAACGTGTGGCCCCACCAATGGAATCCTCGTTCGGAGAGCAATCTATTAGTAGGGTCACACGTTCGGTTCCGAGTCCTGTTTAGCGACTCATGGAGCTCAAAACGCGTCTACACTTTTGGCCGCCTGCGCCGGTCTTCTGGCCCACCGAGCCATCCCGGGCTGGGTAGGGCCGGGCTGTTGGGCTCGGGGAGGCGTCCGAACGCACTGCGCCGCGTTCGGCGAGACAGAGCAGCCGTCAGCGGAGGGAGGCAGGGAAGGACGCGCCAATCAGGCCGCCCCTTTGGCACGCCGCGGCGATGGCTGCGAGGCGGCGCCGTGCCTGGCCGTGCCGCCTGCCGCCCGGCGGCGCGAGAGTTTGTTGCCTGGAATTCCCTGCTGAAAGTGCGGCATGGCATGCGGCGTGCTGGCTGCGCGGCCCTGGCGGCGGCGGCCCGGGCGGCTCGGCTCGGCTCCGCGTGGAGTGCAGTGCGCCGCGCGTCCCATTCATTTCGTCTCGTCTCGACGTGCGCAGCCTTCGCGGCCTTGATGGGGTCGCCGAGAGTGGTGGCCGCGTCGGTCGCTATCCGATGCATGCCCGATCAATGCGCATGACTCGCTCTGTCTGTTTGTGAGTGGGAGAGAGAGAGAGAGAGAGTGGGAGAGAGAGAGAGAGAGAGAGAGAGAGAGAGAGAGAGAGAGAGAGAGAGAGAGAGACACCACGGGAGGCGGCACACAATGGACCAGAAGACCGGCGCAGGCGGCCAAAATTCGACACGCGTTTTGAGCTGCAGAGTCGCTAAATGGGACTCGAACCGACCGTGTGACCCCACCAATCCGAACGAGGAATCCATTGGTGAGGGGGTCACACGTTCGGTTCGAGCCCCACTTAGCGACTCTGGATCTCAAAACGCGTCTCGAATTTTGGCCGCTTGCTTACTGCGCGGCAGGCCGGAGCGGACCGCCTGCAGGGTAGGCACCCCGCGGCTCTGAGCGCACCCGTGTCGTGCAGAGTGGCCCAGCCCGCCGTCCGCAGGCGCTCCGCAGGCACCCGCAGCGCCACGCCGCGCCCAGCAGCGGGCCATCCCTCCGCTCCGCTGCTCCGCCCCCGCCTGGAGCCCATGTCCTACACAAAGCGCGGGTGGTTTTGGCGGACTGCCGAATAGAGACGGCGGCGGCGGGCCGCGGGATTTGAAGGCGTCTTGGGAATTGGACTTCCGGCAGCATCTGGTCTCCTGGCCGCCCCATCTGGCTGGCCCGGCCGCCGTATGCCAAGGGCCCCGGATTGGATGCGGCGGCGTGCCGGCAGCCCGCCCGGTCCTGGGGGCTCAAACGCGGTTTTTATTTTTCTTGGCAACGCTTTTTCCTCGCGTTTTCCGCTTTTCCCAGTTTGCGAACAAAGTTTTTAAATGAATGCCGACGGTGTCGGCGGGCGTGGGGCGGACCGCCGTGCCGGCCTGTGTCGATGGCACGAAGGCAAGGGACGACGGCTTTTGCTGAGGCGGCGGGGGTTTGCTGGAGCCTGCCGTGCCGCCTGCCTGCAGCCTCTCGACGGCCAAGCCAAGTGTCTCCGCCCGCCGCCGCAAAGTGGGCCAGAAGACCGCTGAGGCGGCCACATTTCTAGACGCGTTTTCAGCTCCAGAGTCGCTAAATGGGACTCGATCCGAACTTTGTGACCCCACAAATGGATTGCTCTCCGAATGAGGAATCCATTGGTAGGGTCACTCGTTCGATTCGAGTCCCATGCCGACTCTGGAGCTTAAAACGTGTCCGGGATTGTTGCCGCCTCCGCCGGTCTCCTGGCCCACTGTGCGCCGCCGGCCCCTCAGCCCTCGCTAGAGGGCCGCTTCCGACGTGCCGACGTATGCAAAGTTGTTCTTTTGTGTTTAATTTGGTTGCGCCGAGGCTGTGCTGGCCCGCCGTGCCCCGCCGTGCCTCGCCCTGCTTATTTCCCGCGCCATTTTTGCATCCTCGCGTCGTGTTTGTGGCGCCGTCCCACTGGGCCTGGCCGTCGTCTAGGCCCACTCCTCTCCACCGTGCCGGCGTGGAAAGCATCCCTCGGGATGAAATTAAGTCTGTGGAGTGGCGCTGCCGTGGCGACGCGGCGGCAGGGCGCCGTCTCACGTTATATGGAAATGTGTCGCGAGCTTCGCGCGCGGGGGTTGTTGTTCACAGTGTTACAATTATTGAAACGGTTTCTGCGTCAGCGCCGAGGGGTCCACCACTCTGGTAATCCTGTGTACACTTCGTCCAGTAATCATTGGTAATCACATGTCAAAACTGGATATTTTTACTGTTTTTATCGGCTTTTGGGAGTTCTTCTTAAGAAAATAGGCAAAAAATGCACCTTGCTGGCCATAATTATAGAATTTTGTCAGATTTTTAGTAGGTAATCACTGGTAATCGGTAATCCTGTGTACACTCCTGAGCTGAGTGGTGGACCCCTCGGTCAGCGCTCATCAGCCAGGGGAAAATCGGAAACCCCTATTTTCTAGTCTTGTGGAGATTGCCTAGGTGGCGTAGCGTAGGGTTTCGACGTGGAGGTTCACGCCAGGGCAATGCGTGCACTTCGTGAACTCCACCCCTATCCAGTGCATGTCTGCATTTGTCTTGCAGTGAGTAGGTGAACTGGTTCCCGGCGGGTCGCGGCGGCCGGGGCGACCTCGCCGTTCGGAGGTACCTACCTCTGCGGGGCGTGTTCCGCCTCGCGTCCCCACGACCCGTCGTGCCCACTGTGCGGCGGTGGTGGTGGCACCTCTGTGGCGCTGGGACGTGAATGGCCGCGTCACTTGGCGCGACACAAAGACCCTGCCGTGCCCCGGTCCCCGGGGATGGCGGTGGCAGGCCGGGCCGCACCACACGCGTTTTGAGCTCCAGCGTCGCTAAATGGGACTCGAAGCGACCGTGTGACCCCACCAAGGGATTCCTCGTTCGGAGAGCAATCCCTTTGTGGCGTTACACGTTCGGTTCGAGTCCTGTTCATCGACTCTGGAGCTCGAAACCCGTCCGGGATTTTGACCTCCTCCACGGGTCTTCTGGCCCACTGTGCCACGCCGTGCCGTGCGGGACGCCCGAAGTCCGCTAACTGTGCGAGGGAGGGCGGCCGGGCCGGGCAGCGAAGCAGCGAAGCCCTGCTTCCCCGCGTTGTTGGCCCTCGGGAGCCTCAAGCCGCGAATCATCGCGAAGGCCGGAGGGAAAGGTGAGGGGTCGTCACCCTGCCGATTCGCAGCACTTGCTCTATGAATGAGGTCGGTCGACCTCCTGGAGGTCTTCCTTCGGTTCCCAAAATAAATTCTACAGCAACCCCTTGTCGTATCCTCGGTCAGGGTAGTCTCCGAGCCCGAGGACTACGCAAGGGCGCAACACCCTGCTAGGCCCTTTTGAAATGAATCGCAATTCAGAAGGCGCAGAGAAAGCCGCAGCCTCTCGCCAGACTTTGTGAATATCGACCAACTTCCCCGCCGCCCGCGCGAAACGAAGCGAAGCGCACATCGACGCGGACGCGACATTAATCCAACCCGTGGCTGTTTGTTTATTTATACTGTACCTTTTCCTTTCGGCGCGCGGCGGCAGCGCTCCTGGAGCGTATCACGGCGTGTAAACACAATTTCCGCGTCGTGATAACGGCTTGTTTTCCTTGTTACGTTGCAGAGCGCGGCGCTAGCGCCATGGCCCCCGAGTGACGCCGCACCGCACCGGAGCAGCGCGCAGCAGCAAGGTAAACTCCTGGGCACCATCACCCCGCGCAGGCGGCCAAAACTCTCAGACGCGTTTTTGGCTCCAGAGTCGCTGAATGGGACTCGAACCGAACGTGTGATTCCACAAATGGATGCGGTGAAAATGCCGCCTTGGAATCCGCTGAAAGGGATGCCACTGTTTCATTCCCTAGGGGGTTGAGTGGAAGTTTCAAAGTTGTCCAAATTGAGGAGTTTTGAAATCTTGCTCCAGTTTGCCGTCCTGGGCCGACATGTGCCTCTTGCCCAATTTGTCGGGCAGTGTAAGTGTAGTGCCGCGGCCAGGTCGATATCCAGATTGCAGAGGGTCGTGAGGTGAAGTAGGCGTGAGCCTCGAGGCGCACCGTGGGCCAGTGGTTGGCTACTGATTCCGAGAGTCGTTTTCGTCGCCCCGTCTCTCTCGCACTCGTAGGGCGTCCCGAACAGGTGCGAGAGAGACAGAGCGACGAGAAGGACTCTCGGATTCGGTCTACCGCTGGCTGCGTGCTGCGTTCGGGCGGCAGGGGGATGGTGGTCTCCAACAGCTCTGTGTGCATACAGGATGGCGCTGGACGCCGCCGGGGTGGCGGGCCGCGTGGCGGGCCGGGTGGGACTGGCCGCCTGGCGCCGCAAGTCCACGCTGCTGCTGGGCGCGGGCGCGCTGGTGCTGCTCGTGCTGTGCCTGCAGTACAACGCGCTGGGCCTGCAGCAGCAGCAGCAGCAGCCCATGCAGGCGGCCATCCAGAGCAACGCCATCGACGCGCTGGACAAGCAGGACCGCTCCAGGTCCGACGGCGGCGTCAAGTTCGTCAAGGTGGGTCTCGGTCGTGGCGGCAGGAGTCGCACAGTGGGCCAGACCGGCGGTCAAAATTCCGGACGCGTTTTGAGCTCTAAAGTGGGACTCGAGCCGAACGTGTGACCCCACCAGTGGATTGCTGTTCGAACGAGGAATCCATGGGTGGGGTAACACGTTCGGTTCGAGTCCCATCAGCGACTCCGGAGCTACGCGTCCAGAGTTTTGGCCGCCTGCGCCGGTCTTCTGGCCCACTGTGAGTCGGAGCGATGCCTTGCGCTGACCTGGCGGTTTGTGTTGCAGTCGGTGGAGAGCCCCGTGGTGGTGCCCGCCGTGGCTGAGGACCGGGACCACGGCGACGCGGCGGTGGCGGCGGCGGCCGTGGCGGCGGTGCACGCCGACCAGCCGTCCCGCGACGAGGTGGCGCAGCGGCGCGCCGAGCCGGCCGAGGGCCGCGTGTACGTGCCGCCGCAGCGCATGGCGCACTTCGACCTCAAGGGGGCCGCGCCGCGCGTCCCCTACATCAGGAAGGTGTTCGCCCTGATGAAGCAGCTCGGCGCCACGGGCGTCGTCCTGGAGTGGGAGGACGCCTTCCCCTTCTGGGGCCCGCTCGAGCCGCTGGCCACCAGCAACGCCTACACGCGCGCCGACGTGCGCGAGATCCTGCAGTCCGCCAAGGAGAACGGCCTGGAGGTGATGCCGCTGGTGCAGACCTTCGGCCACGTCGAGTTCGCCCTGAAGCACGCCCAATACGCCTCGATCCGCGAGGTGCCCGACTCGCCGCAGGCGCTGTGCCCGTCCAACAACGCCAGCATGGACTTCATCATGCTGATGATCGACCAGGTACGCCTCCCTGTTTCGACTTTCATCGAGGTCGAGCGACGCACAGTGGGCCAGAAGACCAGCGCGGGTGGCTAAAACTCCAGAGTCGCCGAATGGAACTCGAACCAAACGTGTAACCCCACCAATGTGTTCCTTGCAGTCAATCCATTGGTGGGGTCGCACGTTCGGTTCGAGTCCCATTTCGCGACTCTGGAGCTCCAAACGCGTCTAAAATTTTGACCTACTGCGCCGGTTCTCTAGCCCTCTGTAAGCAGTTGTCTTCTTAGAGCGCTTTCATCCTGAACCCGCTTTCCTCGCAGGTGATGGAGCTCCACCCGGGCGTGCGGTACCTGCACATCGGCTGCGACGAGGTGTTCCAGATGGGTGAGTGCCCGCGCTGCCGCAACACCATGAGGGAGAACCTGTTCCTGGGGCACGTGGCGCGCGTCGCCAAGTACGTGCGCGACAAGTACTCGTTCCGCGGCCACCCCGTCACCCCCATCATCTGGCACGACATGCTGCAGCACCTCGCTCCCCAAAGCATGGAGGAGTACCATCTCGGCGACCTGGTGGAGCCCATGGTAAGCAACACCAATGCCTACGACAAGTTTCTCTGCGTTGTCTGCTGTTTACTATTTTGTCTCTTTTGCACGTCAACACGAAATAAAATCATTATATTTGGTTGTCAACGACCTGCATGTTTTTTATGCTGCATAACATTACTTAACTTTTTCCTGCAGGTATGGGTGTATGCAGAGGATGTGTACCGATTTGTGCCAACGATCATTTGGGACAAGTTTGCTTCTGTTTTCCCCCGAGCCTGGACTGCGTCAGCGTTCAAGGGAGCCTTTGGAGAGACTATGTACATTCCAAACATTAAACGCCACCTTGAAAACAATTTGAAGTGGCTAGAAGTCATGACCAGTGAAGGACCCAAATTTAAAGAAGGATTTCAAGGAATTGTTATTACTGGATGGCAACGGTAAGTGCTGAATTTTGGTCTCAATGGTTCCTAGCTTGATTTCTTATTTATGTGCCTTGTTAATAAATGAATTATTTTATTCACAGGTATGATCATTTTGCTGTTCTCTGTGAGTTGCTCCCCGCTGCAATTCCTTCGCTTGCAGTAAACTTGCTCACTGTCACTCATGGATTCATCAATCCTTCGCTGAAGGGTAAACTGACGACTGCTCTTGGGTGTGCACATGGCAGTGGTGATAGCCAAAATACAGGCGGTAGTGATCCTGGAGTAGAAACAAATGCAATGTTCCTAAACTTAAACTCGGATCCATTTTTGTGGGATATGTTCAATCGTTGCTCTTTTCCTGGAGTTCCTTTCTTCCGTCTCACCTACCGATTACATAATGCTCAGAGAGAAGTGCGGGACTACCTTCATTCTGTGACCAAAGCCAAAGGTACATAACAACTCAAAACTTTCAATTTTCTCAAGGTTGTAATGTAATTATAATTTGTGAAAGAGTGGTTTTTCTGCAATTACATATCTCTCCCTTTATGTTCCAGGGTGGATGACTGACTACAATGTGAGACATAATTTCACCAGCCCCCTACGGATAGATGAGCTTATGATGGAACAGCCTCGCGTTTATCATTCATTGGTTCAACTTGCTCATAATGCAAATGATGCCCTGAGAGACGTGTTTGATGCTCATACTATTGCCGAGTGGGTGGAGCAAAGAATATACCCAGATATAAAACGGTTGGAACAGCTCGCTAAGGATGCGGCTGCACTCAAAGCTAGGAAGGTGTGGCCCAGAAGGCCATTACCTGCACTTGCAGATCTTGGCAGGTTAGGCATTTCTTTGCCCGAGGAGGAAAACTTGGGTTCCGCTACAGACCATCCTCGACCCTCATGATCTTCTCAGCTGATTTAACAACCACAAAAGGTAAACTGCATCATTCAGTTGTGAGTGATTTGATGCAGCTAATAGACACTGAAAGCGGCAGTGTGGTTTGTAGATATGATGAGATGACTTGTTGAGATATTTCATTTCTACATTTTAATGTCACCCTTGAGGAATAGTTTTGATTTTCTTAATTCCTTATTTCCTGGAAGTTTCTCTGGTCTTTCATGCTCCCAGAGAGAAGTTTATAGTTTGTAAGTAGAAATTCTGTTTAAAGTTAGCACAGTTTTTGTTGTTTTTTCTTTTTCTCTCTCTCCCTCTTTATCTCTCTCTTTCTCTTAAAAGAAGTTTCTGTGTCTATTAGGTATAATCTATTTAAGACAAGAGTCTATAAGGTGATTCAGTGATCAGTTATTTATTATTTAAAAGATGAATATGCTTATTCATACATTAGGTTGTACCTCGTTAGTATTTATTTATGGAAAACCTTTTTTACAATGAATGCGATTTTCCACTAGTTGTGAAGAGCAATTTTTGTACCTGCTGTTTGGCTGTCGAGAGCCGGCTTTTAAATCAAGCATAAGAATAATCTCAACCCTGCATAAATTGGAGGTTTTTCCAGTATGGCAGATTTCTCACAGGCTTCTACAGTTGGGAACTATTTGAGGAAGAGCCTTCATCATCATTTCACTGATGATTATTGTCCCAAATTAAGGGACAGGATAGTTTCACTTTTTAGGAGACTGAGGAAATATAAATTAAGTCTTGTCATTTGGTTCAATTCTCAGTGCCAACATATCTGGCAGTCAGTCAGTCTACTGTGGAACAATTTTAAGGTGAAGTTCTGTAGGTTTTTGCCTTCTGTGTTAGTTGCAAGTAAAAAATGAGCAATCAATTCTTTTTCTCAATGAGAGAAGGGTCCAAAATCCAAAATATGTTAGGCATTTGATGTACTATTAGTGGGTTATTTATATTTCATTCAAATCTGCTGGTAGATTTTGAATTTTTTTTCTTATTTTGGTTTTATTTAAGACAAGGATCTATTTATGCAGTATTTGGTACTAAGAGGGGGTGGGAAGTCCTATACCTTTGTTGTTTTTGTTTTACTCATGAAAAGTCACTGATTTTACCAGCTTTCATCTGTACGGAGGAACATTGGGAGACATTGCATACTGTGATTTGTGTTCAAAATGCACAATGTGACTTTCCTGTTATTTATTCATATTCTGCTCTTTGTTGGTTTCTTTGCTTATGAAGTATTTGATAAGGTTGTTTCAATACTGTATACTTTATGTGCATGTTACTTACTTAGTTTTTTGCCATGGTTGTGGCAAGTGTGCACTGCCCACCAATAGATCGTTCTACTCTTTTATTTTACTTATGTGTATCTCTTGATGGGACAGATCAGATAAATTATTTATGTGACATCAAAAGTATTTATAACATTGAAATACCTTGGAGGTAAGAAGACATCTCCTTGTTAGTGTTCAAAACACTTTTTGAAGCAGCACTACAGTTTGATGTTCTTGCTCAATCTCTGATTGTCTTTACTGGTGCATCGTATCCCATCAAGGGTGCTAACTAGTAGACAGATTTGATTTATTTGTACATTGATACTGTGTATGTGGCACTTCTCCAGTTGCAATGCAGAGTTAGGCCACTAGTCACTCCAAAATTCTATGCTCTTTTTGGTCTCTCTCACCGTCACATTTCCACTCTTTGTTTCCTTTCTGGTTCTGTTCCCTTTGCTTTATCGAGAATGATTTTACTTCGTAGCAAGGGGTTACATGAAGTGGGCCTGTCTCAAATGACTTTTTATGATTGTTTGTTTTTAATGTTGCTTACAAAAATTTAATGTAAGTTTGATGTTTTGATAATATTTAACAGTATTTTTTTTTTCAATCTTGTTATATGATTTATTGTAATTTTAGAGCACCCAATGTAGGGGTTCTGTGTCTAGAAGCACAGTTGTTGTCCATTGTGATAAAAGCAGTGTAAATTTGCTTTATCTCACTTGCTTTCCTTGATATTGATATTATATTCCTTGACTTTGTTTTTCTGTAGGATTTGATTTATTTTGAGCTGTACCTGCCATGCCCTTTCAATATGTTTCTGCCTCTTTTTTTTTACCCTCCCTTGGATCAATATTTATTTGTTATTTTGAAAGGAATCTTTTTTTCCCTATTGTTTGTAATGTTTAAAGGCACACCTTACTTACACTGTTGAAAAGCACATCACTTAAATTATTTATTTGCTATTTTTGTCCAAACGTATATTAAAAAGTATTAGATGTTATCAGCTAAATCCCTGTGTAAATATGAAGTGATTTGTCTGAGACAACTTGTTTATGTTGTATTTCCCTGTTTTTTAAAATGTAAAATTTGTATGTATATAGTGTTTGTAAGACTCCTATATTCTGTAATTCTGGTTATACGGCTGGTCTACTCCTAAAGATTTGCCTAAGTGACCTAAAAATTATCCATCTGTTCTTTGTAATGGTGCTAGTATTAATCTAGTATTAACATTATTTTCGTTTCCTTCGACTCTTTTAATAACTGTGGTGTTCTTTGAAGGTTTGGTTTCGCGATGAATCTATGCAACGTCTCAGTGCCACAGTGAATGAGTTTTCTGGTTCCTCATGTTTTTCAGTTCTAGAAATGTAGTATTTTACCACTTACTGTACAACTAAATTAGAAAAGTTGTGGCATTTTTTAAAAATTATTATTTACAATGTTCTATACTACTGTAGTTCTATGAAATGTGTCTATTTGTTAGAATGTGAATGAATATTGTATGCTTGTTTGTATTGTGTTGAGTGAAAGTGTGTGTGTCTTTGAAGGTGGACTGTTGTTACCTATGCGGCTTTATAGGTTTTAAATCAATAATTCAGCAGTTGCTGTCTCTAGCTAACTGTTGATATTTAATTTCAATGTTTGTAATTGATTTCAAGGCGTGTAATACAACCCTAATTATTCACTTGGATTCTCTTACATTGAAATGAAAATAATAAATGTGACTACTTTTCATGTGTCCTTCTTCCCTGAGCTCAAAGTCCGTGTCATTTGCATGGTGTGCTGTGGTGCATTGTCTTTGCCTCTTGAATCAAAGTGCAGCGTACTTCATGGGATAATTGCTCTAAAGTTCGTAAAACCGAAACAAAATGAGAAGCCAAGTTGAGCAACGAAACTTTAATTGGTGCAGTTTAGATCAGACAATTGCTTAGACAGTTAAAAAAATAGGGAAGTTACACCTGACTTGTTATTTTAACATCATGGCTGTGACAATTAGTGTATACAATCATCATAAATCTACTAAAGTAACAAACCTAAAAAGATTCAATAAAAATGAGATGAAGATACAGAGTAGGTAGACTGTCATGTTCCATATCATTCAAGAATGCATAGCAAAAGTGACAGCATTTACTTAATTTGGCATACATACAACACATCGGATCAAGGCACATGTCCATGTCAACCTTCAAGCAAAGATAAGACGTCATAAAAGGAAATAAGGCAAACCTTACTAACAAAATACAATGGTGTATATCGATGCTGGCACACTGATACTGATGGAGGTAGTTTGTGTAAGGAAAAGGATCCAAAATCTGTAACTGGTCCTGCCCAAAAGCAACAATCACACTTGCTCCTACAACACACAAAACTGTCCCACAGCAATGTCAATGAATGACTACAATCCACTTCCAATCAAAATGGAAGAAGTGTCACTTAACGCCTCTTGCGGCGATCATCACTGCTGCTGCTACTAGTACTACTTGAAGAAGAAGAAGATGATGAGCTGGAATGACGTCTTCCTCGTTTTCTACTACGGTCTGTGTTAGAGCGAGACCTCCTTCTCTTGTTTCTGTCACGATTGTGTTCCTCACGTCGCTTATCATGCCGATCTCTGCTCTCCTTGGCTTCTCTCTCTTTCCTCCTACGTTCTTCTTCCTTACGACGCAAATCTTCTCGCTTCCTCTGTTCTTCTTTCTTGCGATCATCTTCTCTGCGCTTCAAATGTTCTTTTTCTTTCTCTCTCTCTCTTTCGCGATCTTTCTCTCTCCCTTTGTCTTTATCATCTCTATCCTTATCTCGCCTCTTGTCACCATCCCTTCCTTTCTCTTTCTCCTTCATTTCTTTAGCCAACTCCAGTTCCATTCTCTGCTTTAATTTTTCTAATTCCTTAAGTCGCTCCTTTTCTTTCTCAAGATCATCATCACTTTCTGCCAATTTTTCTGCATTCCTTCGATCTTTTTCACGCTTTTCAAGTCGAATCTTGTCTTTGGAGCTCGTGTAACTTCTATGAGACTGGCTGCTTTGTTTTTTGTCAGAGTGAGAACCTCTGTCTTCTTCTTGATTGTTTCGCTTTCTGGACCTGTCAGATGCTTTTTCTCGATCTGATACTTTCCTTTGGTCTAAAGGTTTGCCATTGGGATGCAGCCCTCTGGCTTCACCATCACTCCCTTTGTTTACGTCATCATCATCATCTCCAAGTTCCATTGTTTCATAGTCTAGAGCATTTAAGTCAAGAGGCCCACCAGAGTTTGATGCAACATTATCACCACTCTTACTGGCATTTGGTTTCTTGCTTTGATGACGCTCCTCTTCTTGTCTGCGGGCTCCATCATGATGATCTTTGGATCTGGAACTAAATAACAAAACAAAGCTGATAGTAAGAACATGAGCACCTTCTGATAGAGAAATCCTGCCTGTGTAATTGCATGAAAACATACCTGTGAAAGTGTTGCTCAGCCTCTTGTCTCAACTTTTGAAAGTGCTCCTTCTGTTCACGCTGACGATCATCATGGCGTTTCTTGCGGGCGTCTTCTCGTCTGGCAATCTCGTCATCCTTGGCCTTGCGTTCCGCTTCCATTCGCTGAAATGATTAAAGTATGAAAATGAAGTTCTTTAACAAATGAAGAACATCACAGGATGGTCCGGAACTTACCTCAAATTCACTCAATTTGATGGTGCGTCGTGCAGCTTGCTTCCAATGCGGTGGAGTAGCACTTCGTGAGCGAGATCGGCTCCTGGACGGTGTGCGAAAGCGCTGAGAAAATTTAATCGGTATTAGAGCATATGAATAGAATGTCAATACAGGAACAGAAGTTAAATTAAATTATTACCAGACAAAGCATCTAAACTCTAAAAGCAAAGCAATAGTAAAAGTCATGAAGACTTACAAACACTCCGCGACCTTTGATTACACGCCCACTTTTGGTCGTGCCCCTGACTTTCCCTCTCTCTGATCTATCTCCTCCTCGGTGTTCCCGGTAATCTTGATCAGATCTTCCTCCCCTATCATGGTCACGGGATCTTTTGAAGTCCCTTTCTCTGCCATCACCGCGGTAGAGAAACTTATTTGAGGGAACTTCAGGAATTTCAGAGGGATCGATCTTGGACACAGTAACAAGAGGATGATATTCCTCTGGTTCTTCATCTTCTTCCTCCTCCTTGGCTGCTGCTTTTTCCCTGAAAGAAACAGTTTCAAGCCACATTTAGAAAAATGAATTCAAACAAGGAACACAAGGTACTTCTCAAAAAGCTAACTTTTTCATTTTCTTTTTCTTTTTCTTGCTCTCTTTCTCTTCTTCAGAACCACTCTCATCTGATGCTGATGATTCAGAACTCGAGCTCGACCCTTCTGATTCTTCTTTTTTGGATTTCTTCTTCTTCTTTTTGTCTGCAAAGGTACAAGGAACAAGTTAATATTGGTTGCACAATAAGACAAACAAACCAAAAAGAGACAAAATTTTACCTTTGGATTTGGAAAGAAGTACAAGTTCTCCACACTTGCTGACCTTGGCATCCTGAAGAGGGCGAGAATTACGATCCACTGGAAGCATCTCAATTTGGGTCACGACTTCTTTCCCAGACACAACATGACCAAAGATCACGTGAACGCTGGACACATCAGAAGAAAAAGAATCAATTAGATGATTTAATCATAATTGATGAATGTAAGATAAAATAAAAGTTAAAATTGAAAAGAACTTACCCATCCAGGTGTGGTGCAGGCTGCGTAGTTCTAGACACAACAAAACATAATTACGGCACTGATACGGTAGACACGTTCGTTTGCTGAGGACGGGACGGGCGATGTTGACACTCGTCCTCAACCCTCAACCCAGGCAGCCATCAAGTCCACTACATAGTGCACAAGAACAAACACCACATGAGCTCAAACCTCAACAGCAGTATGGGTTGAATGTCTGCTAAAAGTTTGATTGAAACATTGAAGAAAGGCTCTTTAAATTAATTTGAATTACTCATAAGGTAAGAATGAGACCCTTGTGATGTCTACTTTGTGCACTCAAACACATTTTTAAAAAAGACTGTCACTAAGAAAATTCATGAATAGAAAATGAAAGGCAATAAATAACACACAAGGTTTAACATATGCATACAAGAACATGATTTAACCACAGCTATCCTAAAAACATGCATAGAGAATAAATTAATCAAAGACATTAAGTAAGGTAAGTACATACAAGAAAAATAAATAAATAAATAAGCTCACATGAAGAACTGAGATCCATTAGTATTGGGACCCCTATTTGCCATAGACAAAAGGAAAGGCTCATCATGCTTCATTTCCAGGTTTTCATCTGAAATATTGTTAAAATGCATGAGAAAGTTTCCAATGTTGACTACAATTAAGGATTAGAAAGGCAATACAATACATACCTTCAAAAGTGCCTCCATAGATACTCTCACCACCAGTTCCATTTCCAACAGTGAAATCTCCAGACTGAATCATGAAGTCTCGCACAACCCGGTGGAAAACAATCCCTTGATAATGGAGTGGTTTTCCTGAGGTCTTTCCCAATCCTTTCTCTCCTGTACATAGTGCTCTAAAGTTGTCACACGTTATGGGACAAATGTCAGTGTACAGTTCAAAGGTGATGCGACCCATGGGTATTCCGCCAATCTCCACATCAAAGAAGCATCGTGGTCTAACAGCTGATCCCACCGTCATTTTGAAGCGGAAAGGTTATCTGTAAAATTGTAAGCAAATGTCAGTGACAAGATGTTTCTGTCATTTACTGTTTGAGCTTCCTTTTACCCACACACAGAATTAATATTTCACAGAGCCATAAGAAAAATTTACGGTCATAAAAAAAGGGTGTGATGACAAGAGTATAATGTATCATTGTAGATTACGATTGAAATCCTATCCTCGAGTAGCTGAGAAGCCAAACATGAACTTCAACCACATAAATTATAAACAAAATGGAGTCCTCCAACTCCAAATCGCTCTGAAATGACATACATTCCAGCAAATCAGCGGTGCCTTGAAATAAAAAAATCGGAATGAAAAAAAAAGGAGCTAATTGAGGAGGAAACTAGAAAAATCAATTTGTGAATTTCTAGATAAGCGCTTGGGGAGGGATCCGTCGCTATCTTTGAAACATGCCCAGAAGTATCTACCAGAGAACTCACATATTTGCAACGACGACGCGTGCACGAGTGAGCGTGGCCTAGATTAATAGAAGTCCTTCAAATCACACAACTTAACATAAATTTAAGCGATTTCAAATTCAAAGTCACAGTGCTGCAGACACATCATGGCGACGCGACATGGCGACACAACACGCAGCGGAGCGGCCAGCGGCGGCGGCGAGGAGAATGACCGGAAGTGTTTGGGCAATCCGCTAGTTTGGCCAACACACAGAATTTGTTGAATTTTTTGTGCCATCCCAATGAGTTTTTTTAATATAAAGAGTGAAGAATTAACAGGAAAAAATATTTCATGTTATCGAGAAAATAAAATGAAAAGATAGCTCTCCAACTCTGACTAGAGTGTTCTGGCTGGCAGAGAGCCGCCCGTGTGTCATGGCGACAACGGATCCGCCATTGTGCAGCAAACTTTCAAAGCGCCCTAGCTCTAAAACCGTTTCAGTTAAGTGGTATAGTGAGCGAACCGATTGTAGCGCGGGCAAATTCCTTCAATCGGCTAGCTTTCTTTACCGATTAAACTTGAACGATTAAGCAGCTAGGGCGCTTTCAAAGTTTGCTGCACAATGGCGGCGCATGGGGGCGGACCCCCTTTCTGCCACCTAGGACTCTATCTCCTACCCAACCACACCTTGACTTCCCCCACCACTATCGACATCATCGCCATCATTTGTGAACGTGCCAGACAAGAAGGAGCTTTCAAGAATTAAGCCTACACATAAGCACGAAGATCTCGACTTCTACTTGTTATTTGTTTATTCAGAGCCTTTATTTATTTCATTGTGTAGTTTAGAATAATCAAGAGGTTAATTTTCATTGTCTGTAATGTCTACACCAGCGCGAAGGCGTTTAATGCGAGATTTTAAGAGGTGAGTTGGGAAAGCTCTCAAGGTTGTAGGCAGTCCTAGCCCAGGATCTGTGTCAACTTATCTGCTGTATAAAATATTTGCTATTTTGTTTGCACGTTATTAAATTTTAGAAATTTTGAAATTCTTGCCTATACCATATAATTTTTTTCCCAATCGATAATGTGAAAGCCCAAGTATACTGCCATTGTGTTTATCAATCCAAACAAAGGCTCTCAGTCAACTTTGAAAGCAGGTTAAGGTACCACTAGGTTTCGATTTCTCCCCACTGTAAACTGCCTCTGCCACTTTTTTAATGTGCGTTTTGAAGTTCCTATCGGACCAGTTTCTCTCCACTCCCATTCTCCATTCACTCTTGATTTCATCTTCAATGCAACCTTTGCTCAGGAAGTTTTTAAGCATGACTCATCCTGTAGAAATAACCATAAACCTTTGTGTGTAAGTGTCCTTGGTCTCTTCATTTTCTGAATATCTGACTGTTGTATTTTCACATCATAGAAATCTTGTCTCTATCTTGTATTGGCTTTCACTGAGCTATAAGTTGTCACAGATCTCTGAAAAAACTTGAGCCGTAATTTGTATGGTATTGTCTAAACTGTCAACACATTTTTGCATATATTTTACTTTTCTACCAGACAGAACTTTGAAGCTGTTCATGTTTACATTGACTAATTCATTTGAACTTGTTTTTCAGACTGCAGGAAGACCCACCCACAGGGGTAAGTGGAGCTCCCACTGACAACAACATCATGATATGGAATGCTGTGATATTTGGGTACGTATTTTAATCTGCTAATATCTTAACTAAGATTTTTTAAAAATTTGTTAAGGATGATTCACAATTTAGATTAGGTGTGAAGCTCTCACAATTAAATGTATTTATCTTGTTTCTGGTTTGTCATGATTTATTGTTTGTTATTACAGGCCACATGATACCCCATTTGAAGATGGTACTTTCAAATTGACAATAGAATTTACTGAAGAGTACCCCAACAAACCTCCCACTGTGAGATTTGTGTCAAAAATGTTCCATCCCAACGTCTACGCAGATGGTGGAATCTGTCTGGATATCCTTCAGAATCGGTGGAGTCCTACGTATGATGTTTCTGCCATCCTTACATCTATACAGGTAGGCTTTCTAGATAGTTCTTATTCTAGTTAGGAATTCAATTTTGTTAAATGATAACCTGCATGTCGCCCTATTTCTAATCTGTAAGTTTTCTGGTTGGGTATGGGAAGTCAAAATGTTTGTACTCGTAATAAAATTTCCAGTAGCTCATCTAGATTGAAATTTTCTTTGCATGATATTTTTGTTTTTGATGTGTTGAAGTTCAACCTCTCAAAGAAGGCTATCCTTCAAAGTTTTATATCTCTTGCATGTGTTGTAGTGGGTTGACTTGTATTCTCAGATGAATTTTGGTTAGCTAATGCAAAGGAATTTCCATGATTGTGAGGGCTAGTGCAGCTGCTGCATGTTCACTTCTAGGAGAGCCAACATTACACAGTTGTTTGTCCTTGGTTTGGAGAATGGTTCTACAAACATTGTTGAAGACTTTTGGTGGTGTCCAATACTGTTTTTGTTGATCTTGGCATCAAACCATTACATTCAGGCTATATTCAACTTAAATTGTGCCTATGTGGAGGAATGTGATTGTACAAATAAAGAATGGAAAATGACTGTGTCTGAGATGAGGAGCTTGACTCACTGCTGCAGCATCAATACTGTTGATTTAAAGGACTGACTAATACCTAGAGGCTTAAATTCAGTTCAGAGAAAATATTCCCCTTGTAGTAACTCTAATGGTATTGTATTCTGTTTTCCTTACAGTCTCTCTTAAGTGATCCAAATCCGAACTCTCCTGCAAACTCAATGGCGGCTCAACTTTACAAAGAGAACCGAAGAGAGTATGAAAAAAGAGTGAAAGCCTGCGTCGAGCAAAGTTTTGTAGACTAGTGACCACTCCTTCAAATTTGGCTAATTGGATTGAAGATTTTTGCTTAAAAGCATAGTTTATTAGTGATTTTCCCTCTTCTTTGTTACCAAAAACTAAGACAAAAATATGATTTAAAAAAATATGTGAGAGTGGAGAGCTGCTGAATCGAATCAGTGTTACTCGGGTGGACTTGCCGGGAGCAATTTTGGAACATCTGTCTCATTTGCACCAAATAAGATTGCAATAGCAGAATTATTTGCAGAGCTCATTTGTATTTTTTTTTAGGTTATTTTTATTTTATTTTTTCCCTTTTTTTCAATTTGAAGTGGCAAAATGTGTGGAGTGATTTTCCATTTCTTTATCATTTATCTGGAGCTCACGCAACTGGGCCTTTGGAATGAGTTCAGCAGGTATCTGTGATAGCTCCAAGTGTAACAGACCCATTAGCCAATGAATGAATGATCCATCCGCTTACTTAAATTATTGCTATGTGTTTCATCTATGCTCCCTTTCATTTACTTACAATACTCGTTCCCCTAGCCTTGCTCCTATAGACTTATTGTACTAAAATTGCCAATGCAAGTTTTAACAAAAAAAAATTCTTGTAGCAGGAGTTGAACTTCAAAGAATGGAATGCATGTTCACATACTCCCTATCAAACAATGATATGAGTAATAAGTAGCACATGATAAACTGAGGTAACAATATTGAAATTGGAATTTGTAGAAACACTGTGCTGTTCAGTCATGGAGGAGCAGTTGAATTAAAAATTCAATGGCTTAGAGAAGGTTTTTTTTTTTTTTCATTTCTTCAGTTTTTGTTGTTTTTCTTAGTGTATTTGTGATTTCTTTTAATTGAGGTTGCTTTTCTTGTCTGTAAGTTTTGCAGTGGGCATTGCAATGAACCAATTTGCCTTCCACAACTTGCTTGGCACCAAAGATAAAATTCTGGATGCAGTGCCTTTCCAATGGACCAGTCTGAACTGGTGTCAGTAGGAAAACCAGACTCTTGCACTATTAAGTCTACTAATTCCCCTTTCCCCTACCTTCAAATTAGTCCCCTTTTATTTAAAAAAAAAAATCTAGAAAGGGAGCCTGACTTTCAATTAATTTTCAATGTTATGTGCGTCATGTCATAGACTAAAGAGCGATGTCTCGTGATAAATGTAATTATATATAGATGTGATAAAGAGAGCTTTCAGTTCTTTGCCAGAAGAAAACAGAACCAACCATGTTTTAAATAATTCACATTGGTGGTGTATGGAAAATGATAATGACAGCTTGAGGGCAAGCTGAACTTGTTAAGTGCTTGCCTTCAAATGTCTGTCTCAAGTTTTACCTACAAGATCTTTTGTTTTTACTCAGGTACACCAGCTTATTATGGTTTATTTTTTCTATACTATCAGTGTAATCTGACTAGTTTCCTAACATGTTTTGTTTTTCGTTTTTCTAAAATATTTTGATTCTGAGAATTTGCCTTGAAAGTTTTTTAATTGCACAGAAACATAAAAAGTTTTTATTAAACTATTATGTTGTGAAATGTATGTATATTTCTAGTGTATGAATAAATTCATTAAAAACTACTTCTCTGATGAGTTACTTCATTCCTATTCCTGCCAGGACTTATGAACAACATTGAGTTGGTAATGTCTAGTCGATTAACGTGTGATGTTGGCTCTTCATCTTATTTTCTCTCTCTCTGTGTCTCTGCTCTTGCTTTCGGCAATTTGTCATCTGAGTTTACAGTATGTAATGTTTTCAACCTTCTCTACATCTATGTTGCAGTCGCTTCTTGATGAGCCAAATCCCAATTCACCTGCGAATTCACTAGCAGCACAACTGTATCAGGAAAACAAACGCGAGTATGAGAAGAGAGTTGCAACAGTGGTGGAACAATCTTGGCTAAACTTAGAGGGTATTCCAGAGGAGCAGCGTGATGAAAGTTCATAGGTGTTAGTTGATATGCAGATTTTGTCCCACAACAAAAAAGATTGTTGCTTTGCTGATGAAAAAGCAATTCTGTACAAGTGCACCTTTTATAAAAATTCCATTTCTTTAAATTTTTTTTAAAGATCATGTCAATTATGAAGGTTTGTTCGCATTCTCCATTGCATTGATTCCAAAATGTGAAATTTGGTTGAGACTCCTGCCTTTTTCTTACTGTTAATTTTTGTAACATTTATGTGGTGTATTATGATTTTTTTATAAATGTGGCTGGAGTAAGTGAAATACATGCTAATCAACTATGAAACAAAATTTATTGCATTTGCCGTTTAAATTAATTCTGCCCTTTTTAAGAAACAGCAGTAACCACCACATCTTCTCCTAGAGCAACCAAGCACATGCGAATATTGTCCTGGCAGAGTGCGTAATCCATGAAGGGTGGCATGAGCGTCTCTTCCAGTAGATTCAAAATCTTAAGGAACCGATCCAGCGCGTCAGATAAATTACCCTCCGAAAAGAAACTCTGGGCTATTTTCAGCATGTTATCCGTGTCCTGGAAAAGAAACTGTCGCTTCAGACGCTGTAACAAGTCTTGCGGCTGCCCACCAGGCGGCCGTCACGAAAATAGAGGCGAAACTATAGAACGAGAGGGTGTGGCTGACCTGCAGCGCCTTGAGGCCCTTGAGGATGTTGGTGTGCTGCTGGCACGCGGGGCACTGCACCATGAAGTTGGAGGTGTCCGTCGGCACCATGATGGCGTTGCTGCAGCGGGACGGCACCGGCCCACCCGGATCACAGCGGAAGCGCATCGCGTTGCTCTGGTCCATGTCCCTCAGCAGCGGCCAGTCCTCCTCGCAGGCCTGGCAGTGGCAGCTGCGAACCGAGCCGCCGAGCGCGACAATGACCAGCACAGTGGCCAGGCCAGAAGACCGGTGGAGGTGGTCCAAATTCCGGACGGGTTTGGTTTTGAGCTTCAGAGTGCGCTCGGTTCGAGTCCTGTTTGGCGACTCTGGAGCTCAAAAGGCGTCGGAGTTTTGGCCGCCTGCGCCGGTCTTCTGGCCCACTGTGGAGCCGTCCTCTTACAAGTTCCGCTCGGATGGAATCCAAAAGCAGAATGCGGTGGCACTCACCTGAACCAGTACTGCTGCCGCAGGCAGTCCTGGCGCTCCGAGCGCGGCTTGTTCGTGTAGCAGAAGCCGTAGTTCTCGCTGACGGGCTGGCCGGCGCGGATGCCGCGCGCGGCGTGCACCACCACCGAGCTGCCGCAGAAGTAGCGCACCACTCCCGGGTCGCACGAGTGGTTGAACAGCGCCAGGGTCGGGTACAGCGCCGCGCCCACGAAGTTGGACGTGGCCGTGGCGTAGGCCCGGGGCGTCTTCACCTCCAGCTCCGACACCTCGTGCACGTTGAACTGGAGGAGCTGCAGCAGCGTCAGCAGCCGCGCGCCCGTCGTCATGAGGGCGTCACCTGCAGGAGGAAAAGCAGGTCGTCGGGGGAAACGAAAGGCAGACGAGTCGCCGCTGCCGGGGATCGAACCACCCACCTTCACCGGCGTGGCCGCTGGTCTGGAGGCAGCGCGCCAGGAACACGGCCATGTGCGTGCGGTGCAGGAGGTCCTCGGGCTGCCGCCGCTCCGAGTGGGTCACCAGCGACATGACGTGCTCACTGGGAGCCGCCTGGATTCACTCAGTGAGGTTACCGTTGTCGTGTGCAAGTCGACGGGCCTGTATCGCCGGAGACTCACCCCCTTGGGCAGCTGGGAGATGGCGCGCAAGGCCATGAGGCAGGTGATGGACGCCCCCGAGCCCCACAGCAAGGGCAGCACGCCGCACTCGACGGCGTGGTGCGTCCGCTCCGCCGCGTCGCGGCACTCCGCGCCGCAGAACAGCACGGCGGAGCAGCGCGGGCACGCCACCGGCACTCGCAGCCTGCGGGGCAGAGGGACGAGCGGGCGGGGCGCGGCGCGTGAGCGATAGGCAACCCGCCGCGCATGGAAGCCTGCAACCGGCCCCGTGGCCTACCCCCCAGGGGCCATGGAGCGCCTGCGAGTGGGCAATAGGCAACCCGCCGCGCATGGAAGCCTGCAACCGGCCCGACGGCCTACCCCCCAGGGGCCATGGAGCGCCTGCGAGTGGGCGATAGGCAACCCGCCGCGCATGGAAGCAGGCATGGGCAGGAAAGTAAAGTAAAGTACCGCGGTACTTTTTTGGGTAAAGTACCGGCACCGCAGTGCTAATGACGCGAAAGGGACCGGTAAAGTACCGCGGTACCGATTTGCGAGTAAAGTAACGAAAAGAACCGTCGGTCCTGTCAGCGGGCGCGCAGCCGCGCACTATTACGGATTGAGCGACACGACTATAATACGCAAGTGCATGCCCCGTCGGGTACCACGGACTCCATGCGCTGCAAACCGCTGTACAGCGGCGCATCCAACAAAAGAACTTGGAGGAAAAAAAAGAAGAAAAAATGGGGGCCCTTCTCCCACCTCCCCACACAGTAGGGAGGACCGCCTGCAACTTCGGTGGATCGGGGGAACCGGTGCATTCCAGGCGGCGACCCCAGGGGTTCTCATCTGATGTGGGCCGGGTGAAGGGCGGGGGTTGAGAGCCTTTGGTTTTCGCGGGGTGGTCAGTGGTACCCACAGTGGTACCCCCGCTGTCCGGCGCTCTCTACCGAACATGCAGTGTGAAGGGCCAGCTTCAAAGGACTTATCAACTCCAAACCGACGAATCAGAATGGACCCACTCGCGACCAATTGCGAGTGGCTGGAACGACCGGGGATCGAACCAGTGCCGAGGCCAATCCGCCGAAGCGGACTGCTTTTTAGACACCCAAGCATAGTGGACGACAAATGATCCAGACCACTACGCTATCACGACTGCACGTCTGCCGAGTGTCGGACGACGGGTTTGAGTCGCATTGGGATGAGGGAGGCAGTCGTAAAATGTATTGAAATGTTGGGATTCGATCCCCGGACCTTACTGTTCAAGTCCGACGCCTTAGCGATCTCAGCCACCACGGCTCATGGTAGATGCGGCGTCAGCCAGGCTCTAGACGCGGCAGGGATGGAGCCGCAGTGAGCGGGTCATTCGAAAAATGTTGAGAAAAAGTGCGACTCGATCCGTCGACCCCGGTACCGGGAACCGACGCCTTTACCACCTCGACCACCACGACTCATGATTGGGGACGGGTAATGTCAACGCCTTTGAACCGCACTGGGAGTGCGGTCCGCACTGCCGCACTCCGAGTGCGGCTCAAAAGACATGACATCACTTGGCCTAATCATAGGCCGTGGTGATCGAGGTGGTAAAGGCGTTGGTTCCTGGTACCGGGGTCGACGGATCGAGTCCCACTTTTTCTCAACATTTTTCGAATGACTCGCTCACTGCGGCTCCATCCCTGCCGCGTCTAGAGCCCGGCTGACGCCGCATCTACCATGAGCCGTGGTGGCTGAGATCGCTAAGGCGTCGGACTTGAACAGTAAGGTCCGGGGATCGAATCCCAACATTTCAATACATTTTACGACTGCCTCCCTCATCCCAATGCGACTCAAACCCGTCGTCCGACACTCGGCAGACGTGCAGTCGTGATAGCGTAGTGGTCTGGATCATTTGTCGTCCACTATGCTTGGGTGTCTAAAAAGCAGTCCGCTTCGGCGGATTGGCCTCGGCACTGGTTCGATCCCCGGTCGTTCCAGCCACTCGCAATTGGTCGCGAGTGGGTCCATTCTGATTCGTCGGTTTGGAGTTGATAAGTCCTTTGAAGCTGGCCCTTCACACTGCATGTTCGGTAGAGAGCGCCGGACAGCGGGGGTACCACTGTGGGTACCACTGACCACCCCGCGAAAACCAAAGGCTCTCAACCCCCGCCCTTCACCCGGCCCACATCAGATGAGAACCCCTGGGGTCGCCGCCTGGAATGCACCGGTTCCCCCGATCCACCGAAGTTGCAGGCGGTCCTCCCTACTGTGTGGGGAGGTGGGAGAAGGGCCCCCATTTTTTCTTCTTTTTTTTCCTCCAAGTTCTTTTGTTGGATGCGCCGCTGTACAGCGGTTTGCAGCGCATGGAGTCCGTGGTACCCGTGGGTACGTCAAGTACCGTCGGTACTTTCGAAGGTACCTGTAAAGTACCGCGGCACCGAAAATTTCGATAGTACCGGTAAAGTACCGCGGTACCATAGTTTTCGGTAGTACCGGTAAAGTACCGCGCTACCATATTTTTCGGTAGTACCGGTAAAGTACTGCGGTACCGATTGTGGAGTACCGTGCCCATGCCTGCATGGAAGCCTGCAACCGGACCGACGGCCTAGGCCCCCCGGGGCCATGGAGCGCCTGCGAGTGGGCGATAGGCAACCCGCCGCGCATGGAAGCCTTCAACCGGCCCCATGGCCTAGCCCCCAGGGGCCTTCGGGAACGAAAAGATCTCGGACTGCGCGCTGCGCCGCGCGGCACACACTCGCCACTCTCGCCGGTAGCGTCCAGAGCATTGGAACTCACTCACCGCCTGAAACACTGGAAGCAGTGCGTGTGCACCCGCTCCTGCAGCAGCACGGCGACGGCGGGCCTCTCGCTCAGCAGCAAGTCCCCCGCCTTGATGTCGTGGTCCGCCGTCACGTGGCGGCCCTGTCCGTCCTCGCCGTCGTCGTCCTTGTCGTGGAAGCGCAGCGCCGCGGACACCAGCCCGTCGCGCCCGTTGGCGCGCTGCTGGCGGTGCGGGCCGAGCAACAGGCGGGACGCCGGCGGGGGCGTCTTGGGCTGCCCCAGCTGCGGCCACACGCCGCGAGCCACAAGTAGTTACAGAGGGCCGCAGCGCTTCACAGTGTGCTCGCCGCACACTGGGCCAGACGACTGGCGGAGGCGGTCAAAGTTCCGGACAGGTTTGGACTCCAGAGTCGCTAAGTGGGACTCGAACCGACCCTGTGACCCCACCAATGGATTGCCCTTCGATCGAGGCATCCATCGGTTGGGTAGGTTCGAGTCCTGTTTAGCGACTCTGGAGCTCAAAACTGTCTAGACTTCTGGCCGGTCTTCTGACCCACTGTGCGCACGGCATGCTGCGCGCTGCTGCTCACCATGGCGGGGGTGAGCGGCTCGTCGCGGATGTCGTGGAACTTGTCGAACATGCTGATCATGATCTGCACGTCCATCTGCCACTTCCGCCGGCGGTCCAGCGGCAGCGGGGAGTCGTCCAGCGAGACCAGCGTCTGCCGGAAGGCCTCGCGCGCCGCGCGGTGCTGCTTCTGCGCCAGGAGGCAGCGGGCCTGCCTGCGAACACGCCAAGGCAAAGGCCTCACGGTGGGCCAGAGGACGGCGCAGGCGGTCAAAACTCTAAGAGTCTCTCAAGAGTCGCTCAATAGGACTCGAACCGACCCTGTGACCCGACCCAGCTGAGCTGTGCCTGCGCCGGCGTGGCTCTCACCTGTCATACAGCTTGTAGAGGAGGTTCTTGGGGTAGCCGAGGTCGAGGGCCATCTTTATGTCCTGCAGGGCGAGCTGGTGCTCGTCGCGGTGATACAGTGCGGCGGAGCGGTTGGCGAACACGACCGATAGGTCGCTGGAGTCGGCTGCACTCCACAACAAAAATAGCCAAAGGTTGAACTTTTGGCGTTTTATTTCACACACACGGTAAACAAACGGGTCCGTGCGGCTAGCCCGACTGACAGACCTGGCATGAGCTGGATGCTCTTGGAGTACAGCCTGGTGGCGGTCCTGTAGTCCTGCTTCTGGAACGCCGTGTTGCCGTCATCCTTGAACTGCTTGGCTTGCTCCGGGTCCTTGTCCATCGCCGAGAAGCTGCACGGCGTCTGCACCGTCAACAAAATTCGCCAGTGCCAACCATAACGTGAAAAAAGATGCTTGTACACGATCGTCTAGACCCGCGGGTCGGGTTTATGGGCACAGCGGGCGCAGGCGGCCCAAACTCTAGACGCGTTTTGAACTCCAGCGTCGCCAGACAGGACTCGAACCGAACATGTGACCCCACCAATGGATTCCTCGTTCGGAGAGCCATCCGTCGGTGGGGCCACACGGCCCTCACCCTCACCTCGTGTGCCGCGCGGACGTCCCACAGCCACTGGAAGCGGTCGCGGTCCGAGCTCAGCCGGGCGAACTCCTGCAGCTGCTGCGACGATAGGGCCTCGGCCAGGCGGCGGTGCGCGGCGCGGAAGAAGCCGCGCTCCGAGTCGACGGCCACCGGCATCCTGGAGGACGCGCTGACGCGCTCACGCAGTCTGTCTCGCAGTGGTGAGGTTGACCCGGAACGGTCTAGGCCTGCTCCGCCACCATGTGCGCGCCGGCCATGGCTGCGGCGTGTGGCTCGGCCGGCTCGCCTGCGCAGCGTCGCCGTCGTCGCCGCCGTGCTGCGGCTATTCGCCGGCTATTTGTGGACCCTCGCGAGGGGATTGTGTGGTGCGGCCTGCCCATGGTGTGCGCGCACCGCGGTGTCGTGGTGCCGTGCGTCGGCGGGGCGGGGCGGGGTGGGGCGGGGCGGGGCGCCCTAGAGAGATGCCGCGTCGAGGCGCCGCGTCCACGGGGAGTGTCGCCGATGCACAGTGGGTCAGAGGACCGATATCATGCGGCCAAAATCCCGGTCGCATTTTGAGCTCCAGAGTCGCTTAATGGGACGAGTACCGAACGTGTGACCCCCACCCATGGATTCCTCGTTAGGACGCGTCTAGAAATTTGGCCGCCCGCGCCGGTCTTTTAGCCCACTGTGCGCGTCGGGCAGGCCGCCCACCTCACACTGGTGTTTGCGCGTACGGTCTGTGAGCAGTGCGAGTTCGCACTCTTGGACTGTCAATGCCGACGTGTTGGGGCTCGGCGTGGAGCAGTGGCGCAGCGCGCAGCGGTCAAGAGAAAGTTGTGAAATTTAAATTGGTCGCTTTAGCCGACGCATGTGTGGTCGTGAATGAAACGACGAGTGTGCACGTTTGTAAGGGAGCGTGTGAATAAAGGACCGATTAACACTAATAGCTTTCCTTTGAGTTTATTCGCATATGCGGTTAGATACTAGCCAGCATGCGCTGAAAAATATCACTCACTCCAACACGAACTAAATTTTCTCCATTCCTTCATTCTCTCAATCAATCAATCCATACATAAACAAAAAAGAAGTAATGATGTCTGAGTCAGCAGAAATTCATTATCATGACTAGGAGAGATACAATGGCGATTTCTCTCACTTGCACAGCAAAACAAACTTGCACACATTTCTTAAAACATAACAAATTTATCATTGCCACAATTTTATTTGGCCAGCTTGGGAAACAGACAATTGAGAACAAAAAAAAAGTGGTATTAAAATTGTTTTCCACATCAAAATCACTCATGGCAGGAACAATAATAGAACTAAAATGTGGATACCTTTCTAAGCCTTAAGGTAAATTTATAATGATGACTACTCTACTTTGTTCCAAAAATCTCATGCCGAATCCATCACAACATGAAAAAAAATACTGTACATATAAATCTATTGAACATAAACATTAACATCTATGTACACCCTTCCACAATTTGATTTCCCAATTTAAAAAAATATTCAAACTTGACTGACGGTATGACATCAACAATCAAGTTCATGGTAAAATATCATTTTCATCAGTAAGAATGAAAATTTCCTCAGTACCAAGAATAATTGTAATCACCAGTTTGGTACACAAACATATTTCCTAGGAGGAAATCCAAGTCATCATCATCCTTTCTCTTAATTTAGTGTTTGGTAACACTAAGTGTAGTAACAGATTGGGGATTGGGATTTACTGCAACAATTAGATTCGTGTAACTGAAGTCTGAAGTCCAATCTGACAATATGTTAGATTGAAACTGAGTTCTCCAACGAATACTTGAATCCATAATCAAAATATCCTCTGATCACTAAAATATAGTATTATGAATGGCCAATGGTGTGTCTGTGACTCATAATATTCAATCCCCCTTTTTTAGTTTGTATATCACACTAATTTGCAGCATCTGGTATTTGCTTTGTACTTCACAGAACCATTGACTTGTGGTACTAGTTACACACAAAAATAAAACAATACTTAAGCTATCACTGAAAACAAAAGAATGTCAACCAATGTATACTTGACTTGGCCATTACTCAATAGCCAACCAACATATTTCCAACGAATTTTTAAATTTTTGTAAAAAATACAAAATACAAATGTTAGAAGTCATGACTTCTAGAGCAATAGCATTCCATCATGGATTGTCAGCAAAAAGTAAACCCTTGTCTCAATTAAAGAATCTGTCACAAAAACAGAATTAAATATATTACATAAAATCAACCAAATGTTCAAAATTGGAACTTGAATAAATAGGACTAGAATCCACTATTCATAACTTAACCATAGCCAGGCCGGAAACATTAGTGAGAATAAAATAGTGTACAAGTCAATAAACTGGAGATAATGCAATGGCACTTGCCGCAAATTCCATTCAAAAATAAAACAATCACTCAATGGAGAAAAAGAATAAAACAGCATTGGTACTTGGCCTGGCTCAACAATCAACCAAATTGCAGCATCAAATAACAACCTGATACGTAGTATCAAAACCACTCCTTACAGATACTACTTGAGCAATGCTCACATTCTGTTGTACAACAGCAAAGTTCCTTTTTTATCTCTCTTTCAAAAACTGCAAAATTATGTTTTAAAAAAAAATCTTCACTTGAAGACTTTGCATGATGTAGGCAAAATAATTTTAAAAGCAGCTACGCTAAAGAAAGAAAGGTAGCAAAAACTTAGTGAACTGGGAAGCAGTGCATGTCAAGTTCATGGAATGTGTACTCTCCATTGCTAGCTTGACACACTTATTGTGACCAGCTCTTAACAACCAACAGTTTGAGACAAAGATTTTAAATAAACAGCATTCACATACAAAGAACATGGTGTACAAGTGAAAAATATAGTCATTTTCTAAGGTGCTAAGCCCTATGTTCCATTAATGTCTTTGCAGTTATGAATAGAGGTGAGAATTGCATCAAATATCGTATTGACCTAATAATGAGATCACAGTGCAACTGCGCTCATTTTGAAGTTCTCTAAAAAGCTATTAAAATTCGATGTTAGGCATCAAGCATATTTACAGGTAGAACCTTGTGTCCGCTCACTTGAAAACCACAAAGAAATTTTGAATCTGAACTTGCATTTTCGTGCACACATTGCTCATACTAAGATTCTCTCAAAATCTTCCTGGTCAAAACCCACTAATTAATCAAAATAAATAATAAGAAATAAATAAAATAAGAAATAGTTCCTCTCTCTTCACATAAATTTTTCATTAGATATCACAAACTTAAGAAACCGTTCAAATTTTATCAACTCACACTATAATCAATGTCAACTCAAATGTTACAGATGAGAAGTGTGACCAGACAATTCATAGAATAACACATATGCTTCACTGGATATGACATTCCGAGCCGTAATGCTGGAAACTCTGAAATATAAAAAGAAAAGTTGTGAGTTTTCATATTGAAAACACTAAGAAAAATGCAAAATAAAATTCAATTTACCTAGAGTCATTGTACTCATGCCATTCATGAGTGTATGGATGTTTGCAGTATGCTGTGTAATGGCCAGAGTAGGTGGTGCCAGAATGGTTTGCTATTCCATACAAATTGTAAGTGCAGCCTCGTCCTCGGTTGGCAGCATATGCACTCAAGTCAAGCCCATTGAGAGGGAATTCAACAGTGACATTAAGCTTCCCTCGAAACCGTTCCATTGGAGAAAATCGCTTCAAATCTGAGATTGTGCTAAGGAGGTAACAGGTACAATGTTATGACAAAAAAATGACCATATGAGATTTTATGAAATCAATTAAAGGGCTTAAAAGGATACGAAGTACAAGAATCTTGGGGAACTTCTGAATAGAAAAGCTCTTAGTGCATTTCCTTCGTGTTTGGCATTTGGCACAAGTCTGAAAATTTCAAACAATTCAAACAAAAGTTTAGATGATTTCTTGGTATGATAATTTAAATGGAAGAAAAAAATGCATGGTCAATCCCCTTTAACTTACTGGTTTCTCATCTCCATCAAGGACTTCTTCCCGAGTGAAGTGCTCCAGACATTGTTGGAGTCGTAACTGGCCGGTGCGAGATGGAATGGGTAAGCTCAAATCCCAGAAAGGATCAAACGTTACAGAGCAATGCCCACAAGTAGTGCACTGGAGAGTTGATTTCAATTGACCAACAAATACGTCTAAGACAGAGCTATTATCCATCCTGAGATAACGCCGCCAAGATTCATCAGCCTTTTGGTTGTCATTCAATGAGTCATCAATATCTGGAAGAACAGTGTTGGTGGGCCTTTGCTCCACACGGTTCACATCTTCATGCAGGCCTGAAATTTAATGTACAGTTACATATCTGTCTGAAAGAAGAAAAAGAAAGAAAAAGAAGAAAAAACAAGGAAAAGCCATGAAATATACCTTCAAGTAAGTATCTTAAGAATTCCTGAGCATCTTGTTGGCTGTACCCCATGAATCTCGGAGCGAAATGCTGTATTTGCCCTTTGAAGGCAGAGGTGTTGATGACTTGTGCTTCACCAGTCCATAGTTCCTCAATCATCTTGGCAAATGCTGTGATTAAGAATACAAACTCTTAGACATTTTGCTACAATCAAAATAAGTTTATTCTAGCTTTGAAGGTTTTCACACACCTTTAATTAATGCTCCTTTCATACTCGAGTTGGTAGTATTTATCTCAGCAAGATACGTCTGCTTAAGGAGATACTCCAAGAGAGGCCGTGTGTTGCTCAGGCATTGGATGACTGAATTCATGAAGCACTGGAAGAAAAAGATAGGAGCTTTAATTCCGAAAAAAAAAAAAACCAAAAAAAACTGCCTCCCAAAAAAAATTACAAGTTGGTATTTTCACTTTTAAAAGGACTACTTACAGTGTTGCCAATGTTCCTTAGGCCATTTAATCCAGAGCCTCGAGAGCCATTAGATGTGGAGGGAGCCCGTCGGCCAAGACGGGGAGATTCAAAGTTGTCCTGCAAAATAATCATCACAATGGGAATTAGAATCATGACAGCCAAGCTAAATTTTGGTGAGAGCAACTACTGTCCTAATGGCGCCCTCTCGGCAAAATTTCTCAACACAACACAAAGATTTCCCACTTAAAAGATGTATGTAAAGAGAAAGCATCGAATACAGCAAAACTGTGCTTAAATATATAAACGTGTGTGTTGTGAAAATATTTGTAACTAAAGAGTAAAATTCGTTTTCAGTTTGGTGTAGCAAACTAGTTGAAGAAAAAAACACACTTGTCAGCAAGTGTCAAGTGTCATCAGTAATGTTGAAAAGAAGAGAGCGCTTCTGAATATTGAATACAAAGTCGCTTTCACTCCTGGACTTCCCCCCCCCCCCCAAGCACCTGTCCACCTGTCCACAACAAACGGCGCGTCATCCTCGGCATACACACCGAGAGGGTCCTCGCGAGCCTCTGTCCGAGCAGCAGCCCCACGCGGGGCGGGGGCAGCGGGGGCAGCGGGGGCGGCCGGGGCTGGGAGGGGGCGGCGAGCTGCCCGCGGTGCGACTGGGGGGACGGGCCGAGAGCGAGGGACGCCAGGGTGGCCCCCAGGAGCAGCACCCACACGCCCCACACGGCCCAGCCGGCCCAGGCCCACGCCGCCCCGCTCCAGCCCGGCCAGCCCGGCCCCAGGGGCAGCACGAGGGCGTCCACGGTGTGCGCGGCGTGCGGTCAGCGGCCGTCAGCTGCTCGGCGCCACCATCCTGGCCGGTCGCGGGCGGCGCGAGGCGGGCGACGCGTCTCGGCGGTGCCACGCCACCCGCCGCGCCGGGGGTTCGCGAGGCGTCGCGGGGGCGTCGCGAGGGCGGCGTCGCGGGGGCGGTGTCGCGGGGGCGTCGCGACGGCGTCGTCGGCGGGCCGTACCTCGAGGCGCACTACATCACCGCCGCGCCACAACAGGCAGCGTAGGCCCCGCCAAAATCTAAGCCCGCCGTCCCACGGGCACGGGGCCATGGGGCCACAGGCCTCGGGGAGGGGAGGGTGACGGCGCCCCCTCCACCTTCTACTTCCTGCGGCGGTCAGCTTAAAATTAGCGAGCCGCGTATGAGCCTTATGACAGGCATAGCGATGCGCGCCTCGGCCATGTTCCTGTCGTATAGGGAGTTCTAGGACGGCCCGGCGGGGGCCGCGGACCTGCATTGCCCCTCCCGAGTGCGTCCAGTGCCCGCTCGACGAGGCGGGACGGGGCCCGGACTGCCGGCACGCCGCGAGCTTCGGGCTAAGTTTATCCCCATCCTGACGGCGGCGGCGGCGCAGTCCGTCCATCCCCCCGGACTGCCCCGACTGCCCACTCCCGCCCCGCGCGGCCGCCGCACTGCAGTGTCTGCATGCGTCTGTGCGGCCGCCCTGCCCGCCGCCCCCACCCCCCTCCCCCTTCCCGCGCCGGCCACTATTTTTACGTGGCGGCGCGGCGCGGCCTCCCACCCCTCCAGCGCGACAAGCATTTAGAGAAAATCTGCATATCAGTCGGCGGGGAAACGGCGTCACCAAAGTTCGGCCGTGCACGCACGCTGCGTCTGCTACCTTCGCCTTCGTGGCGGACAGGTCTCGCGGACTACCTCGGGGGCAGCAGGGTCGCGGCGAAGTGCGGGAGCGGCCGCAGAGTAAGACCACGACGCGACGGAATGGCCACTCGGCGACCCAGTCTCAACCGTCGTCCGCGCGGCCATCCCCCTGCGATGCCCTGCCACACGCCCCGCCACACGCCCCGCCACGCTCCCGCACCGCCGCCTGCTAAATCGGGCCACTCGCATTGCACAACCTCGCGGGTGGGGGCCGCCAGGGGCCGCCAGGGGCCGCGGCCGGCCACGCCGGGGAGGTGCCGGCCGTCCATGCCGGCAGTGCCGGCGCTACCCCGCCCCCTCCGCGGAGCAGGTCGGCCCACTAGGCCGGCCAGAGGGAACGTTTGCTCTACCTGCCTTGCCGCGCCCGGCCTAACTGCGACACATGTGGACACATGCCCACCTGTTCGGCGGGTGCGGCGCGTCATCAAAAAAAAAAAAAACACCCGGTGGCGGGGGTCGAACCCGCGCACCCGCGGTTAGGTGGAGTCGCAGACGTTCGTCAGTTGCGACGCCGTCTGACGTCTGCGGCCTGACGCCGCCAAGGCCCAGGAGATCGAAGAGGTGACGTCGACGCGGGACTCTCCCTTTCCTCGCTTAGATATCGACATGCCAGTATTTACCCCCCCCCCTCCCCCCCCGAATAATGGCGGCGTCTGGTTTGAGTTAGTGTTGAGTGCACGCAATCACGCGCAAACACGACGAAGCTGTTGGCTGGCTGCTCACTGCGCGGCTATATAGCGTTAGGCACACACACACGCAAACGCACACAGCAAGGTTCAGAAACGCACACAAGCGCAACAGTCAGCGACATGAACGTGAAACGGAGACCACCCTGCGAGGCAATAGGGATGGAGGACGGGGTGGATCCCGTGACGCGGCACGACCGCCGCCGTGACACGCGCGCCTCGTCCTTGTCTCACGCTGTCTGATTGGAGAAGCATGAGTGAACCTCTCCTGCCCGATCCATATCCGCTGCCCTCGAAACCTCGAAACCTCGACTTGTAAAAAATGGATGCAGAACAGCGCTGCCGCCCGGCCCAGGGCGGGCGTTAAAGATAAACAAGGTCTCGGCCGCGGCGATAAGGGCCGAGGCCAGGGGCGTTGCCGGGGGGCGGCGCGGGGCCGGGAAAAGGGGGGGGGGGGAGCACGACGACCGCACGCACCTGCGTTGCGTGGAAGGACACGTCTCGCTGAGGGCCAGAGGACCGGCGCAGGCGGCCAGCGTTTCGAGCCCCAGAGTAAATAACCAGGACTCGAACCGAACGTGTGACCTCCACCAATGGATTCCTCGTTCAGAGGGCAACCCATTGGTGGGGTCAGACGTTCGGTTCGAGTCTCAAGCTCGAAACGCGTCTAGAGTTTAGGCCGGTCCTCTGGCCCACTCTCCCAAGCCCCTTTCCTATCCAGACGGAAAAAATGTCCCGCGCACACGCACCGCGAGGGGCGGGCTGTAAATCTAATCGCCCCCCCCCTTTCCCTTTTCCAGCCCCCCTTCGTCTCTTCCCCTGGCAAATCCTTACGACGCGCACTTGGTAACGCAGTTCCGCTTGATGGCCAAGTCCAGAGTTTAATGGCCGGCATAGTGGGCCCGGCCTGGCGAGCACCGCCAGCAGCGCCAGCACGGAGGAGGCTCGCATAGGCCCTGCCTTGCTGCAGGCCCCCGCGCCGCGACATGGGCCCAGGTATTGATTGTCCGATGCAGGGCTGCGGGGGCGTCGAGGGGCGTCGTGGACGGGCGGAGTGCAAGGGGCACGTCAAGCCATGCCGCGCCGCGCCGGGCCGGGCCGGCCGCCTCGAGGGATGCCGTGCATGGGTGTGCGCACCGGCGGATCTAGCAAATCGTGCGACTGCGACAGAATCCCACCTGGCTGTGCGAGCGCAAGCGAGACACAAGGGGGGGGGGCAATCTGCTGTTTCTGACGCAGCCTTGCCCCCCCTTTGCGTCTCGCTTGCGCTCGCACAGCCAAATGGGATTCTGTCGCAGTCGCCGCTCTGACGCAGCCGGGCTGGATCCGCCGGTGGGTGTGCGGGCCGCGCGCCCCCCGACGCGCGCTACACAGCCAAGGCGTTCGGAACGCGATGTCCCCGGTCCCCGCCCCCGCACACTCTCCCTCGCCGAGCCGAGGCGACGAGGCACGGACGTGGTTCGGCGCCACCTCAGGGCGGGGCGGCGTCATGAAGCATTCAGCGACACCCCACCGGCCCCGCGTAGCCCCGCGTAGCCCCGCGGGGACGACCGGAATGCTTCCAAATACGGACTGCCCTTCCTCCGAAAAAGTTGAGGCACCACGTCGGAATTTATTCATAGGCTGTGAGGGCGCGCGGCGCCCCGCAAGCAGGAGACCGGAGGGGCGGTCGGGCGAGAGCGGCGAGGTCGGCGCGCCGAGTGCTTGAATGCGGCGGCCGGGCCGGGTAGCTCCGCGGCGGATGGATTGGATCAGGTTGCGGTGGCCGGGGGACGAGCACAAGCCGAGTGCGGTGGCGCTGTCCCCCGGCTGAAGGCTTGGGCCCTTGGGGGTGGTCCCGTCGCACAGTGGGCCAGAAGACCGGCGCAGGCGAGGCCAAAACTCTACACGCGTTTTGAGCTGTGGAGTCGCTAAATGGGACTTGAACCGAACGTGTGACCCGACCAATACCCGTACGAGGAATCCTTTGGTGAGGGTCACAAGTTTGGTTCGAGTCCTGTTTAGCGGCTCTGGAGCTCAAAACGCGTCTCGAGTTTCGGCCGCCTGCGCCGGTCTTCCGGCCCACTGTGCATCGGGCGGGTCGGGGTCGCAATGTCTCCCGAGTGGCCTGGCCCAACCCCCTGACGTAACGCTACACGCGGCGAGGGTTCGGCCGACCGCAACGTCCACAGCGCGGCACGCGCCACGGGGAAGGACAGCCAGAACGGAACGCAGGGATCGACGCGTCCTTCGCGCATCGTCGCTGCAGCGCTAGCGCTCTGCGTTTACGGGTGTAAGGCTTTACGGCGCGCAGCCCCCGCACAGTAAAAGCTGGCATTTTGTGCGAGTGCGTGTCGTGTCACTGAGGAATCCCGGTGGGAGGGTTTTTCTAATTCAATATTTTTATTAAGGTCGGTCAAAAATAGGTCGGTCTAATTTTTGTCGGTCTACTTGAGGTAGGTCAGATGATATAGACCCTGGACGGGGCGTGCCTGCAGGTGGTTCCAAGCCAAGCTACGCGACTTACCGGGTCTGACGGCGCGGCCGGCGAGGGCGACGCGCTGAGGCGCTGGTGCCTGCCGCTCGCCACTTCCTCATGGCCGCCGGCCAGCGGCGCCTCCGCCCCGCCGAGGCCGTCTTCGCGCACGCGGCCGCCTTCCTGGTGCTTGCTGTCCGCCGGCAGGGTGGGCGCCGTGGCGGGGCTCGAGCAGGGCGCGGCCGCGGGGCTGGGAACGGCCGCGTCGAACCGCTGCCGCAGCAGCGCCACGGACGGCCGGCGGTGGCTCTCGTTGCCATTGTTGTCGTCGTCGGCGTCCTCGGCGCCGTTGTCGGTGGACGCCGCGCGGATGCTGTTGTTGTTGCGGGCGTCGTCTTCGTCGCGGACCTCGCGCACCAGCTGCACGGGGGGCGGCGATTAGGCCGATTAGGCGACAGGAGGGGCGTGGGGGCGGCAAGCAGGCGGCGCGCCCAGGGCCAGCCGTCGCTCTGTCTCTCTCGCACTCACGGAGCACTCCGCAAGAGTGCGAGAGAGACAGAGCGACCGACCGCTCTCCTGAGTCACACGGAGGGGAGGCTTTAAGAAGCGCGCCACCTGCTCACCCGTTCCACGCCCCGCATGGTTAGCGATCGAGCGATGCAATCGTTAAGATGATGGCTTTGATTAGTGACTCGTGTTTTTTACGCTGCTTTGGTTGGTCGCGCCGGACCCAGACGCATGATTTAATCAACGCGATGAGCAAAACAAACCGACACACAGCAAGTGCAGGGTTACCAACATTCGAGGAGCGGGCGGGCCGGGCGGGCGGCAAGGGGCAGCGGGGAGCGGCCTTCCAGACACGCGACCGGGCGTGCACACGAGAGGCGGGGAAACATGAGGGTGGAGCCGGGAAGAGCCCACCAAACTACTCTGGTTCTAAAAAGCGCCTCGGAAGGAAGGCACGCGGGTTCGCGTACAGGCCACCCCTTTGCCTTTGCCCCTTGCCGCCATGCGTCTGGCGTCTCGCGGGGAGCACACGCACGGAGGGCGGCGCACGGGACACCCAGTGCGCCGCCCTCGCCGCTGCAGGCCTCTGCGCTGTCCACGCCAGGCCTCTGCACCCACCTCCTTGTCGCTGGAGCCCGCCTTCTCGCCGGCCGAGGTCGCGCTGGCCTTGTCCTTGTCCTCCGGGGCGGGCTTGGGCTTGAGGAAGCGGCTGTGGAACGGCTTGCCGGTGGAGGTGGTCATGGTGGCGGTCGTGGTCGGCGTGGTGCGGCTGCGCGTGTACGTGGCCGCGGCCGTGCTGCCCGCCCTGGCCGAGGCCGTGCCGGCCGGGTCGTCCGCAGAGGACGACACGCTGGAGTGCAGCGGCGGCCGGCCCAGCTTGCCGCTCGAGGCGCCGGTGTAGGCCGAGCGGGGCGTGTCGAGGCGGGAGGACGCTACGGCCGTGGTGGAGGCCGTGTCCAGGCCGAGGCGGGAGGACGCTACGGCCGTGGTGGAGGCCGTGTCCAGGCCGAGGCGGGTCTTGGTGACGGAGCCCTCTCGCTCGCGCCGCGCCGCCGTCGAGGTGGCGTCACACAGGGAGGACGACGAGGCCCGGCTGGGCTCCGAGGAGCGCTCCCTGGACGTCGAGTACCGCGACAGCACGTCCTCGGAGTGGCTGCCATGGCGGACGGGGCGCGCGGACAGCGAGCTGTGGACGGAGAGCGAGGCAAACATTAATTTTACAACTGTCTTTTTTCCTTCTCGCGAAAAACGAGGTAGGTGAATCCATGGACCTACCTGGATGACAGCCGGTCGCTGAGGTAGCGCGTCGAGGTGAGGTCGAGCGAAGTGACGGTCGACCGGGACAGCGACGAGTACCTGGACGTGGAGTACGACGACGTGGAGTACGAGGTGCGCGACGAGGGCGAGGAGGGTGCGGACGGCCGCCGCGCCGCCACCGACACCGGCATCTTGTACGACCACACAGTGGCCGTGGTTAACTACCCCGGCGGAGCCAAGGGCGCCTCCTGCAACACAATTATTATCCGGCATGAGAAATGGGTGGTCAGCAAGTCGAGTTGGCGTGACGGCCGGCCATGCGACGTCTGCGCCTCAGGTAGCGCCGCGTATCGAGGACGCCGTCGGGTCAAAGGGGCGCCGTCATCGAAGGGACGTCGCCGGGCTAAAAATAGTTGGCGGCTGCCCCGGCCTCGCCGAGGCCTCGGCCCTCGGCCCCCACACTGCGCGCCCACAGCCCCAACCCCCGGCCGGCCGGGCCCAGGCCGGGCCGCGCCGCTCGCCCGGCCTGTGCGCGGCCGGCATTGGGACAGGTCTGGGCGGACGGAAGGCGCACAGTGGGTCAGAAGACCGTTGAGGCGGCCAAAATTCTAGAAGCGTTTTGAGCTCCAGAGTCGCTAAATAGGACTTGAATCGAACGTGTGACCCCACCAATGGATTCCTCGTTCGGAGAGCCATCCATTGGAGGGGTCACACGTTCGATTCAAGTCCTATTTAGCGACTCTGGAGCTCAAAACGCTTCTAGAATTTCGGCCGCCTCAACGGTCTTGTGACCCACTGTGCGGGCGGCGGCGCCGCGAGGCGCGGCCGACGACGGGGCATTGCTCGGTGCGGTGCACAGTGGGCCCAAGACCCCGTGAGGCCTTCGGAATGAGACGACAGGCAGGCCAGCGCCACTGACAACAATTACTACCGAGTGCCGCCCGAAGGCAGCAGGCTGCCGTGACCCGCGACCTCCTCGCCGCGCGGCGCCGAAGGACCGAGGACCGCGGGGCGCGCCCGCCAAAGTTGGGCGCCATGACCTTTGCGAAGGGAAGGGAGGGGGGGATGGCGCCCGTGTCTCATAAACACCATCTGCACCGTCGCCTTGGACTAGAACAAGGACCAGCGCCCGAATGACAGAGCGGCCAATCGCAGAGCGAGCGGCCAGTGCTCCCCGCTAGCAGTGCCGCGCGGCGCGGCCGGGCGTCGTGGCGTGGCGGAGTGACGCACCCGGCGCGCTGGCCGAGAAGCCGCGCTACCCCCATAAGGCTGTGGCGATGGCGGCCCTCCGCGCCGCCGCCGCAGCCGCACGGGGCGCGCCGCGCTGGGCGCTCGGCGGTGAGCGAGAAAAAGAAGGAAAGCCTCGAAAAGCCGCGTCGTGGCGCTCTGAGTTCTGGCGTGTGCCTCGAGCTGGTCGCCGTTTCTGTCGTCGCCGCTGTCGCCGCCGCAGGGCCGTCCGATTGTTGCGGAAATGTTACGGCTGATTGATGGGAGCATGACTGGCTGGGGCGGCTGCTGGGGCAGGCCGGCAGGGATCCGTCTCGTTGCCGCCGCGACAATAATAGCCCGCCGCCCTTTCCCTGCCCCTTTTCTTTACATTCCGGAAAGGGCCGTCATTATCTTATTTTTAGCCGGAAGTGGAGCCGGGCCGGCCCACTGTGCGGTGCCGCGACCCCGCTCACGACACTCGCCACGCGCCACCGCGGCCGGCCGACTGCGTGGCCGGGCGCCGCACAGTGGGCCAGAAGACCGGCGACGCACGCGGCCGAAACTCTAGAGACGCGTTCTGAGCTCGCAGAGTCGCTAAATGGGACTCGAACGGAACTCGTGACCCCACCAATGGATTCCTCGTTCGGAGAGCAATCCATCGGTGAGGTCGACGAAACGATCCTTCGGCATCGGTCGGCTGGCTGCACTGTCCCAAAAGTAAATTCAAATCGACAAAATTTTCGTTGAATCGACCAAAAATTTTCGTCGTTTCAGGGGGTGACTAAATGTTTTAGTCGCTTCGTCTGAAAACTAGTCGAAATGACGAAAAAAAAGTTCTTTTGACTAAAAAAAATCAGTCGAGTTAACTAAATTTTGGTCTAAACAACCAAAATTTTGGTCTAAACAACCAAAATTTAGTGACCCCGGGAAACGACATTACATTTCTCTCAGTGTGCATGCCTGGCTGGCCCTCGACCCTCGGCCCTGCCGCCGCGGTCGCGCCTTGGAGACGCTGCCGTGGCGCGGCGGCGCGGTCAGAGCCCTGATCGATAACGCATGGAAGGCGTTGGCCATGTGGCGCTCATGGCCGCGCCGCCACGTCGCCACCGCTGCACCGAACAGGTGGCGGCCGCTTGGACTGCTCCACGACGGCGAGAAAGAGGGGGACCAAGGAGGAGGCGAAGGAGGGGGCAGCGGGGACAGGAAGGCGCGGAGGAGGGAGATTTTAAAAGATTTCATTCTGGTTCTCCCGCCGGGCCGGCCGGGGCGCCGCCGCCCAGTCAGCAGCGCCGTGCAAAGACGGCGGTGGCGTCATGCGGGGGGAAGGGGGAGGGGGGGAGTCATGTGCCCGCGCGGCACAGCATCCAGGCACGTGCCGCGCGCCGGCAGACGGCGGCAGGTGCAAAGTACACCGCAAACACGCGGCCCATCAATTATTGATCCGAGTTGTTTGATTTTCCTCGCAGCGGCTGTGCAGCTGGTGCTGCCTGGCCCGGCGGCGGCAGCGCGTTTCTTGGAGGCCGAGACCCCTTTCTGGTTCGCGGCGTCCGGGACAGGTCGGCGTAACTGCCCGGCCGCCACACCCCCGGCGGCGAACGGTGGCGGGTACACACGCACTCACGCGCACGCAGGGCCACGCGAGTGTCAGCCGACACGGATAATCCCTCGATAGCGAGCCCGGTCTACAAGCACGGCGAGCAGCACGCCGGCAGCGGAGAGGGAAAGCATTAATTGGGCTTAATGAAGCGCCAAGGCCGCACAGTGGGCCTGAGGACGGGCGCAGGCGGCCAAAGCCCTTGACGCGTTTTGAGCTCCAGAGACCCTAAATACGACTCGAATTGAACACCCCGCCAATAATTTCCTCGTTCGGTAAGCAATCCATTGGTGGGGTCACACGTTCGATTCTAGTCCCATTTAGCGACTCTAGAGCCCAAAACGTGTCCGGGATCTCGGCCGCCTCAACCGTCTTCTGGCCCACTGTGCGGCGGCGCGTGGCGGGGCAGCCGCCGGCAAGGTAATGGAGTTTATCGCTCTGATTAGGAACCTGTTCGCCGTGGGGACGATCCTGAGGAATGCGATAAGGCGACCCCCCCCCCCCCCCCCCGCGCTGCCAAGGCCGCTCCCTCCTCGCCGTACAAGCTGAACGCCAATCACGGCGCGCCGATCGATGCCGCCACTCATTCCGCCCTTATCGCGCTGGAATCGAGAATCGAGTCGAGAATAATCGAGTCGAGAATCGAGGCGCAAGAACGGGGCAGCGGGGCAGCGGCACTCTGTCCCACTGTGTCAACGGCGGGGACTCAACGCACGCCGGACCAGCCGCGGACGCAAAGCCAGCGGGGAAGCCCCGCGGAGACCGTTCTGCCCGGAAGCTCGTTCCATATGCCCGCTGCTGGGATCCTCTGGAATCTCGAGGCGTGCCTGCCGAGAGTCTCCAGGATGGACGCGAGCAGCCCAATGCAATCTTGCGAGCTCATACTGAAAGCTCGCAGGAAGCGGCGGCCCACACCGCGAGCGGCGCGGTGCGGCGCGGTGCGGCTCTGAGGCGACAACCTCTCCCCGCGGAGGGAAGGGGAAGGCGGCCTTGGGGCGCCGTGCTGCAGTCGCTGCGGTCTGGAGTCCCGCCGCCTCCTGGCCGTCCTCACTCACTGCCCTTACACGAGCAGACCAGCCCACAGTGGGCCGGAAGACCGGCGCAGGCGGCCGAAACTCGAGTCTAGCCCTCGCTGCTGCCCTCACTGCTCCGCAAAGCGCGCGCGGCGTGGCGCCACAGTCAACCTCAACCTCGCCGCCGTCCGGAAATTATTGTCCAGCTGCCGAGGATTAACTGCCCGGCTGCGGCAACCGTGCAAGCAGAATACACTAGTCGAGCAAGTACAGCGAAAAAAGCCATTTCTTGAACCAAGCTACTTTTCTTGAAAAGTTTTATTGAAAAATTTACTTGTTCGAGGCAAAGTATCTTGGTTGGTCCAAGAAACGACGTTGTGGAGGACAAGCTAGGCAAGCAGCAGGGCGAGCGAGACTAACGAGAAGGACAAGAAGCGCGAGCCCTCCGTCTTGGGCCCTGCTTGGCCCTGCCGGCCCTGCCAGCCCTGCCAGCCCTGACAGCACGAGGCGGCGCCAGTTCTACAGGCGCAAGGCGGAAGGCGGGCTGGCGGAGCGCAGGGCGGCGCCCCCCGCCAGCCAGCCAGCCAGCCAGCCAGCGAGCCAGCCAGCCAGCCAGCCAGCCAGCCAGCGCCACCCCACGCCGCACCGCCTGTTTGGGTCAGGGTCAGAGCGTTGGTGCAGTGTGGGCCCCATCCGGCCCCATCCGGCCCTATCCAGCGTGGCACGCCTCGTGGCACGCCTCGTGGCACGCCTTGCACACCGATGGGAGACCTACACCACTCGCCACGGCCGGCACTGCTAGCACTGCTTCGCACAGCTAGCCCCGACACGGCGGGTGCATCGCCCCCTCTCCTAGACCTGCTTCACCTGCCTGACCTGCCAACCCGAGGCGGCCGCCTGCCAACTCTCTGGTGGCGTCGTCGCCCTCGCCGAACGGCGCTGCATATTTTTCCTCCCATTCAAGAACCATCACGCACTCTGAAAACCTTGCAAACTACTTAAGGCCTCGCAAACAAACAAACAACAAAGTATTTTTTAGCGCACATAGGCTTGCAAAGAAAATACTTGGTATTTCACCGCGTGCTTCACGGACGGATCCTCTCTGCCGCCTTCTCTCTCTCTCTCTCTCTCTCTCTCTCTCTCTCTCTCTCTCTCTCTCTCTCTCTCTCTCTCTCTCTCTCTCTCTCTCTCTCTCTCTCTCTCTCTCTCTCTCCTATAACAAAGTCAGGGCAGGGCGCCTGTAATGAGGTGTGCGGTGCGGCCGCCTCGCGGGCCTCGGAGAGCCTCGCCGCTTCGCCCGCCGCGCGGATTCACTTTCCATTTCATTTCATCTTATTATGACGGGGCGCCGCGCCGCTGACGCACCGACCGCTGGGAAAGGGAAAGAGAAAAGGAGGAAAGGGCTCACAATGGGGAGCAGCGGGCCCGCCGCACCTGCGCGGCACGGCCATGCACGGGGTTGCCTACCGCCCAGGCGCTTGGACGGGATGACGTCCCTGTGTTTGTCGCCTCACTACTGTGGCCGCAACTGTCGCTCTCCATAAACTGCGCTTGAAGGGAACAAAGTATGGCTACAGAAAACGTATAAGAAACGCTCTCGGGCTGAAGAAATGCTGCTGAAGTCAGTGAAGCGGCGCGCTCATTTCTGAGGCCTTAGTCCATTTACTGTATCCATACCTCGTTCTTCTTGAGGCCTTTTTTTTTGGGGGGGGGGGAGGGGGGGGGTTGTGGCTAAAAAGAGGGACGTGCCCACGGAGCCCCTGCGAATGCAGGATAGGCAAGCCCGCAGCACGGCCACGCACAGGGTTGCCTACCGAAAGGAAGCTCGGGGCCCCTGCAAATGACAGGGTTAGGTTAGGCCGCGCGAAGCCCCACGTCGATTGCGGCCCAGCCAGGCGAGGCGGCTAGGCTTCGGCCACAATGGCACAGTGTACATTGATCGATCTGTTGGGGTCAGGCGGGGGTGCTGGTCCGCCTGGCCCTCGGCGCCCTCGGCCTGGCCCGCCGCGCCGGGGTCTGACTCAGGCGGCGGGTGAATCACTTAGAGCGCCGCGCGCCGCCAAGGCCGCCGGGCCGCGCCGCGCAGCGCCGAGCACAGTGCACCGCACAGCGTGCCGCACACGGGGCCCTCCGCTCCGCCAAGCGCCGGCGCGCGACTTGATTGCGATTTCGGGAATGTTCCCTATTTTTACGAGCGGCCAGACACGGCGGCTACTTCCGCGCGCGCCGCCATTTCGCCGCACTTTGCGCGCCGCCATTGCGCCGCCGCGGCCCGATGCGGAAAGAGCAAGTGGGGCTGTGGAGCCCGGCGGGCTGGGCCTAGAGTCCTAGATACTAGAGTCCTAGATATCTAGGACTCTAGCTGGGCCGGCCCGGCAGCGCCGTCGCATCGGCCAGCCAGGACACAGTGGGCCAGGCAGGCCAGGCGGTCAGAATCCCGAACGCGTTTTGAGCTCCAGAGTCGCTAGGACTCGAAACCGAACGTGTGACCTTACCAATGGATTGCTCTCCGAACGAGGAATCCATTGGTGGGGTCACACGCTCGGTTCGAGCCCTGTTTAGCGACTCTGGAGCTCAAAACGCGTCTGCGCCGGTCTTCTGGCCCCCTGTGCAGGGGCGCCTTGACGCGCCGTGCCGTGCCTGCAGCCTGCAGCCAGCCAGACCGTCTGCTTCCGGTTGCTCTAGGTCAGCGGGTGGAATCGCTGGAATGCAGCTCCCGGCGCGCCGCGGCGGGGCGGGTGCCTTGTGGGGCAGCGCGCCGACCGGCTGCTGCTGCTGCTGCTGCTGGCTGCAGCGCGCCGCGCAAGCACTGCCCGCCGTGCCCAGTAGGGATAGGAAAAAATGATTAAACCAGTAGGCCATAACAGTGAGTACGGAAGATAGAGAGAGCTGAACGATTGAGAATGAAAATTTTGGTTGGTTCGAAATTATCTTGGAAATCACTTCAAGAATGGGACCGTTATAATCTGCTTTCATGTTCTGAACTTTCCTGCACTTTTTAATTTGTCTCGTTGAGACGAATCCATTTTAATTAATTTTAATTTGGACCTCTTTGAAAATTCGCTCAAACCCTTTGGAAGTATAAGGCATCCCCTTCGGATTTCAAAGCAGCACTCTTACCGCTCTTACCGTGTGCCGCGAGCCTCGCCGGGCCGCCCATTCCCCGTTCGCACACGCGTCGCCCACAAAAGATCCGTCAGGTCGTTTCGTCACGCCGTCAGCTCGCCGTCACCCGCGGCGCTGCTGCTGTCACATTGGTGTGACTGACGTCATTCTTGTTGTGTCACGCATTACTGAGCGCGCCCCTCCCCCCTCCTTCCGCAAACGTTTGCGAGTCGAGAGAGGTTCCTCCCGTGTGAGCTTCCAGCGAGGTGCGGAAAAAAGAAGAATAGAGCGGGAGGGGGGGGGGGACTGGGGTCAGCCAGGACACGCCCGTACGGCACACGGAGAGGTCATGAGGAGTAAGAGGAGGATCAGGGGGGAGCGTGGAGTGGGGGACGCGGCAGGAAGGAGAGACAGAGAGAGGGGATCAAGGTCAAACAGCCGTCGCCTACGGCCCGCCCATTTGGGCCTTCCGATGCGCGTGGCGGCGAGGCGCGAGGAGAGGGAGCTCTTGGATTCCTCGACGAGAGCGGCCAGCCTGGCTGCCTGCCTCGCTACCTGCATCTAGCACAGTCTGTACCATGAGTGAGAGAGTGAGGGAGTGTGTGAGTGTGTGAGAGAGAGAGAGACACACACACCTCCGTGCTGCCTACCCACCTGCCCGGAGGGGCGTATCCTGGTCGCGGCCGGCCGGCAGGCAGGCAGGCAAGCTGGCAGGCAGCGCCGCGCGGATTTTGAGGCTTTTTATCCGCGCGGCCGTAAAAGTGTAACGCTTTGCGCGGAGCAATGGGGCGCGGCCGAAAGAACAGCCCCTGGTGAACGGCGGCGGCGACTAGGCAGCTCCGGTTCCAGGAACGCCATCGCGCGGCGCACGGAAAAAATAAAACAATAAAATAAAAGCAGGCCATAAACCGCGCGCTGCTGAAAACGCCATTGTTATAGAAGCGGACTGGCTCCGCCCGCCACTAGACGCATGTCTCTAGTTTTCCGAGTATGCGCGCGCTACATGAGGTTCGCCGGGCGCGCGGTGGGCGGTATTACATTCCTGCCGCCATCGCCGCCATAACAATAAAAGACGGGTCGGGGACGGGGCGCGCGCCACGCCGCCCGCCAACGCCACTCCCCACATTGACCCCTCCAACATTCCCACGCACAATTTGGCCCGCGGACGATAATCCGCGGCGCGGGGGCGGCGGCGGCGGCGGGGGCGGCGGCGGCGCAAGCGGACAAAGACGCGTTTTGAGTTCCACAGTCGCTAAATAGGACTCCAACCGAACGTGTGACCCCACCTGTGGAATCCTCGTTCGGAGAGCAATCCATGGGTGGGATCACACGTTCGGCTCGAGTCCCTTAGCGATGCTGGAGCTCCAAGACCCGTCCGGGATCTTTGACCGCCTGCGCCTGGCCCACTGTGCAACTGTGCTGTCTGCCCCCTCTTTCTTTCTACCGCCCGCACACGCACGCACGCACACGCACGCCACAAAGGCCGGCGCGCCGCGTTCGCAATCAGCACAAGCGGGACAGCAAGAAGCAAAGCGACCGCGTCTAAATTGCGCCCCGAGTGCGTTTCGCGGAAAGATGCTCGCGTCGTCGCCGCCGCCGCGGGGGCCGCGCGAGACGCGTGCAAACCAAGAAGAAGCAAAGCGGCGACGCCGTTGTCGTTGTTGTCCACCCGGTATCAGCGACGCGCTGACATGTGTCCTTGGCCGGCGCCACTCCAGCTCAGGTGTGCCCGTGTGACTGCCCGTGTGACTGTGTGTGTGTGTGTGTGTGTGTGTGTGTGTGTGATGCTCTGCACTCGAACAGACAGGCGCTCCTCGTTCACACGAGTCGAGTGCCCCCCTCCACCGGAACGCCAGAGGCCCTTATGTCACCGCGCTGTGGCCGCGGCGGCCCTGCGAGCCCACGGCCATGCCGCCCTGGCTCATAGCAATTGCCCATGGCAATGGCCCATAACCGCGAGCAGCGCAACATCCACGCTCCACGCACAGTGGGCTAAGGCGGTCAAAATCCTGGACGCGTTTAAAGCTCCAGAGTCGCTACTATATGGGGCTCGAATCGAACGAGTGACCCCACCAATGGATTGCTCTCCGAACGAGTAATCCATTGGTGGGGTCACACGATCGCTTCGAGTCCCATTTAGTGACTCTGGAGCTCAAAACGCGTCAAGAGTTTTGGCCGCCTGCGCCGGCCCTCTGGCCCACTGTGCCACGTGACGGCCTGTCGGCCAGCGGCGGCTGATCCCGACGAGCTTCGTCGCTTTGCGAGAGAGACAGTGACGACACGACTCGTCGGAATGTCTCGGGTGGCCGGCCGGTCTGGCCGCGGGGCCGCGGGGGTACTGCGCACTGCGCGCCGCTTGTTGACGTGCAAGTGATCCGCCCCGTCCAGCGCGGCCCCGGCCCGGCCCGGCCCGCCTCACCCCGCCTCGCCCCGCCTCGCCCCGCCTCGCCCGGGCAGGGCGGCCAGGCAGGTAAACAAAACCAACCGGACGGGGGGATGGCGGACTAGGCGGCACGCGCCCGAGAGAGCGACGTCGCACAGTGGGCCAGAGGACTGGGGCAGGCGGCCGGCCAAAACTCTAGACGCGTTTTGAGCTCCAGAGTCGCTGAACAGGCCTCGAACCAAAAGTGTGACCCCATCAATGGATCGCTCTCCGAACGAGGAATCGATTGGTGGGGTCAAACGTCCAGTTCGAGTCCCATTTAGCGACTCTGGAGCTCAAAACACGTCCAGAGCTTTGGCCGCCCGCGCCGGTCCTCTGGCCCTCTGTGAGTCCGACAGTCCCGTCCGCGGAATGCCCGCGCAATGTCATCCGCGGCCCGTCCGCGTCGGCCCACTTAGACTTGGACGGCGACCGACACAACGACACCGGCATGGCGTGCCCCGCCGTGCGGATTAAGACTCGCTGCCCCTCGCCGGCCCTGGAAAAAAATATTACCGGCAGATTCGTGAGAAAATGCGGCGCGCGCAGAGCACGGCATTTGCATGAAGATGATCAAAGTTTATTTCTTTTTTTTTTCTGCCTCCGGTTTTGGGGCCGGTCCACGTGTGGCGTGAGAGAGAGAGCGGGGGAGAGCGACAGGTGCGGGGAAGCAGATCCATTATTTTTCCCACTCTTTTGCGTGCCTTACGAGACGAGGCGGCCGCCGCGGGAAGTCATAAAGTCAGGCGTGATTTGGGTAAAAATTCAAAATTCCGCTCTTTGAGGTATGCAGCGGCTTTAGGGTGGCAGCTTCGCGCTAGCCTACCCGCCCTCCTCACACGACAGCGGGGCGGAACTCCCACCCGGCCGGCCGGACGCAGCAAACTGATCTCGAGAGTCGGTTTCGTCGCTCCTTTCGCGAACCCTTGGAGTGCGATCACACGACGCTCCCCGCGACGCGCAACATCAAGGCGGGATGGCCGTCTGCTTCCGGCCGCCGTGATAAGGCGCTCTCTCTGGATCGCCAGCCGGCGGCAGAGTGTCCAGCCCCTGCGGCACGCGGCCCTCCCCGGGGCACAGTGGGACGCAGGCGGACAACATTCTAGACGCGTTACAAGCTCGAACCTGACGCAAGACGCCCAACCAGTGGATTTCTATTCGGTTCGAATCCCATTTAGCGAGGCCGGAGCTCAAAACGCGTCAAGAGTTTTGGCCGCCGGCGCTGGTCCTCTGCACTCTTAAAACCTTACGAAGTATTTTGAGCATACATATAACAAACAAAAATACTTTGTTATACGAAGAAATAGTTTGTAAATTACGAAGTATTTTGTTCGTAAGCTTATGTATGCTCAAAATACTTTGTTATACAAACTACTTTTCTTTGTAAGGCCCGAAATAGTTTGTAAGGTTTTCTCAGTGTGGCCCACTGTGCAGGGGAGCGCGACTGAATGGCGAGCACCCCGTCAGCGACCATGCGTCTACTAGGACGTGTCTTAGGCCCGGCCCCCTCTCAGCCCGAAGCCGTCCAAAGCCAGCCGCCCGTTCGGCACTTTCACTTTCAAATCTAAAACGCCGGCTCAGCCGATATGGCGCCGGGGAAGGGGAGGGGGCCCCCGCCGCGCCGCGGTAGTGCGGGCCATCGAGCCGCCCGCAATTTGGCACGTCACAGCAGCGGGCTGAGCGAGACTCCCGCACGGTGGGCCGGAAGACCGGCGCTGGCGAGGCGGTCAAAATCCAGGACGTGTTTTGAGCTCCAAAGGTCGCTAAATACGAATCGAACCGACCCCACCAATGGATTGCTGCCTGAATGAGGAATTCATCGGTGAGGTCACACGTTCAGTTCGAGTCCCAGTTTTGACCGCCTGCGCCGGTCTACTGGCCCACTGTGTCTCGGCCCAGGCAGGATGACAGGCGGCATCGCGCCCCGCGCCCCGCACGCTGCAGCCCGCCTCGACGCAGCCCGGGGTCGGCGGCTGGCGATGGCTGGCGAGGGCTGGCGAGGGCTGGCGAGGGCTGGCGAGGGCTGGCGAGGGCTGGCGAGGGCTGGCGAGGGCTGGTGAGGCGAACGGGGCCGCCGCCTACCTCGCCGTCGCCGCGGTCGTGTGGCGGTAGCGTGGCTGTGGCGGCGCGCCGCGACGGCGGACGCTGGCCGGCCGGCATATTTTGAGCCCCTTCTTTTTCAGTTAGCCCCCCCCCCCCTCCTCGCCCCCCTGCCCCCGCGGACCCGCCACCACGCCGCGCCACGTCGCCGCGGTCCAGATTAGCGGCGACAATAACCGCCAAGGGCAACGCCAGGCGGCACCGCCCCCACCAGGGCCACCAGACCCCAGGACACATGCTCGACTTTTTGCGAAAAACTCGACGGCCGCGGAGGGGGTATCGAACCCGCGCTGCTCACCTCGGTAGTGCGGATCGCAGAAGGGCGGCCCGATGAGGCGGGCACGGACACAGAGGCGGCGACGAGCTGAGGAGCATGCCGCGCACGGCACCACTTCACTCACACTAATGGGACACTGTCCCCACCACAATCAAGAAGCAACACCAACCCGAAAACTGCACGGAAAGCCACGAAAACTTGCGCTTTCCACTTTCACTGTGACGGCAGGCGGCACCGCGGAGACACTGGCGGGCCGCGGCCGCACACACGGCGAGCTGCGCGAGCACGACGCGGCGGGGACGGCGGTCTAGGCGGACTGGGGCGTGCGCGAGAAGGAGCGCGCTCGGCCACCGCTACAAACGGACTGGCTGGCTGGCTGGCCTGGCGTGTCGTGCCGGTGGCGTGCCGGCCGCCGCCCCGCCCCGCCCCGCCCCGCCCCGCCCCGCCCCACCCCACCACTACCGACCTTGTCTGGGGAAGGAAGGGGCCCTGCGGACTGCGAAGGGAAGGCAAGGAAGGGAAAGGAGAGGGGCGCCAACGATAGGCTTGACGATAAGTGTCACGTCCTTTTTGGTTTCGAGTTGACGGCTCACAGCGGGTCAGAAGACGGGCGCAGGCGCCCGAAATTCGAGACGCGTTTTGAGCTCCAGAGTAGCTATGTGGGACTCGAACCGAACCCCACCTATGGCTTGCCCTGCCAACGAGGAATCCATTGGTGGGGTCACGCGTCCTGCGGCTCTAGTCTCATTGAGTGACTCTGGACCTCAAAACGCGTCTAGAATTTTCGCCGCCTGCGCCGTTCTTCTGGCCCACTGTGCGGCTAAGGCGGCGCGGCGCCTCATCCCGGCGGCGCCTCGATCGCACCCGCTGCCGGCGAGAGTGTCGCGAAGATAGCGGCCGCGCCTGCGGCTGGGCCTGCCGCGCGCCCCAGCCGGTGCTCGAACCCGCGGCGCGCGCGGCTCTCATACTTTCCTCCGGTTTAATAGCTACTATGCTTTAGACGACCAGCCCGGCCGCGGGTGATTGTGTGGGAACTTAGCGCGCGGCCGGCAGGGTGAAATCCGAAAACAATGTGAGTGTACGTGAGGCCGCATGCACGCGGTGAGGCGCTGCCGCTCTTTCCGCCGGGTCCCCGGCGAACAGTTGGCCAGAAGACCGGCGCAGGCGGCCAAAACAGGACTAGAACGGAGAACGAAGCGTTTGACCCCACCAGCGTTTGATTCCTCGTTCGGAGACCAATCGATGGGTGGGGTCACACGTTCGGTTCGAGTCCTGTTTAGCGCTGTTTAGCGACTCTGGAGCTCAAAACCCGTCCGAAATTTTGACCGCCTCTACCGGTCTTCTGGCTGCGGCCCGTAGTCCGTCCCACACTGCAGTCGTGTCGGTGCGTGTGTGGACTGTACGCCGCTCCAATCAATAGTAGTGGCAGTACGCGGCCCTGGGCCGTGGGCCCCCCGCCCCACCCAGGTCATGCACCTGTTTGTTTAGCTCCGGCGTGCTGCGTGCTCTCCAGCCCCGCGCCACGACGCGGCACGCGCGGCACGCGCCCGACGCGTGGCACCCGTCCAGCGCGACGGCCCCGCCGAGCGACATAAACAAACACGCTGGAAGCGCACGCGGGCAGCTGAGCGTGCGCTCGGCCGCGATGCAGGGTATGCGATGCGGCAGCGGGGCGGCTGGCACGCTCGTGCGGCCACCAAGCCATCACGCAAGGCGGCATCGTCCTCGCGGGGCCTTGGACGGCCTTGGGGCGGTCGCGAATATGCCGTCACTTCCGGAAGGAAGGTCCCCGCCTTGGCAGGTTGGCTCGCTGCTCTTAGGCTCGCCGGCGGCGCGGGGTGCGGTGGGGTGCGGCGCACAGTGGGCTAGAAGACCGGCGCAGGCGGCCGAAATTCTACACGCGTTTTGAGCTCTAGAGTCGCTAAACGAGACCTAAACCGAACGTGTGACCCCGCCAGTGGATTCCTCGTTCGCAGAGCAATCCTGGTTGGGGTCACACGTACGGGGCGAGTCCCATTTAGCGACGCTGGAGCTCAAAACCCGTCCGGGATTTGGACCGCCTGCGCCGGTCTTCTGGCCCACTGTGCAGCGGGGCGGGCTGCGGTCCAGCCCCGCCAATGCGGCCCGCCCTTCCGGGCCCTGGCACCCACTCCGTGCCGACGTCCACTACGTAAACAAGGCGAGTCAAGCCTTGGCGGCAGACACCGCATCAGAGCGATGGCCGTCCTTCTGCGGCCACTGCGGCACCGCGGCTGGCAACGTAATGAATTCTCGGATCCACACGCATCCCCCCCCCTCTCCCCGAATCAGCCCGAAAAAGCGCGTCGACGCGAGTGGATGACCCACACACGTGCTGGTGGGCGTCGCCGCGGCGTCAGTCCGTCCCCGTCGCTCTGAATCAGGGGCCCGAATTAGCGCCCCCACGGCGGGCTGACGCCGAGCGCTGCCGTCTCTCTCGCACCCAGACGGGACGTCCCGTGAGTGCGAGAGAGACAGAGCGACGAAGACGACTCTCGGAAGCAGCTGACACAGGGGGGCCTCGCGGTCAGGGCGACACGGCAAGCGTGCCGCTAGGCAACAGTCCCGCGGTACAGGACCGCGGCGGGGCGGCGGTACAACGGCGGCCCTTCGTCGAGCTGCGAGGGCAGGGCAGAGGTACTCACTTTACGACATGAAAGACGGCCTCCTCTGGGTTCGACGAGGCGAGACCCTGGCGCGGCGAGGCGTGCTGCGGAACACACGGAGGCGTCAGGTCCACAGATACTGGCAAAAGCAGTTCAAGTGAAGCAAGTAAACAGAGTAAAGGCGGGGGAACGCCCTGAGGCATCGCTTTCTACAGCGTGGTGCGATTCTACGCATCGCGACCCGGTGCACCGTGGACCAGAAGACAAATGCAGGCGGTCAAAACTCTGGACGCGTTTTGAGCTCCAGAGCCCCATTTAGCGACTCTGGATCTCAAAGCGCGTCTAGAATTTTGGCCGCCGGCGCTGGTCCTCTGGCCCACTGTGCGGTGGCTCTGGAGCCCCTGACGAGAGCAGGGTATGCAACCAGGCGACACCCATGTGCTCGGGTTGCCTACCACCACGGCTGTCGGAGGCAGGTGGTGCGTCCCACTAGCGCTGCTTGCGCATTCATCAGTGTTTTTTTCACGCTGTTCGCTCTGAGCTCTCACACAAGATCCATGAATGGCGCATCGAGAGCGCGGCCCGCGAGGGGATTCAACCGGATTCAACGCCCCCCCCCCCCCTCCCCCGACGACGACTGGGGCAACAGCAGACGACACGCGCGCCTTTGACAGGAGCTCTCCAGCGGGCCTGGGTCGCGCATGCCTGCGTGCTGCTGCGTCGCGGACGCACCGGACGACCCCTTGGCGCCGAGCGCGGCCCGCGGGCCGGCTGCCACCCCGGCCGAGGGCGCCGCGGCCGTCCGAAGGGAAAACACGTCGTGGCGCCGCGCCTCCTAACCTCAACACCGACCCTCCCCCAACACTCGCCCCGGGGTGCGCTCGCCCACCCGCCCAACAATGCTCCGATGCGTCCGCCCGAGTGCACGGCGGCACGGCGGGGCGCTTGCCCTGCGCTCGCCCCAAGCACTTTGGCGTGTACTCACGGTGACACGAGGCCTCGCCAGCCCATGGAAGCCCAGCGATCCCAGTCTTTCGCCAGCAAAAGCGCCAACGGCTCACCCCTGGAAGGTCAATGTTGGCCCTCCGCTCCCCTCCCGATCCCCGATGATCAGCACGGGACTGCGAGGCGGCCGACGATCGCGACGCGTCGAGCGGACGGCCGCTACCGAGCCGCGCCGCCTCGGGAAAAAACGGCGGAGCGACACCCGCGAGGAATGAACGCAAACCAATGGAAATGACCGGCACCGAAATGTTCACCCAGTTTCCATTTCACTGCGATGACGTCACTCAAGCAAAAATGCACGACCCGAAGTGAGCGAGCGCCCGAGCGGAGCCGAACCCAGTCGAGCGCCGGTGGTGCCGCGCTTCGGGTGTTTCCGGCCACGGCCAAGCCCCCCCATCCGGCCAGTGGCTGGCACTGGCGCCAAATTCAAATTGTACTTCCTGGGCACTGGTGATTTAGGGAATGAACACAGTGGGGTGAACACATTTAATCTAGTTTATTCAACTTTTAATTATTTATGAGACAAGGAAATTGAGGAAATTACGAAAAGGAATCAATTTTATTGAGAGTGCTCATAGGGAGACAAGACATTTTGTACTTTGATGAATGTGACAATAACAGGACCCCATCACCACTGGAAATGTTTGCGATTGAGCATGTCTTCTGTTAGCCCGGAGGCCATTGCAGCTGCCTTCCACCCAAAACATGGATGTGGAGGTGGAAAACAGACTGGGCTCCGTCTTTCCCATTGTTGATAACTGCAATTGAGTGCCCACATCATTTAAGTTCGAAACATCCAACACTGTCATGAAGGAAAAAGAAACAAATAATTTTAAAAAAAGCTTACCTAGGCGGAAACCATTTCCAAGCCTTTCCCGACCCAGCTTGGAGGCCATAAACAGCAGATGACCAAGAATCTGTAAATGGGTTGGATTTAATTTCATAAAAAACAGGGGGTGTGCAAAACTCAATTTACATCGTTTAAAAATAGTTAAGGACATACATCTTTGTCAGCTGGTTCAACGTCATCCAACATGGCAATGCGCCTCTTCGGTATCACCAGAAAATGAGTGGGAGCCTGAGGACTGATGTCATTGAAAGCCAGGCACTGGTCATCTTCATAGATGATATCAGCAGGAATCTCTTTAGAAATGATTTTGTCAAAAATGGTTGGCTGGCTCTTCGCAGATGCCGCGGCACTTCTTGCCTTGTCCACCTCAGACGCCATGCCCCTGGCCTGAGACAACAGAAGCAAACTAACTCAGTTATTTGAAAAACAACGGCGACTGCAGCAACAAATACACTGCTGTGGTATTTTCGAATCATCCACGGAGGATTACCGGGGGGAGACAAGTAGACGCAGTTGACACCACTTTCAAGACGGATTCAAAGTGGCGAAGAGAACGTAATATAGTTGGTGCCAAAAGTGCCATGATATATCAGGCACAGGTGCAGCTTTAAATCAGAAAATAGTGAGCATGAAGACAATCTGACATACCTACGGCAACTACTTGATTAACCTGACGGCGAAATCCCGGTCTTGTTCCGTCTGTGTCTGATTCAGGTCCAGGGCTCAGGTTATGGGAAGGGGAAGGGGGAGAGGGGAAGGAGGGGAAGGAACTCGTACAGCTGACTGTACTAAACACAAAACAAACAAAATATGAAGCTGCTGAGAGCAACCTTGTTATGGAACAAAAATATTTTTAATCCGTTCTTGATAAATTATAAAACTCGATCGAACTAACTTTAACGGAATCTTTCACTTCAAAAAAACATGAGAAGAGAAAGAAACCTTGATCCGCGAGAAATTAGAAAGTGCTAGAAGGCCAGGATAACAAGTGCTGCCCTCTGCACGGCGAATTCGTGAAATTGTCGTTTATCGTGGCTCTGTGGTGTTTATGGAGAAATTTAGAAAACCCGATTGTTTCTGGGTTTAGGTGTTGATTTGAGACCACTTCTGTGTATCAAAGCACTCTACCATGATAGTGCCTAATCCAGATGCATTAAAAACTTGGTTAGCCAGGGTGCTGGAACCATTGTAAGTAGGACACTTATCCGTCTGTGGGACTGTGGCACACAGCCTAGGCTTAGTGGGGTGCCGATAAATTTAATTATAATTTTTTACTCAATGGAATGAACAGTTTTAAATTTGTGCATTATCGGCTTCCTGAGCCTCCACCTACACACAGATTCTCGTACATCCTCTGTCAGTTTCGTGTGCCGTTCTAGTCAGCTGGAAGTACAACCTGGCACGTTCGTATTTACGTTTGCATTCGCAGGTGTACTAATTCATTATTGATGCTACTCGCGTCTTGGTCCCATTGTCCAGTCACTTGCGTCAAACGATCGAAAAATAATTGAAGAAGTATTAGTTCACCGCTGTTGCTAATGACCCTCGCGTCGAAATTTTTCCCCCAACGACGTAGTCAACTTGCATTGACAACGCTTAAATTGATCTCTAGGCATTCGGCTATTTTATTTTTTATTCTAAATTGATATTCGACCCTACGTTGCAGTTCTGTTTTAAAATTAGCGTAAAACTGATCCCGTTACTTAGTGCAGTAACGTAATATGTGCATTTTGCGAACGTCAACACTCCATAACCTCCAAATTTTTTCTTGCAAGTTATTCAGTAATCCTTTTGATTTCTCTTCTGAATAACAACTTAATTTACTTGCACCTTTATCAACTTAACTAAATCACTCTTATTTTAAAAATATTCTTGTATCTATTACAGGTGCGATGCAGATCCTGCAGCTCTTGCCAAATATGTATTTGCTCTGGTTAAGAAAGACAAACCCTTGCAGGAGCTCAAGGACAGTATGGTTGAGCAATTGGAGGTCTTCCTGCAAAGTGGTATGGTGATTTGTTAATGATCCTTATAAATTCAATTTCAATTGTTTGGCTTGGATTAATTGTTTGCCCCTCTATCACAGAGACAAAGCGATTTGTGGCGTTGCTCTTCCTTGTTTTGGAAAAAGATGACTACACTCTCCCAGTGCCAACATCGCTCTCTCAATTGGCATCTGGCGAGACTCCCTCATCTACAACTGAGGTGGAAGTGAAAGTCAAGCAGGAAGTGAAGATCAAGCAGGAGCCACCTTCCATGCCTACAGTTGCCCCAGCACTAGAACCTCAACCTAAAGTAGCCCCCACTCCTCAGGTACACCCACCCCTCCAGTCCACTCTTCCACTGTCAATCTTTTCTTTTTGTCAGACTGAGGTGCCAAGTGAGCTTTGTCTTATGTTTCAGAGTACAAGTCAACCCACAGTTTCTAGTAGTACACCTGCAAGTGCCCACTCAGCCAGCACAACACCAAGCAGCTCTACTGTTGCTGTTGCTAGTGTTGTGCAGGTCAATGGAACAGCGGCAAATTTGGCACCTGCAGCAGGTTACAGTGGTAGATCTTCTCACAGGAAATCGGACTCGGTAAGCAATGTCTCCTCTCAGCATTAATCCATTTTCCCTTGTTAAACCCTAGTGTTGATTGCATGACTCGTGTTTTCTCAGGACCGAGACGAGAAAAGTCGTTCGACCAGGTCGACCCGTCACTCCTCACCGCCTAGGAACAGATCCCGCTCCCGCTCATGGGATAGATCAAGGCGGTCGCGCAGCCGGGACAAGGACCGCGACAGGCTGCGGGAGCGCGACCGCAGCCGCTGGCGCAACAAATCCCCGCCAGCGCGAAGATATGACCGCGACAGGAGGTACCATTCTCGATTTACCACACATGTGTCTCATACTTGCGACTGGAATTGAAGAATTGGTTATTTCAGGAGAAGCTGGTCGAGGACGAGAGGCGGTTCGCGTTCGAGATCAAGGTCTCCTCGCCATGGGTCAGGATTTAGAAGTAGGTATCGCCGGTCTCCTCACGGTAGAGTTTCATTGTCTCGCTCCAGATCACACTCTATTGGTAAGGGCTGTTTTTGGCTGTTTGAACTCTGCTTGTTGTTTCTCATGCTGATCCCGAGCCTGTGTCTGTTTCCAGAACGCAAGAAGGAACCGTTGTCTGGAACAGCAACACCAACGCAAGACAGCAATCATGGAGATTCAGATCGAGTTATCCCTGCATCTCAAAGTATTCAAAGTGTTGTGAGCCAAGTGCCAAAGCGGCGTTGCCGAGACTTCGATGGTAGGCCTTATGCTCGACCCTATGCAGATATTTGTTCTCATTTTTGTCCAACTGACTTTAATTTTGCTCTGGTATCATGTACAGAAAAGGGATACTGCATGCGAGGAGACTTGTGTCCCTATGATCATGGATCTGATCCAGTTGTGTTGGAAGATGTGTCCCTGTCACGAGTTCTTCCATATGAGGGTGGACCAGCCCAACCTGGTGCTGGCCCACCAGGCTCAGGTGTTCCAAATGACATAGGTGGACTTCAAAGTACAATTGCTGTGGCTCCTTCTGGCCCAGGTGTAATGGGTGGAGCCCAACCACCGCCATCTATGGTTCAAATGACTGGCCACATGCCTCCATTCCACCATACCCGATTCCCCCCTCCTCCCCCTGTGCCAGCAGCCATGGGTAAGAAGAAAATTACTACCCATGCTTCTGTATACTCTCCCCCCACAAGCAGTGTTTTTATTCATTCACTGTGTTTTCTTTATGTTTTAGAGTACAACCCAGATGCCCCAAGCATGGAGCCTCGAATGACTTGGAATAGGATGCCACCAAGGGGAGGACCTGGTAAAGAACTCGGTATTAAATGTAACCTTTTTACATATGGACTTGATTACAACTGTCTGATTTTCTTTCATGGTTTCAAGGTAACCGCGGTCGTATGGTTCGCGGTCCTCCTCCTCCTCAAAATATGTACAATCCAGTTGGACAGCAACAAACTCGGGAGCTTGTTTCTGTGCCACTCAACGATCATTCTGGTCCCATGATGGGTCACCACCCTGGAGGTGGTATGGGTTTCAAGAGACCAATGCATCAAGACAACAATCAAAACTACCCAATGCATGGAGAGGTGAGTGTCTGCCACATTCTATTACACAACAGTACTTTTCCTTGCTTAAACACGAAGAATCTAGGTATAAATTATCTTAAACATTGTGTCCACTAAATATTGTTTTATGTATTTTTTTCTTTGCAGACTCTAGCTTTAGATGGACATTTACCCCTCAAGAGGCGTCATGGGTTTGACTATGGTCGGTTAGGCCCTGCTGGAACTAGAATGAAACACAACCAAGGAAACTGTTCGTTGGATGTGAAGAAAATTCCTCGCAATATGAACAACATTACTCATTTGAATAATCACTTTACAAAGTTTGGAAAAATTGTCAACATCCAAGTTCAGTTTGAAGGAGATCCTGAGGCAGCCCTTGTCACATTTTCCTCACATGCTGAAGCTAATGCTGCTTATCGAAGTACTGAAGCTGTGTTAAATAACCGCTTCATTAAAGTATTTTGGCATAATAACAATAACAACAATGGTGCCATGGGCCACGAGGTATGTGGATTAGGAAACTTTCTGTATTCCACTCAGCTGGTTTAGGTACCTTGATATTCTACTGATGCACGTTTTATTTTCAATTTCTGTCTTAAAAATAGGCTAAGCAAGAGAATCTACCTCCCATGAAGCCTTCTGTCAAGGACAGATTAGGAGCCCAAGTGCCACCCATGCAAGTGAAAGTTATGAATGCCAAGGTAGCTCCACAACTTACTGAGGAAGAGATAGAGGAGGTGAGAACTTGTCAATCATCTTATCTGCATGAAATAGCCAACACTTTGATACACCACCTCTACCTGTTATGTAATTTTTAACAAAGGCAAGACTTTGGTCTGGTTTGTGTTACCTTAAGATGTATATCACTTCAAACCTGTTCTTCTAAATGCCAAGCATGTTTTGAGAACTGGTCTAATAATGGTCTTCTTACATGCTTGTAATGTTCACATGAATAAGAAACAGGATTAAAAAAATGTATAATACAAAGATTACAAGAATTAATTATACAAGGATATTTTTGCAAGGGGCAACACATGTATTGATAGGTTCATTCAGAATGAAACATTAAACTACAGGAAACGAGTGAACATTAGACTACAAACGTCCCTTTAACTAAGTTGAGTGTTGTGTTTGCAGCAAGTCATGATGTCTGGCAACAGCCTCACCAAGACTTTGTACATCAAGAAAGAGGTTACTCCTGCCCCAGTGCTAGCTACTCATGTTAACAAGGCGCAAGCTGTCGCCCAGGCACAAGCCCAGGTGGGTGTGCTGCAATATTCAGCATACTCTTTATTAGAATTGATTCCCCTTCCTGTGGCTGTCTCTCTCTTGCGCCAGTTTCAAAGATTTTGTTTGTAAATGTAGTTACTATTTCATTTTGCCAAATTTTTGTTTCCTTGTGCCTGAAGCTCACTAATTCCAGCTTTTGTCCAAGTAGAAAAGCCCCATTGTATAAGGGTTTTGGGGCCTGAGTCCTTCCGAGGTAGTGCATCTAAATGCAAAAGTTGTTTTAATCTTTCTATGTTCATCCTTATTACTAGAGCTTTGGGGGTGCTATGGTTGTGATAAAGTATGATGGAATCTTGAAACCAATACTTTTTAAGGTTGAAGTGCATGTCTCTTGTAGTTTTTAACTTCCAAAAACCTGTCTGATTGATAATTGTGATCCTTCTCACACATGTTTGTGCAATACTGAATGGGTCATGAAGAGGACAAAAATTCACTTACTTTTTGATCTGCACTTCCATACCACATGACTTTGAGGATTCAGTTTGAACAAGCATGAGCATGTTCCTATTGTTTAGTTATCAGCATGTTGTTGTGTTCTTTGTAGCTCTGGCCTGACTATTAGTATTATGTAAAACATCTGTTTGTTTTTTGTAATTTGTATTTTAACATTATTTTTGTACTGTTTATGATTTTAAAACAAATTTTTGTTTTAGCAAGCGGCGGCTGCAGCAGCTATGAAAGCAAAGTTACAGGAAGTGGCTGTTGCTAAACAAAATTTGAAGAAGAAGCAGGAAGAGAAACGCCGTGAAGCTCTTCAAATTACAGCTGATTTAAGAAAGAGGAAACAAGACCTGTTAGAAAAACAGCTGGATCAACAAAAGCAGCTTATCCAAAGACTTGAAAAACAGGATATAACTAAAGAACAGCGCCAAGATGTGATGACAACAATTAAGTCCCTACAAGAAAGTGTTGAAAAAATCCGCAAAGATTTGGCAGCAGTGGTAGGGAACACAAATAACAATGTTAAAGTTCCTTCTTTGAAAACGGTCAAACCTCCAACAGTAGCAAAGGCTCCTACCCCAAACCTAGTCAAGAAAACAATAGAGGAGGTAACCACTCATGCTTTAAATCTCGAAAATGATTTGCCAAGTGGTTATCCCAGAAGCACTCAACACTCTTTCACTTTTCAGGCACAAAGAGAGATTTTGGATGCTGAGCTTGATATTATTGCCAAACAGCAAGAAGGTGAGGATGTTGCAGAACTACAACGGAAAGTTGTCATCCTCAAGATGGAAGCAGCAAACCAGGCAATTGTTCAATCTCCAAATAAACCAATGCGCGGGTCGCTCCGAACTGTCCGTGGCCGAGGTGTACCTCGCCCCTTGGCTACCCGCAATCCAGCTTTGTATCGCACAGGGTAAGTTCTGATTTATGTTTTTGTATTTTTTTTCTTCTTTTTGAACTTAATTTCAAATGCTGTCATTTTATATGTACTTACTTCTGTATGCATTGCCTCATGGGCCTGCTGACACCATAGTTATCTTTGTGTCTACCTATTTGTTGTAGGGTGCGGCGAGGCGGTTTCACTGGTCACAGTGTGGATCACAGGCCATCCAAAATTCTTGTATCTGGCTATGAAGAGGATGATAAAGTTGATGTCTTGGCCCATTTTGCAGTAAGTTGATCTCTAGTCACTTAAAATTTGTGTGTATTTTGGGGGAAATACTAATATGAATCTTCGGACCTTTGCAGCAATATGGACAGATTGTTGATCATGAAAGTGATGATGCCATCCCTTCCTTAGTCCTTAATTATAAGTCGAGGAAGGAAGCAGAGTTGGCAATGACAAAAGGTAGGAACTTTGGGGATAGGCTGCTGTCCATTACCTGGCATGCCAGTGTGCCAAGGCCAGGTCGGAGTGCACATCCTCATCTTTTGTCGACTGTTCATCTCAACTCTCATCGGAGACAAGTAATGATGGTGGGCGAATCAGGGGAGCTTATCGACGATGGAGAAGGTCCTGCTGACGATGAAGAAGAGGTGGGTCACTGTTTCCTCAAGTGAGCCTAGATCTTACCTTCTCCTTGCCATTTGATCACACTTTTTGCTTGTTCTTCAGCTTGTTGGTTTGGACCTCGAACCCAGTGAAGAAGCGTTGCTGCTTGATGACGAGGAAGATGACGAAGACGGTGAAGACCGCAGTTGGCGTCGATAACTGAGTGCTTTCACTGCTCAGCTGGCTTAATCATAAGCTGAGCACAGTATCTACCCGTAACATCACTTCCAGCAAGATACTTTTGTTTGTCTTTTATTTTTCTCACATGAATTTTTAAACCAAAACTACACTGAATATATGTTGACTCACATTCACCTCTATAAATTACTTCAAATGTACTCTGTTTACATTATCTCACAAACATCCTCATTTCTTTATTAATCAATTCCCACTCCCATAATCTCCCCTTTATTAGTCCTAAATGGATTTTTTTTACATTAAATCATTGTGAAGAATTTTTTTTTTTGTTGATTTTTCTGTTTTTTACTATGAAAATGACAGTAGTAATCTTGTGATAACTTGGTTGCATTGTTTGCTGGAAGTGTGTTATGGCCAAGACTGATATGTGTGTATTAATACATCAACCATGGGTACGCCAGGGGGCACCACTCTCTGGCCATATAGTGTATGGCAAGTTCTTAATATGATGGGTAGTTACTTTCTATTCTATTTGCTTGCCTCTGCTTTCTCCGGAACAGCGGATGATTCTGGACATGCTGAGCATGCCATGCAACCATGTAATTAAGTGATTTGTTGCTTTGTTTTTAAGTACTGAAATTCTGTATTCTTTGTAGGTATGTATATTATCTGAACAAGTGTTTGTTGTGCTATTGTGTTTACTACTTTTTTTTGCTGCATGAGGAGAAAAGTAAATGTAATATTGTTTTCTCCTGTTACAACGGTGTGCAGTATGTAAGGTTGTATAATAATAAATACCACCACTGGAAAAAACCATGCATGTTCTTTTCACCATGTTAGAAAGCATTTTAAATGCTTTCCCACTGTGATTGGTTTTACTGTTTTTCATTAGTTTTAGTAAAGTGCATAACTACATGCTGGCGTATATGGCTTGACAAGAGGACAGATAGTTTTTAAATCATCTCACTTTGTCAGTGAAGCAATAAGGGTAAATCTGTGTGACGTGAAACATTTTGAGTGCTGGCATTTGCAGTTGAATCAACCTAGTTTTTTATGTTTTTCTTCTGTGATGTCATATCAAGGCCGAATGTATCAATTCATGAAGTTTGGTATTTTGGTTGTGCTTTAAACAGAAACATGCACCCATAAGAAGACTCTGTATCATAAATAATATCTAAGCCAGTCAGATTTTGTTGGGGGGTGGAAGTCTCATTCTAAATTTGACCATTCAATCATGAATTTGTATCTAGAATGGAAATCACTGCCTCATTTAAGTTAGTACAAATTATTTCTGTAATGTTCTCTAGTGCTCCTTGTTTGAACCTTAGACATATACTATCATTTGGCTTGCAACAATTTTTTTGGTTCTTGCCACAAGATATCTGGATAGCAAAACAAACAACTAAGCTGCATTACAACAATTTATTAAGTATTTGAATTGATATGATTTTACCAATCATCTCGAGTTCGTAATATTTTATCCCAACACCATTTTATATTAGAATGAAACTTTTTTTTTTTCCTCACTTTTGTTTTGTGTGCGTGAGTTGTATTCTTTGCCTGTCCTCATAAAATTTCAATTCTAAGGATAACGTAATGATTTTGATCTGCTTTGTTTCTCCTCTTCTATTGAAATTTCAAAGTGTTGTTTAAAGTGTATTAGATAATGAAGTGTACCTGCTTTAAGTTAAAAGGGCATTGAGTAGATTCGTTTCATGCAGTTTTGACCCTATTTTCTTTCCCTTTTTTTGTCTCAAATAACTGGTGCACTGTGCACTATTGAACAAAACAAACTTGAAAATGTCTGTTCTTCCAGTAGATGCCATTTTGGTATACCTTAATTTGTAAACCATTTCTAAACAATTTTTTCAATTCTTTTCATGGAGACAGTGTTCCTGCAGTTACATTGTTATGAAGACATAATTTTTTATAACAGTTAAATTTTTAAAACTTATTAACTCCACTGATGTTTTATCCAGTGGTGTTGGGACTTAGGCGGGCTTACAAGGGACCATAAAACTCATAAAGCTTGATTTAGTATAAATAGGGATAAATTTTTCATGGCGCTGTTACATTTTGTCATTATGATATGATGTTGTAGACACAAATCTTGTTATCTCATATTTTCATTTTTAACTGCGTTTTAGTTTGCACAGGTGGCTTTTTTTCACTTGTGATGGGGTTGGTGTCCTGCTAAGGTTATTATTGTGTATAGGAAAAGTATACCACAATCGTTTTGAAGCACAGGTCCTACTTAATTAATAATAACTTTTCCTCACTGTTGCGCTCACCATGTGTTCTGTTATATCTTACACCTTGGATCATCAAATGTTCTCTTAAGTCAGGAGTCAATTTTCAGGAAAAACCTCACACCAATGAACTGTGTCTGTTTCTTCTCTTTGTACGCTTATTGAAATTTATTGAGCTAAACTTTATTTAAAAAGATGCCATAATCAAAAGATTTTTAAAAATGGATAAGAAAGATGAAAAAGAAAAAAGAAATGATGAGGGCAAAGTCCTGCCGAGTACCTGCGCAAGTTTGAGGCTTTCAAGTTTCTTGAGAAACAAATTAAATTGTGAGTGGTGTGTTATGTCACTCAAAAAGCCTACCATATATCATGTGTTTTCAATGTCCTTTACTTAAGTTCCCTCTCCCCCAACATGTGAATCGTGGCAGATCAAAGGAAACATTCAACATAACATCATTCATTTAGGTATTTATTAGTTCACTTACTCAAGGAGTATCACATGATAAGAGTACAAGATAGCTTTTTGTTGGTGCTCAGTTTCTATGACAAACGGGAACTTGGAAATACTCAAAGCATTAGATTCAGTTCTGCAATGAGTAACAGTTTAAATCACAGCCATGATAAAATCAAATACCAACAATACAGAAAAATAATTCCAGTGTGCTTTCTTTCTACGTGATTGATATCAATGCATCCAGTCTATTTTCCTCAAATGAAGAAAAGGGGAACTAGTGAGAAGTGCAATCACACCTTGTGGCATACCATAGGCATACACAAGAATTTTTAAGAATCTGTCATATCCATAGTACATAGAAAAATACAACTTGAGCTAGTCAGCATGGAGCATTACAGGAAATTCTGTCAAGAAGAACCCAAAACTAGCTGATTTGTTGTCAATTCTGCCACAGACATCACAAATATTGAATATTTTGAAAAATAGGGTCAAATGCTATACTAAGCTACACTACCTGCCCAAAGATAGTCATGGATCAATCCAGTTGCATTTAAAAGAAATTGGTGATAGCCAAGGGTTGGCAAAATGAAAAGATGAAATGTAGTACCAACTAATACAAATGGAATAGTTAAGACGAGCTACATCATTAAAAAAAATATATCACACGAATGGAAAGTTGGAAGCTAAACTAAGGTTGACCAGAAGATCTGGTCAAGCCGATCAAGTTTACAGGTAACTTCTCTCATCGTACCCGAGTTTGTATGATCATCGCTGCCATCTACATTCATTGCAGCCGTCACAGTAAAAGTATGTTATTAAATTTAAGAGCAGCTTAGGAATTATTTTACTCCTGACATAATAATAAAAATTGCTGGAGGTTGCATGAAATAAAACTAGCAACTGCAATATTTTCACATTTAAAACTTGCAGTTAGTTAGCAATACAGGCGAAGTGCTCTAATTCATGAAAATAAATCCATGTTGTCTTTTAAGAGCAAACACAATTTTTATCCTAATTTTACCCTTTTTACCACCGCTCTTGAAACAAATTACTGTTTAGGCTTCCAAAGCTGTCATGAGTTGCTAGCGGCGCAAGGCCGTGCAGTTTGGGTCAGTGACATGTTTCAGTCATATCAACAACAACTGTGCGTTTCCAACCAAACAGGAAGTACCCTGTTGCAGAGCCCATAATGACGGCTAGGCACAGCCAGATATTGTATGTCATAAAAATCAGCATGAGAAGGTAGCTCACAATCAGCTGCACTATGTGTAAGCCAGTTTGCAACACATGTTTCTGGCTAAACATCCGGGGCCTGAAATAGAAAAAAATAATCAGACACATTTAGCTTGAGTTCATATGAAGTTTTGTGTCTAAATTTGATGTACTGAGAAATTTGCGTGCTTTATTTGATTAAAAAACTAACATTTCTACCCCCCCAAAAAAAAAAAAAAAACTTTTGAGTGTTGATAAATAATTCATGCAAACTGAAACGATTTTAGAATTTAAAACTGGTGTGACTTGCAAGTCAATGAGCAATCATGAACCATGCATTAACTAGGAAATAAAAATGAAAATGAACAACCATGCTTGAATACTTTTAGTTATTGATTGCAGTCAGATAAATAGCCATAGGAGGAGAAACTCCAAAACAGCTATAGAACTAACTTACGAATCTTTGCGAATAACTTCTCGGACAACACTGTAATTTAAAAACACGTTTAAAGTGTCAAAAGTAGAAGACTATCTGCCGCCTTGGTTCTACTTTCCATAGTATCCTTAGAAGCAAATAAAAAGATGAGAGGGTCACTTACTGTTTATGATTCTCTGCATCTGGAACAGCATTTTCATCCACTGCTCTGTAGTGTAGTGAATTGTAGGTCCTCCACAACAGGTTTTCTCTAATGAACCATTAACATACAGATACATGAAGTAAACAAATCAAGTTATTGGCAAGGACAAGTTAAATGAAACATTGAAACGTACCTATAATATTTAATGCCCTCATAAATGACAGCCATGAAGAAAATTCCAACACACGATAATATCATTGTGGATACCCTGTCAACTTGCCATTCATTGAACAGAACTTTCTCCATTACTCCAAAATGAAACTAGAGTAAAAAGAAACAATACAATAAAAATAGGCCTATTTAAAAACAGAGGGCATTAGAATTTTTAATCTTATTGAACCCATACCGTCATTGACATAGACATCGAGGAGTGATCGGAATGGTCCATGGTTGAATGATTCATAGTGGAATGGTCTGAATGGTCCATGGGCGGATGATCCATGCCTAGATGGGCTGAGTGGTCCATGGCTGAGTGATCCATAGCTGAGTGGTTCATGGCGGAGTGGTCCATGGCTGAGTGATCCATAGCTGAGTGGTTCATGGCGGAGTGATCCATGGCTGAATGATCCATTCCCATATGGCCTGAGTGGTCCATCTACAAACCAAATTAGAAGTCAAAGAAGGACAATTAAACAATAGAAAAGGGGGTCATGGGGTCATTTGGGTCATCCTACACACCATGGAGTGGTCCATCTCCACTCAGCAAGTCACAGCTCACCTGTAAAAAAGAAAAAAACAACACTCAATTAGGACATGAAAATACTCCAAACACACCGAGGTGCCGCCGGCGAAGAATCAAGGGAAGTCCATCCGCTCCTGGCAACCAAAGGGCCATGCAGCGGCCGCCCCGGTCACGTACAAAAACAGAAAAGGCCTAACAGCGTATGAATTTTTTTTTTTAAATTTTCTAACAAACCAGTACATAGCATAGCGGATATCCCCTCGGTTTTTGTCGACACTTCAAGATTTCACGACAAACTTTTATAGCCCATGCTCATACAAACGCTGCGAACTCGCCAGGGGGAGGTTTTTGTCCGCGTTGAGTTGCTGGGAACAATCCAAGAATTCTTAGGAGAACCTAGAATCTCTTTTCGCCCTTCGTCTTTTTGGTGGACGGCATGAGCCACAAGAAGCGGGAGGAGCGAAGGGCCGACGCGGCCGAGGCCGAAGGGACAAAGTAGAACAGCGCTTGGGTTGGGTGGGGTGGGGGAGCCTAGGGCCTAGCCACCCCACTGTGGGGCAGAAGACCGTTGCGGCCAAAATACCGGACATGTTTTGAGCTCCAGAGTCGCTAAATGGGACTCGAACCGACCCTGTGACCCCACCAATGGATTCCTCGTTTGGAGAGCAATCCATTGGTGGGGTCACACGTTCGATTCGAGTCCCATTTAGCGACTCTGGAGCTCAAAACGCGTCTAGAGTTTTGGCCGCCTCAACGGTCTTCTGCCCGACTGTGCACCCCGCTCCCACACCACCGTGCCGCCTCAGCACCATGTTCATGTACTCTGCGCCACCTGCTGCAGCGCGCCGCGTCACGTAGATAGCCGCTCCACGTGCGACGCCGCGACGCCGCGACGCGCCGGTGCTAAGAGGGAGTCAGACCCGGTCAGACCGCTCTGAGACAAACGCACTGGCACACAAGTGCGGCCGAACCTGCACGAATCGCATCGACAGGGAAGACGCACGCTGTGACACAACTTGACCCGAATACAAATGCGTCCTGTCCCTCACTCTCCTTTTCTTCTGAGGGGGGAGGGGGCGGGGGCGTTCATTCTTAGCGCCATGGGAGGCGCTAAGTCCACTAACAAAGTCGGAGGGCAGCCAAAAGTGGCACCCGTAGTTCTCAGCTATTGTCACAGGGCGACGCCGGGCCGGTCGTCGGGCCGGTCGCCATGCCTCCAGGGCGGAAACTCGTCGCACCAGATCAGCGAAACGGGAGGAGACCGCAGCAGAAGGCCACCACGGCGAAAACGCCGCACAGTGGGCCACGAGACCGGCGGAGGCGGTCAAAATCCCGGATAGGTTTTGAGCTCCAGAGTCGCTAAATTTGACTCGAACCGAACGTGTGACCCCACCAATGGACTCCTCGTTCGGAGAGCAATCCATTGGTGGGGTCACAAGTTTGGTTCAAGTGCTGTTTGGCGACTCTAAAGCTCAAAACGCGTCTAGAGTTTTGACCGCCTGCGCCGGTCTGGCCCACTGTGCGCCGCTCCCGCGCGCGGTCTGAAAGCGCCTCTTTTTCAGCCTGGGAAGGAGAAGCGGAAGTCGCTTATCCAGAGCTCCGCCCACGCCCGCCACTGCCCTGGAGCGGGGCCCTGGAGCGGAGAGGGGTCCCAGAGCGGAGCGGGGCGTGTCGGCTGGTCGCCATGGCGACGGCACCACGGCGACGTGCGTTCCAGGCAGTTCCAGGTTCCAGGCTGGAGCCGGGGGTTCGTCGCGCCGGAATGCCGGGGTGCGTTCGGAAACACAGCCTCCGTCGACGCCACCGCCATATCAGTCGGGACGACAGGCTGGTGGTTTCAGGCGCACCCCTCGGGCTTTCGTCGTCGACTCACCACCATCGCCGACGCACAGTGGGCCAGTAGGCCGGCGCGAGCGGCCGAAACTCTAGACGGGTTGTGAGCTCCAGAGTCGCTACGCTGACTCGAACCGAACGTGTAACCCCACCAATGGATTCCTCGTTCGGAGAGCTATCAATTGACCTCCGCTGACCTAAAAGGCCTAGAGGGCCTAAGGGGCCTAAACGGCCTAAAGGGCCTAAAGGCGCTCTGCGGGCCAGACTGCGGCAGACTGTGGTGGCTGGCTGCGTCGTCACTCGGTTCGTCCAAACACGAGATAGCGGCGGTGGGCGTTTCGCCTTGCCGGGCGCGCTGCACTCACGCAAGGCCATCGTGGTGGCGCCCTTCGGCCCTCGGCTCATTCTCACTTCTCGCGCGGGCCCACTGTGCGCGGTGCAGCAATCATGACGCCATTAGCGTCGCGCTTCATTCAGGACGCACTTCACTTGATGACTGTGCGCCGAACCTGCACATCGCGCGATAGTCCACCGCGTGGCGCGGTGTTTGGCGTGTTGACGCGTGTGCCCCTCCCGCGCTTTCCCATCCCCGCGATTCCCACAGGTGGCGTGGCCACCTGTGCGTCCTTCTGCATGGATGAGCTGAGAGCGCTCTCTCTCTCTCTCTCTCTCCTCTCTCTCCTCTCTCTCTCTCTCTCTCTCTCTCTCTCTCTCTCTCTCTCTCTTTCTCTCTCTTTCTCTTTCTCTTTCTCTTTCTCTCTCTCTCTCTCTCTCTCTCTCTCTCCTCTCTCTCTCTCTCTCTCTCTCTCTCTCTCTCTCCCTCTCTCTCTCTCTCTCTCTCTCTTTCTCTTTCTCTTCTCTTTCTCTTTCTCTTTCTCTCTCTCTCTCTCTCTCTCTCTCTCTCTCTCTGTCTCTCTCTCTCTTTCTCTCTCTCTTTCTCTCTCTCTTTCTTTTCTCTTCTCTCTCTCCTCTCTCTCTCTCTCTCTCTCTCTTCTCTCTCTCCTCCTCTCTCTCTCTCTCCTCTCTCTCTCTCTCTCTCTCTCCTCTCTCTCCTCTCTCTCTCTCTCCTCTCTCTCTCTCCTCTCTCTCTCTCTCTCTCTCTCTCTCATCAATCAAATCAATTAATCTCTATTCCCCCTTTTGGCCCATATTGTAATTAAAAAATCCCCCAATTAAACCTTTTAAGAACTACACACTAAATCCTTATGCACTTTTTTGTACATAGTTATGAACGATTTTGCACATGCGCTTCTGCATAATATCATGCATAACAACGTATAATTTATACATAGTTACGAATAAATTATGCATAACAACGTATAAAATTGTGCATAACAACGCTAACAACGCATGTGCAAAATCGTGCATAACTATGTACAAAAAAGTACATAAGGATTTAGTGTGTAAAAAAAAGAACTCTCTGTCTGTCTGTAATCTCTTTATCTCTAGAATGGGGCTGCAAACGGGGCTGTGGGAGGGGGGGGCGATCAGGGGGGCGCGAGCAGGGGGCGCAATAAAGGGGCGCGGTCAGGGCTGCGAGCAGGGGGCCTGACGAAATGAATGAACGCAGCCCGTCAGCGGCCGCCAGCGCCCAGTAGTGCGGCCCGTCCGAAATAGCCGCGCGTGTCCTCGACCAGCCTCGACTCCTCGGCGGCACGCGGCGCGCTGCACCAATCAGGGGAAACACCTGCAGCACCGCACCACAGTGGGCCCCACTTGATTCAATCACTTATTGGCGCTTCCAGACATCCAGACGCACCGCGCCCTCGGCACGGCCTGCAGCGTGAGAAGTGCCGCTGTGGATGGCAAGGCTGCATGCACACGTTTACAGTGTGCCACAGTGGACCAGGCCGCGAGGCCCGCGAGGCCGCCACCGTAAGGACGCGACCTCATCATCTTTGGCCCACCCCGCAATACTTCTATTCGGCGGCGTCGCCACATTTCAATTATTTATATTTTTTTTCCCCCCGAGCCGCGCGTCACCTCTGCACTGACCCCTAAGGCGATAAGCAGCAAGAAAAAGAGAGGAAACGGACGTGCCGCACGTATTCATAAACGCGATAAATGAAAACAAGTCAAAAACCGCCGCAACGAATTTCACGCACAGTGAAGACGCAACGACGGCGATGACCGAATAATAATGAATTGATCGAGTCGCGCTCCTTGTGCAGGCCGGCTGTGGTTGGCTGGTCGCGCTGCCCTCGGTGGAGGGCGGAAAGGTCAGCCGGCCGGCCGGCAACAGGGCGACGGGCAGCAGCAGCAGCAGCAGCCCGATAAGGCTCTCGCGGCGGCCGAGGGTGGTTAAGGTTGGAGCGCCTGGGGGTTCGGCAGCCCGCCAGCACTCCAGTTTAGCGACTCTGGAGCTCAAAGCGCGTCTAGAGTTTTGTCGGAATTCAGTGTCCACTTGGGGCTGGACGGCAGCTCGCAGTGATTGGGACAGTGTAGGGCTTGCTTGCGACCCCTGTGACACAGACAGACCGACACAGGCGGACAGACAAGCGAGAGGCCGCTGCACAGTGGGCCAGAAGACCGGTATAGAGGCGGTCAAAGTCCCGGACGCGTTTTGAGCTCCAGAGTCGCTGAATTGGACTCGAATCGCACATGGGACGCCATACCACCGGATTGCTCTCGGAACGAGGAATCCATCCGTGCAGTCACACGTACGGTTCGAGCCCTGTTAAACGATTCTGGAGCTCAAAACGCGTCTGGATAGTATTCGGGCCGGCCGCGAGCCGGTCCTCTGGCCCACTGTGTGCGCGGTTTCATTCCCCGGCCGTGACACGCCGCGCGTTGACGAGCGTCCAGTAGTAGTCGGCAGCACCGCGGAGTGGCAGCCCTAATGGGCCATGCAGAGCCATCGACAAGTCGGTCCATGTCAAGCATACAGACTGGACCGCGGAGGGACCCGTGCTGCTGGGGCCGCCCCGCCCCGCCCCGCCCCGCCCCGCTGGAATCCAGAGCGAAACCTGCGGGCCGTGGCGGAATGAAGGCCGTCTCTCTCACACCCTTGCGGCGCCCCATGAGTACACGAGAGAGAGAGAGAGAGAGAGAGAGAGAGAGAGAGAGAGAGAGAGAGAGAGAGAGAGAGAGAGAGAGAGAGAGAGAGAGAGAGAGAGAGAGAGAGAGAGAGAGAGAGAGAGAGAGAGAGAGAGAGAGAGAGAGGGAGGGAGAGAGAGAGGGAGAAAGAGAGAGAGAGAGAGAGAGAGAGAGAGAGAGAGAGAGAGAGAGAGAGAGAGAGAGAGAGAGAGAGAGAGAGAGAGAGAGAGAGAGAGAGAGAGAGAGAGAGAGAGAGAGAGAGAGAGAGAGAGAGAGAGAGAGAGAGAGAGAGAGAGAGAGAGAGACTAGAGAGAGAGAGCGGTGCTCGGAATCAGGCTGGCCGCAGACACGCGCTGTCCGCTTGAGCCTTTCACTCACTCCGCGGACACGACCGCCCAGTGGGCCCGTGTCGGCCCGTGTCGTTACCCTCGCCGTGAGGAGGCAGAACACTGTAGGAGCCACGCCGCCCGCGTTCCGCGCGGTCCATGAGAAACGGGGCACAGTGGGCCAGAAGAGCGGCGCAGGCGGCCAAAACTCTAGCTGCGTCGTTTTGAGCTCAAGAGTCGCTAAACAGGACTCGAACCGAACGTGCGACTCCACCAAAGGATTGCTCTTCGAACGAGGAATCCATTAGTGGGGTCATGCGTTCGGTTCTAGTCCCATTTGGCGACTGTGGAGCTCAAAACCCGTCCTAGATTTTGACCGCCTCCACCGGTCTTCTGGCCCACTGTGCGGGGGGGGGGGGGGGGGGGGCAAGGCGAACCGCACGAACGGCGAGCCGCGCACCTCCAGGCGCTCATGCCGCTGGCGAAAAAGAAGTCAGCGCAGTGCTCCGCCGTGCGCCGTCGCTCTGTCTCTCTCGCACCCCAACGGAACGTGCGCCGGAGCGCTGAATCACAGCCCGTTCCAGCTGCCTGATTCCGAGGGCTCGTTCCGATTGTTTCGTCGCGCTCTACGACCCTCTCGCGAAACTCCTGCGGGTGTGGGACGTCCCATATACGTGTTTGAGCCACGACATGATCCTTCGGCATCAGAGCAGGCAGAGCTTTATGCAACGCAGCGCGGGAGAGAAAGGGAGCGGCCGCAGCGTTCCAAGCCCTTTCGAAAGGGCTTCGCGGGGGAAGGGGAAAAGGGAGGAAGGGGGTAATTGTCCTCGAGCGAGAGCCCACAGCCCACGGCAGTAAAGCGCCGCACACTTGATACGGCACGAGTCGCGGTAACAGCGCGGCCGAGCGCGGCGGCGTCTTGCAACACGCGCCCTGCCTGCAAAGGGAAGTTCCACACGGTTCTTGAAACGTGTTCAAGTCGCCTCAACTCACACAAGCACAGACCGTGTCGGACGAATAGTTTTATCCATATGTTTTGTTCGAAAAGGGTTCCGGCTTCCAGCTTATGACACTGAAGACTTGAAGGGATTTTGCGACGACGAGAGGTCGTTTTGTTTTTACATTGAACGTACATGTCTCCTCCTTAGGATCATTGCGGGATACTTAAATGCAATGAAAACCAAGTTCAAATCGTACAGCACCATGTGCGCAACATGTGTGTGTGGGTGGGGGTCTTCAATAACCTATTCGGTTTTCACCACGAAATAGTTCAAAACATCACGAGACTGGCGAAAAATTCGTCTCAAACAGAAATCATGAATATTGGTAAAGATCTCTGGTTCAAATTGCGAGGTTAGGTGATGCTGTCACTCAATTGTGGCTGCTTGGGCCTGATTATAGTACTAAGGAAGCTAGGTTCTAGATCGATGATCGATCAAATGTGGATAAACAATCGAAATCACTCACCAGAAGCGGGACGAACCCGATAAAAGTGGACGCGACCGGCTCGCGGCAAGGCTAGCAGACGACTGACAGCTGACAGCAGCAGCAGACAGTCGACTGCGCGCGCACACACACACACACACACACAGGACCAGGCAGAGATAAACGCAAAGAAAACAGTCTTTTATAGCTCGTGATCAAAAGTTTTAATTTATTTTTACATTTTTCCAGGATCGGAAAAGAAGTTTTCCAATAAAGTTAAGGCAGACAACGTATTGCCGTGATGCCAAGAGCATCCGGTGACGTTTCTCTGCTCCTGGTTCCGGTAGTCTGTCTGTTGTAGTCTGCATGAGTAGTCACTTCTGAAAATGGCGGTGGACGTTGGTAAAAATATCAGCGGCTTTTTGAGCTCAAAACAAGTTGGAGCAAGCTCCGAAGTAGCTTCAGAATGGGCTGCCCTAGACGAATTGCACACGAAGAAGTGAGTTGTGATATTTTCTGTTCTATTGTGAAGGAAACAACTAATCCATTGACCGCCGGGAGTTGGCTGTCAGGCCAGCAACAATGAATCAAGGAAAACGTTTCTCTGACACAGGAACCTCCAGCTCTGTTTTTTTAACCTTGCCACGCTTGAAATCATCATCATCGAGTTTTTTTCGGCATAGACTTGATTCTTGTGTTGTTTGTGTCTCACAGGCAACCCTTTGTCATGCAGTACATAACCTGTGCTGCAGGTTATGACTGTGTTTTGATTGGTGTCACTCCTCACTATGGCGCCTACATTTTCACTCATTTATTTCTGCGCTGCTGTGTGTTCTTCTTCTATTAAATGCGAGCACCTAATGCTCTTTGAGGCTGCTGACAGAGGCCAACAGCCAGACTTCAGTTTCATGCCCATTCATTGTTTTCCACAGGCTCTATCACCAGCTGACTCTGAAACTCATGACATTTGTCAAGCATCCTTCTTTGCAAGAAGGCGAACAATTGTTGGAGCTGTACAGTAAATTCATCATGTACATTGAAAACAAGTAAGTAGTCGCGTTGAATCCTGTTGCTGCTCCCTGAGCTTTTCTTTCTCTCTCCGATACACAATCTGACTCAACCTCTTGATTTGGTTTCCAGAATCAATCCTCTTTCCTTGGTCGAGATACTGGCCTTTGTTGTTCAGCAATACACAGACTGGAAGGAAGCTGTGTCATTCTTAGAGAAGATGGAAGTGAAGGTCAAGGGCTGTGAAGATGCTGTTATGCTCTGCAAGGTTCTGGCTGGCCAGATTCTCTTAGAAAAACTATCAGACACAGTCGCAACCAAGGTATGCTAGCCTTTTTCTATCTTGTGTGTCTTTGCTCTTCATTATTTTTTTTCAGTGTTGTTTACTGTGGTTGTCTGGTATTTTCTAGAAAATCATTGATGATGTAGAGAAGGAACTGGATAAGAAGGATGGTGTGGGTCCAGTGCATGGACGCTTTTATCTGCTAGCCAGTAATTATTACCGTCAACAAGGGAAACATGCTGAGTATTACCGTACTGCACTCCGGTATCTTGGATGTGTGAATCTGGATGATCTCTCCTTCAAGGAACAAATGCAGCATGCTTTCTTCCTTGGGCTTGCAGCTTTACTTGGAGAGGGTGTTTACAACTTAGGAGAGCTTGTAAGTAACCTCAATAGTTGGCTCATTTTGCATATGAGTCGTTTGCTGATCTTGTGTTCTAATATGGACTTTCTGTCTAGCTTGCTCACCCTGTCCTTCAGAGTATGAAAAACACGCCTAACAAGTGGCTAGTAGATTTACTCCTTGCATTCAACTCTGGTGACATTGCTAAGTTTGATGAAATGAAACCAAAGTGGGCCAGCGTTCCTGATCTAGCTGCTCAAGAGTTGAAACTGCGCCAAAAAATTTCTTTGCTTTGTCTCATGGAGGTTCGTATTCATCTTGTGGCATACAGTAAATTTTGTCCAGTTGCTGATCTTCAACTATTATAATTGTGAATAATTTCACAGATGACCTTCAAAAGACCCTCTACTGATCGACAACTCACATTTGAAGAAATTGCTGCCGAGACAAGGTTACCTGTCAATGAGGTGGAATTGCTTGTTATGAAGGCCCTAGCCCAGGGGTTAGTGAAGGGCGCAATTGATCAAGTTGATGGCCGAGTCCATATGACCTGGGTGCAGCCACGTGTATTGGACAAACAGCAGGTAGATGATCAATAATGGCACCCATGAATTATTTGTTGTTTGAAATCTAGTAACCCTGTCGACCATGCTCTTTCCCTGTTACAGATTGCAACCATGGTGAAGAGATTAGATGTTTGGTGTAAAGATGTGAAAAATATGGAGCAGCTACTAGAGACTCAAGCACATGACTTTTTAACTTTGTAAAATCATGTGGTTTGTGACTGACTAATTTTCCTCAATTTGATTTGAACATAGCATCTTTCTAATCAGATTATTATTTTGAGTGTCTCACAGTTTGAAAAAGTTCATATTGTAATTTATTGTAGAATCTTTATATTAAACAAGGTTTTTGTATGTGAAAAGTGTACATCCTGTCCAGAGTCATTCTTATTACCCTGAGAAAATTTCTTCAGAGTCAGCAAATTTTCTAATCTACAGTGAATTTTCTAACTGCAATGACAATCATTTGTAGAAAGGGCCGACGCTAATACTTTGAATGTAATCCTTTCACCCTTGACTGTTTCTTGCTTCATTCCAAGAAGTTTGGTTTGAAAAAAAAAGCTGCATAGGGTTTTGATGAAAACTTGTCATAGTACTTTTTATTTATCAAAAACATACAAATAGTTATTTTTGAAACAAAAAACGGTAACTTCGTTAAAAAAAAATTAAAAAAAAAAAAATTGACCTCTTCACTTTAATAAGCTATTATTTTCAGAAAAATGATTATTGCAAGCGCATAACCTTGACCACTGGCATTTGTACATTTGTTCCGTTTTCACCAAACTGCAATTTAATGAGATTTCTTATTTGATACATTTTGAGCAATTTTTGTTCTTTGGATTGAGAGTTGTTACAAACAATGTAAATTAATGTCGTTGCCCACTTGGGAACCTTTTGGTTGCCAATCTCTCTCTGGATCCATGCCACCATTTGAAGAAAGTCAGATGTTGATGGTGGCTTAGGAGTGTTGCAGGGCAAAGCCTAGAAGTTAGAAAGATGCACAAAACAGGATAAATGGTCTGTCACATGAAGTTTTAAATTTAAATATAGCAGAAACAAAATTGTTTCTGATTACACTGTATTTGATTATAGATTAAATTTAAACCTACAGCATTGGTAATCTTCTCAACTGGGACCACTGGCTCTACTATCTTTTCTACTCTGATTAATGGCTCTGGCATCTGTTCCACTCTGATTACTGGTTTCCGCATCTTCACAACTTGGATCACGGGTTCAGGCAACTTTTCAACTCGCACCGCTGGTTCCAGCAACTTTTCAACTATCACTGCTTCCCGCAACTTTTCAACTCGTACCACTGCTTCAGGCAACTTTTCAACTTGGATCACTGGTTTTATTATCTTTTTAACTTGAATGTCTGGTTCTGCCATCTTTTGAACTCCAATCACTGGTTTTATCCAATCTAATTTCGAGAGAACAACTATTGGCCTCATCAATTCAGATCCACATTCCTGATAGAAAAAGTAATTAAGGGTTTAATTAAAAGGATTGCAGGGAAGGCATCAAAGGCACAGGTTCCTTTCTTCCTCTTACTTATACTTGACATTGAGCAAAGAATGCGTAAGTTAGTACCTTTGATGAAGAAGGTGAACCACAAGTGCTTTGAGTCTTCTTTGGATCACCCAACTCCTCACATGTATCTAGCTCTGAAGGGCATTTAGACCTTGCAGAAGCAATGCTCTCATTTTTTGAGCCTTCTCGAGCAAATGGGGGTTTCCAAACCTACACAAACATTAATTAAGAAAACATTGGTAGCACTACAATATTAAATGGAATAAAATGCAAAAGAATTATCAAAAAGAGTAGGTGCTCAAATTTCAGGCCTTTGAGTCACTCACCTGGGCCCTTTCAGAGACCGAACGTTTTACGAAGCGATGACACACTCTGTTATCGCGCTTTTGAAATACGTCATTTTTAACAATCCCTGACCGTTTAGGTCCAGAACTCCGTGCCCTCTTGACTGAGGCTGGGCCAGGACTCTCTTCAATTGGGTTGGAAGTTGTTTTCAGCGACTCATGGGTGGAGAGGGTATCCACACGTACTGCATTTGAAGCAGGATTGTTCACTCCGCAGTGTGCTCTTTTCAACTTCTTAACAGAAGAATTACGCATAATCTGCTGAAGTACCAGAAAAAAAAAAAATGTTGAGTTTGAAAGTTGATAAGTAAACATTAACAGTCAATCAAAATTACCTTTGAATTAATATAGCATGTGGGTAACTTTTCTATTGACACAGTTGGGCTAACTAAAGAGGAGGTGCCATTTTTATGAGCATGTAACAAAATACTAATCTGATCCATCTGTTTATAAAAGCAACCCAGTTGGTCAGCTTTGAATGATTTCCTTTGCATACCGAGGTTCTTTATAAAAGGCTTTACCCAAGAGGGTGAAGATTCATTAATGCCAAGATATGAATTCCAGTAGTTCATCCAACCATCAATCGATAGATAAGTCTCTTCAGTTGTTTCAGATTTGGCATCTGTTTCTTCATTATTGTGATCTTCACTTGTCTCACAAATTTCTGACCCATTTGCCGCATTAGGATGTGAATTGTTCAAGGCAGTGGTCTGGCTAGCTCCTACAGAAATATTTGATACACCTGCCACACTATTTGAATCTGTTTTATCAGTTGTATTGGTCTGGTCTACTGCGGCGGAGCCATGCAGTGTGTTTGCTGAGACAACTTTTCTATTATGACAATCTCTCCATTTCGTTCCCAGTTTGTCCTCTACTTCTTTCCCAAATTTGTTAGCCTCATCCTCAGTGAATGTTCCTTTAAAGATTCGACCTGCCACCTGTAAAAGATTTAATGTTATTCATAATATTACTCAGAACAAAGTGTCACCTCACAACCAACTTACATAGGTACCCCACATGGACTCCCAATTATGCCAAACTGCATGTCTCACAAATTTTGAAAAACCTTCTATCCGTTCTTTACAGAACTTACACTCATAGAACTCTAGTATTCTGTGATGAAAATCTAACTGCAGTGCATCCTCAGCCTAAATTGTAAAAAAAACAAACAAAAAAACACACAAACATGACACACAGAGAAGACAAGACAAAATTCATAAATTGTTCCCTATATTTAAAAAGAAACCTACTTAAATCGAACCTGCATATGTTAATTTCATGCCTTTAAAAAAAATTGAATAATTTTGAACTTTATTTTGGGAGTGGTAGTGAGAGGGGAACTTTCCCAAATAGACCACTGTAGAAACCCCCTAAAATTCGATGTAAGTGGGTTTCCGAGCATTCTTTTAACAGTTATCAAAATGGATACCATAACCCACCTCACGCTTAAATGCTACATTAAGTCTGTGCACCATTTCGTGAACCATCAGACTTTTTAGACCTTGCAAGCTGTAGCCACAAACAGAACATTGAAAAGTTCGTAGTTTCGGATGTTTTTCATGCAAATGCTTTTTATATTCTCCTTCAGAGTTGAATCTTAAGAAACAGACTTTGCATATAGAATCATGGATATTTAAATGTCTTCTTAGAATGTCCTTATTTTTAAAGATACAAGAGCATTTGCTACAGTTGTATCGATATGTTTTCTTGTGTTTCTCTGACATTGATTGGTACATATCCACATTGTGTCCAATCCAGTCCATGGTGTCATCCTGAAAAATGTATGAGAAAAAATTGAAAAGATAACTAACATTTCAAAAATGAATTGAATTGTAAAATAAAATAACAAGAAAAATAGAATACTGTTACCTCCTTGTTTGTCAAAGATAAAAGTTGAGGGGAATCACTTGTTAGAGTAAGTTGATCTACACTATTCCCACCAAGCAGTTCAGAAGCTCCAGGACCGAAGACTACAGCCTCTCCAGTAGAAACAGAGGAGCCTCGACGGTGTCCAGCCTCAAAACTTGAAGTCTTAGTTGGGTCACTCTCCACTGAGGAGCCAGGAAAGTCTGTAGCATCAAAGCTGGAAGTCTTAGTGCGGGCAGTTTCTAGAGGAGACTCTGAGGAGCGACAGTCTTCAATCTCATGACAGGGAGTCATACTTGGAGCAGTCTCTGTGTCTGAATTTGATACTGTCTCAGCAGTATCAGTGTCTGAGCAAGTCAATGTTGATGAATCTACCGTCTCCAATGGAGCTCTAGAAACAGTTGATGGAGTTTGAGTTGTTGAGTCTGGAGGCGCATTTGAATCATCATCTAAATTGATAGGGAAATATACTGAACCCCTAAGATCTCTTGAATCATCTTGCATTACTTGTATTTCATATGGGAGATCTGAGGAGAAAGAAGAACTAATTGCCACCTCTACAAACGCAGCAGCATTAAAGGGACTTCTTTCCTGATTATGGAACTGAAGATGAGCCTTCAGATCTGTTTCTCCCCTGATGATAAGCGAACAATCCCCGCAAGTAAACTGTTTGTGCTTTTTATTAAAGTGGCAAGTAGCCTCTCCTGGACTGAAAAGAATATCTGATTACTCCATTTGAAAACAATAGATTAAAAAGCAGCATGTATACTATGAATCTTGATGCATACCTTTTGAATTGAAGGTTACAAACTGTACAAGCAACTAAATGATTTTCTTGGTTCATGTGTTTCATTAACTCTGAATGTGCATCGAATGGTGCTTTACACACAATACAGCTGTAGCGTGAAAGTCCATGACTCTTAACCCTGTGATTTCGATATGTTTTTCCCTTAGTAAACTCCTAGAATCACAATTTTTTAAAATAAAAAAATGTAATGATGACAATTGACAAAAATAATAAAGTAACTTTTGTGAAATGTAAACTGACCTTATGGCAACCAGCAATAGGACAAGTGAATGAGACGTCAAAAAATATAACATTTTGTTCGAAGGGGTCTTGAGGCAAAAAATTCATGGTGTTCGGCTGGTGGTGACCTGGAATTTATTTTCAAGGAATCAAAACATGAACAATAATTCACGAAAGCAAACAGGTTTGAGAGATAACCTCAACGTTCGCCTGCAGAGAACATCCGTGGTAAAAGACCAGCACGAACTTGCCGCCTTTTCCATTACTGTCGAATCCCCGATGAAAGAAATGACAAACACCCAAAGAAAACCTCACCTGGCGGGCAGGCAGCATGTATTTTCACTATTTGAGCAACTACAACCTGTAAACAACTACATCTCGAACGTCTCGAATTTCTCATACCTGATCCTCGTCCGCCCGCCCGCCTTCCCGCCTTTCCTGTTCCCGCCGTCCAGTCGGTCCAGCGGCCCAGCCTCGGCTAGCCTCGGCCACGCGGCCTGGACCACGCACAACCACCGCCACCGTTCAAGACGACCCCGCAGCACAAGCTAATCCATGCGGTCTCGTCGCTCGCTTCGCACGACTCAACCGTTGGAGGAGAACTGAACTGTTTGTGAGTGGTCCTTCCCTCCGCCGGTGGAGGGGGCCGTGGCAGCCGTGGCTGGTCGCAGCGCTGCACTCTACGCTGACGCTGCACGGGCCGTGAGACACGAGCGTCCTTCTTCCGTGGCCTCTCATTTCACATCCGGCGCTGAAATGACAGCATCTGCTGGGTGGGCTCTTTTGGGCTGCCTCCTCCCTCTCTCCTCCTTGCTATCTTTTCGCGTCGCTGGCATGCAGATCTGACTGCCTGACTGCGGACTGCGTCATGTATCCAGGGCTGCGCGATGCACAGTGGGCTAGAAGATTGCGGAGGCGGTCAAAATCACAGACCCCGTTTGAGCTCCAGAGTCGCTAAATGGGACTCGAACCGAACGTGTGACCCCACTAATGGATTCCTCGTTCGGAGAGCAATCCATCGGTGGGGTCAGGATGAAGGCTGCCTCTATCCGAGTCTTTTGCGCCTAGGATTGTCCCACGCCCACGGACGCACAGCTCTTGAAGAACTACTCGACCGTATTGACCCTTTTCAACTAATGCTGGCTGTGACCCATGAAAATAAGTGCATCCATGTCGAAAGATGGCAGCTTGACCTCAAGTACTGCAGTGATATGAATGTGCGTGTTGTGTGGAGGAAAGGGTGTTGACCTCACGTGTACAACTGGGAGATTTTGAATAAAAACAAACGAGTGTCTCATGGCGAAACAATTAATTTATTTCAGGTAAATATATCTCCTATATTTGTACTATCTCTTTGTTCCTAGGGAATAATACGTATAAATAAAATGGTATAAAATAATACACTATACATATAGTCTGTATGTGTGCCAGAGAGGCGTCAGTCTGCTACAGTCACTCACTGTACCACTGTCTACTCGAAAGGCCTCACACGGCGTCATGGTCCTGAGGGATGATACTCGTCACCCGGCCCGGCCCGCGTAGAAGACCTCCACTCAAATGGAGGCTCCCTAGGCCCGCGGACGATCCACGAAGTGACGAAATTGCGACCACACATCACATTCTGGAAACACCGCGCGGCAGTTACGGCACAAGTTGCGCTCGCTTGTTGGGTATCGAACGCGCACCTCCGGCTGCCGACCGGTGGAGGAGGAGATCGCCGGCTGCCGGCCTTCAGCTGGGGAGGCAAGCCCGCATGTCTCGGCATGCCAATCGAAGAGGCTCTCGAGATCTCGAGCGAGGACTGGGCGGCCCTTAGAGAGCCTTCTGTGGGCGGCCCTTGCCCAGCGACAGCAGCGAGGGCCGTGTGGCGCTGAGCCTTCACTGGCTGGTAAGTACAAGAACGGGGCGCCCCTGTTGCTTGCTCGGCCCTGACATGGCCCTGGCCTTTCCCGGGGCCGCGGACCCGAGCCGCCTAGTGGGCCCACTGGTGCCGCCCCGTGCCCTGGCGGCCCTGGCGGCCCTGGCGGCCCTGGCGGCCCTGGAGGCCCTGGAGGCCCTGGCCGTCGATGCTGGCGGCAGGGGCGCGACATGGTGGCGTCCTTCGCGCACTAGACGTTGTTCTCCCGCCACACGGTCAGGTCCACTCGAGGGATGACCTCGTCGTTCGCGCACGACGTCAGTCGGTTGCTGGGAGACGAAATGACACAGTCAAAATCACTAAGCCTGCTTAGCCGGCTCACAGTGGGCCAGAGAACCGGGGGCGGCGGCAAATACTTGAGACGACGCGTTTTGAGCTCCAGAGTCGCTGAAAAGGACTCGAACCGAACGTGTGACCCCACCAGGGGCTTGCTCTCCGAACGAGGAATCCATTGGTGGGGTGGGGGTCACACGTTCGGTTCGAGTCCCATTTAGCGACGTTAAAGCTGAAGCTTAAAACGTGTCTGAAGTTTTGGCCGCCTGCGCCGGTCTTCTGGCCCACTGTGCGGCACCGCCCGCACTCACCTTGGCGAGGGCAGGGAGAAGGCCTGGGGCTGCATGGTGGCCACCTCGTTGGCGTTGTCGCAGAAGATGCGCGCCAGGGACGCCTTGCGGATCTCGCGGAGCTGCTCCGGGCTGAAGGGGTACGGCTGGTCCGCGTTGTCGTAGAAGTAGCGGTCGGCGCGCCGCGTGCGCAGCAGCTGCTCGCTGATGATGTATCGCAGCGTGGGCCCCACCAGGGCGCCGTCCCAGGACAGCTCCGCCATGCCGCCCACCAGCACGTCCACGTCGTCGGGGTGCGCGTACACCGTGCTCAGCCGCTGCGCCGTCTGCAGGCCAAGAGGGTCAGTTCGCTGGTCAACGCACAGTGGTCTCGCAAGCGGCCAAAACTCTCGACGCGTTTTGAGCTCCGGCGTCACTAAATAGGACTCGAACCCATCGTGTGACCCCACCAATGGATTCCTCGTTCGGAGAGCATTCCATTGGTGAGGTCACACGTCCGCTTCGAGTCCCATTTAGCGACCCTGGAGCTCAAAACGCGTCTAGAGCTGTGGCCGCCTGCGCCGTCCTCTGGCCCACTGTGGGGCGCGCTGGCCACCTCACCTGTCTCGGCATCACGTCGGCGAACTCGTCGAAGGAGGCGGCGGCGGGCAGGCCGCACAGCTTGCGGTACTGGTTGTAGCCGGGCAGGCCGTGGTCGCGGCCCCGCTGGATGGCCAGGCTGAGCGCGTCCACGCCCCGCTCGCTCGAGTCGCGGAACATCATGTTGGTGAGCTGCGGCCCAAGGATTATATTGCGAGTCACGAAACGTGTGTCCGGATGATCCGGATGATCTGCTTGGTGACGCTTACATCCTCGACCAGGAAGACGTCCACCTGCTGGCTGGACTGCGTGGCCAGGCCGCGGACCAGGCCGTCCAGCGCCGCCGTGCTCTCCAGGACGTTGGGCTTGTTGAAGTGGTCCCGCAGCAGCAGCGACCCGTTGGCGGTGCCGCTTCTCGTCGAACAACCTGCGCCAGCCCCGGGTTCAACTCCCCACCGCATAACGCGCAGCCTTTGCGTCATTTTGCCTCCTCGGTGGCGCTGCTGTACTCACTGTATCCTCCCCTGCATCATGGACAGCCCGAACTTGAGCCCCGCCGTGGCGAAGGCGTTGCTCACGCTCGGGTCCTCGCTCTCCCGGAAGGAGTCGGTCAGCTCGCCGCTGCAGGTCATCAGGCCCACCTTCTGCGCGAACCGTGCTCCTGAAAGACAACAACGTCAACAACAAGTGAGACAAAGCACTTTGGAGAGCCGATTTGGTCGGAAGGGGCCGATATGCATAGGAAGGCCAGAAGGCCAGAAGAATGGGACCCGAACCGAACGTGTCACCTCACCGACAGATTCCTCGTTCGGAGAGCACTCCATCGGTGGGTCACACCTTCGGTTCGAGTCTTATTTAGCGACTCTGGAGCTCAAAACGCGTCCGGGGTTGTGACCGCCCCCACCGGTCTTCTGGCCCACTGTGCGCCCTGCTTACCCAGCAGGTTGGGCATCCACTCGTCGAAGGTGATGTGCTGCATCTCGGCGATGACGACGCGCCGCGCCTCCTGGAACACGGTCTCGTCGTCCCACTGGGGGTTCAGCTCGGACAGCTCCTCGGCCACCCGGTTGTGTTCGCGCGCCCACAGCGTGTGCATGGCGGTCAGGTGGGGGTGGGTGTTGGCGCGGACGTCACCTGAGCATGCCAAGGTCCGGGGTTCAAATACCAGCGCGGAACGAGCTGCAAGACTCCTGGACAATTTTATTTTTTTCTTTTGCACTGCGCACTTCGTGCCGGTACGAAACAAGTTCCGTACTTGGCCCGTGGCCATGGTGGGCCCATGGGAGAGGGAAGGGTGGGAGGGGGGTGTTATTCTAAATATACTTTTCGTCGAAGGCAGGCGCTGGTAGCCTTGGACACGAATCACATTGGATCTCGTTCTAAAACACACTCGCACCCGACAATTTTTTTTATTTTTTTTTAAAGAATTTGTTTTGTAAAATGCCTAATCGTCGGGGCCAGGCTTAGCTCATGCTGGGCCCAGGCGGCCCGGTGACTCACCCGACTTGTAGCAGGCCGCCGTGGCGGAGCTGACTTGGCAGCGGTCGCGGGCTCGTCGGCGGGGGGCAGGTAGGGCCTGCCGTGGCCGTTCTGGTTGGCGAGGAGGAGCTTGCCGCGCGCGAACAGACGCAGCGACCGGTCCTTGCGCACCGAGGTGCCGTACAGCTGGGACCCGTCCAGGAAGTGCGAGGCCTGGTTCATCTGCAGGGACAAGCACGGGCATCACGGCCAGACCGCGCGAGGAGGATTCGAACCAACGACAGGCGGTCAAAATCCCGGACAGGTTTTGAGCTCCAGAGTCGCTAAATGGTACTCGAACAGAACGTGGGTCGCTATCCGAACGAGACGTTCGGTTAGAGTTCTGTGTAGCAACTCTGGAGCTCAAAACGCGTCTAGAGTTCCGGCCGCCTGCGCCGCCCTTGTGGCTGTTCCACTGTGCACGCACCTGCTCGGCGGGGCCGAAGCTGCAGTCCGGCCGGAAGGCGTTCAGGGAGCGGATGTAGGACATGCAGCGGGCGCGGTGCGGCGAGTAGAAGGGTTCGTGCTGCGGGATGGCGATGGGCTGGCACAGAGGGTGCGCGTGGCGCGGCTGCAGCGGCGTGGAGTCCGGCTTGCAGCACGTCAGCGGCGTGCCCGTGTTCACTGCCAACAGGCCAGCGGCGTTAGAGTCCTCACGACAGCAGACTCACTGCAATGGGACGCGAACCGAACGTGTGACCCCACCAATGGGTTGCTGTCCGAACGAGGAATCCATTGGTGGGGACCACAACGGTCGGTTCGAGTCCCATTTGGGCGACTCTGGAGCTCAAAACGCGTCTCGAGTTTTGGCCGCATGCGCCGGTCTTCCGACCCACTGCGAGTCGGTAGCCCGGCGGGCGACGTGAGCAGAGCAGACGGCTCCGACTTACTCATCTTGGACGTGGGCGTGTGCGACAGGTCATGCTCCACGAACTGGGTCCACTGCATCATGGCCAGCGTGAGCGAGCGGTCCGGGAGGTCCCTGTCTCTGGCGATGGCCACGGACACCTGGCGGGCCGAGGGCAGCGCGATGCCCTTCTTGGGGCCGCGCGGCAGGTGGATGCCTGGACCGAGACAGAGCGGCGAGGTGAGGAGGACGGAACCGCCGTGGAGGTAGGCAACCCTGGGCGGTCCAACGCACCGGAGCGTCAGAGTTGCCTACCCCGACAGGCGCTCACCCGCCCCGGCGGCGCACAGCGGGTGAAACGAACGGTGGAGGCGGTCAAAATCCCGGTAGCGTTTTAAGCTCCAGAGTCGCTAAATGGGACTCACCGAACGTGTGACCTATCGAGTGATTCTGGAGCTAAAAACGCGTCCGGGATTTTGAGCGCCTCCCGGTCTTCTGGCCCACTGTGCGGCGGCCAAGTTGAGTGGCCTTACCGTCCTGGTACTCGGGGAACAGGAGGCGGCGGTAGGAGCTGAAGGCCTGGCCCCAGGTCCACGCGCTGCGGTCCACGTGGTTGCAGGAGCCGTCCAGACTGCGGTACTTGGCCTGCTCCGCGCAGCGCGCGTCGGGTGCGGCGCGCGCCTCGGAGCACGCCGTCCCCAGCGGCGTGGAGCCCAGCTTGTGGCTGCTCAGCCAGCGCGCGCACTTGAGCTGGTCCACGCCGTACCTGCGGCAGCCGGGGCGTGAGAGAGAGAGAGAGAGAGAGAGAGGAGAGAGAGAGAGAGAGAGAGGAGAGAGAGAGAGAGAGAGAGAGAGAGAGGAGAGAGAGAGAGAGAGAGAGGAGAGAGAGAGAGAGAGAGAGAGAGGCGTCTGTGTGTGGTCGGTGAGTCGGCAGGCAGGACTTGCCCCCGGCGGTGAACGGCCGCACGGCCGGTCGGTCGCGCCCCGCGGCGGTGGTCCGCTCTGCACTCACCTCTGGCAGTGATGCTGCGACAGGTAGAGGGCAGCCTTGACGGCGGCCAGGGCCTCCCTGCCCTGCTCCAGCGCGCGCTGCTCCGGCATGGACTCGATGAACTGGCCGTGGATGGAGGTGCCGAGGCGCATGTGCACCCCGGCGCCCTCCAGGGACGATTCCAGGCGAGCCAGGCGCGCCACGGTGTCGCGGCCGAACGCCGCGCTGGCGTTCAGGTCGGCGGGTTTGACCCGCGGCAGTGACAGCGACTCTGCGCCGGACCAAGGACCGCGTCAAGAATGACACAAAGACTGCTTTCCCTCGCGGCGCCAGTGGGCCAGAAGACCGGTAGGGGCGGTCAAAGTCCCGGACGGGTTTTGATCTCCAGAGTCGCTTCATGGGACTCGAACCCAACGTGTGACCCCACCGATTGATTGCTCTCCGAGCGAGGAATCCATTGGTGGGGTCACACGTTCGGTTTCGAGTCCCACGAAGCGACTCTGGAGCTCAAAACACGTGCAGAATTTTGTCCGCTTGCGCCTGTCTTCTGGCCCACTGTGGAGCGCTCCTGCCGTCCTCACCATAGCTGATGCGCGCCGCCTCGGACGCGCAGCACGCTGCCAGCAGCAGCAGCAGGGCGGCGGCGAGGCGCTGTCGCCTGGTGTCGGGGTGGCCATGGTGGTCCAGCAGCCCTGCGAGCAGAGAGGACGTCATCGGTGGAGTCATCGACGGCGCGGCGCCAGCGCCATTGCAATGCTCGCGCGGCGCACGCCTTCGACACGTGAGCTAGAAGGAAGGCAGCTCCCTCCCGCCGCCAGGAGCAAACCGGTTCACGAGCCGAAGCCAACTCCATCCATTGCTCCATTTACCTCTTCCTTTTCCCCCGCCGTGTATCTTTGTGCGTGTTTTAAGTCAAGCCGGCCCTGGGACGAGAGGCGGCTATGTTGTTTTTAGAGCCGGTGCGTGCTTTTTTTGCGGCGCTGAAGTAGTGTAAAGCGCAGGGTTAAAAATAGCGGCCTGGTTACCGGTATGCTGGAGGCGCGAGCCACGACAAGGTGTAAACACGAGGCGAAGGCGAACTCGGTGGGCATCGCTCCAGCGCGTCACGGGCACGGCCGCGGGCACGGCGGCGCTCCAGATGGCACCGCGATGACCGCGACGTTGTCATCGAGGAAGTCAGCGGGGACAGAATTTCTGCTGAGCGTCCGCTGCTTCCTGGAACGTCGCCCAAACAACAACTCGGTTCCGATAAGTGCAGCGGAACCGTCCGCCTGACGCTGACGCGCTGACGCTCCACGAGGCGATGGAGCGGAGAGGGAGAGAGTCGCGAGAGGACACGCCGCGCGACGGCAGGCGTGCGCACCGGGCGACGCCACGACGCCACGACAACAACAGTGGCGCTCGTTTCGTTTTCGAAGCGGCTCTCCAAAGTAAACAAACACGGCGGCGAGGCGTAGCGCGAAGCAGGCCGAGCAGGGCAAGCCGGCGGGGAGGTGACTCACCGCCGCCCGCTGGACGGCGGCCGGCCGCGCCGCCGCCGCCGACGCCCTGCTCGCGGGTCCTTGTCCAGGACTGCCGCGGCAAGTACGCCGAGGCCCCGCGCGGCAGATTCCGTGGAAAAGTTCCGCCCCAGGCACGATCAAGGTGGTGCATTGGCGGAGCGCCGACGCCACACGCTGCGAAGCGCGCCCCCGCCGCCGCCGTCGTCGTCTTGAAAGGCAGCGCGCGGCGAATGCCGGCAGTCATCGGGGAGCAACAAACCGGGCGCTGTGTGCGCCGTGCCCCTCGACGCGGCCGAGAAGGTCGAGGAACTGAACCGCCTGGACCGCCAAGACATCCACGCCGTCCTGCACGCGTCCGGCCTCGCGCTCCCCCGCGCCAAGCGCCGTGTCGGTACGCCCCCCCCCCTCTCTCTCTCTCTCTCTCTCTCTCTCTCTCTCTCTCTCTCTCTCTCTCTCTCTCTCTCTCTCTCTCTCTCTCTCTCTCTCTCTCTCTCTCTCTCTCTCTGTCTCCCTCTTTCGTTTACTCGATATCCGCGCCCCGCTGCGCCAAACAGCGCCGAGAGGTCACATCCTGCTGAAGTTGTCGCCAAGGACCCGGCGAGGCGTTTTCTTTACCCCGCCGAGCCGAGGGCCGCGCCGAGGCTGGTGGACTTGACTACTGCGCCCGCCAGCCGTCAGCGCGTAGCTTTCCTAGGGGGCTCGCCTGCCACCCCACCTCACCTCACCCCACCCCGCCCACCGCCTGCATGGCGCGCCGATTGAACTCGCGTGAGCGCGCTCACGACCCACAACAATCTGCATTGTGTCTCACTCTCTTCCATTCACTTCGTTTCACCACCCCACCTCGCCCCACCTCGCCCCGCCGCGCCCGCGCTGCACCAAAGCCCTGAAGCCCTGCGGCGTCCCCGCGGCCCGGCTCGGCTCCGCACCACGCACCCGGCCCGGCTGCACGCGGCTCGACGCAGCTCGACTCGTCTGCGGCCGGGCTGGGCTAGCCGCTATGGCCCGGTGTGGCCCGGTGGGCTCTGGGCCTAGCCTAGGCCGATGCGGGCACTTGGCGGGGCTGGCGGGGCCGGGGTGGCAGGGCGCGAGGCGGCGCGCTGCTGGCTCCAGCAGCCGGTATCGCGCGGTATCTCGGCCGCGGCCCGCGCGCCCGCAGACGCACTCTGCAGGTGCCGGCGCCTAGTCGCTGCCGGTCTTTCCGTCGGCGCTCCCCTCCCCTTATCGAATGCGGTAACCACGGCCATCGCACGTTACGCACGACCACAATCGGGCCCAGAAAGCCGAGAAAGAAATCGATTGGCGCGAGTCCCATTCAGCGATTCTGGAGTTTCAAACGCGTCTCTAGAGTTTTGGCCGCCTGTGCCCTTCTTCTGGCCCACTGTGCTTCGGGGCGCTGGAAAACGTCACACGTCGTCCAAGTGCGATAACCGCAGCAGCGAGGCCAGAAGACAGAAACGCATGGGGCGCGATATGGCGCTGATAACGCGCCGATGCACTGTGCAAGATCCATAAGCCATACAAGCCGCCGCCCACCAATGGATCGCTCTCCGACCGAGGAATCTATCGGTGAAGTCTTCTGGCCCACTGTGCGACGGCGCGCTCTTCGTCCGGGACGTGGATGGCAACACGGACACCAAGGAAGGGCCTCTATGAGCCGCCCCGCCCCGCCCCGCCCCGCCCCATCCATCTGTCCGCGACGCGCCGCGAATTGAAGAATCACCCATCTTCGTCAACGAGCAGTCTGTCTGTCGTCGCCGCTGTCCGAGGCGCGGCCCGGAAGAGAGAGGGGAACCCTTGCTGCAAAGACTGTTGTGAGAGAAGGGGGAGGGGAATGCTGCTTCTGTTTCAACTTCAACGGTCCGTTATTAATACACAAAGCGCTCATTAGGCGTGGAACGGTCCTGCTTGTTTACAGAACTCTGCGCTGCGCTGTCGGATGTATGTCCAACATACGTTGGCTGCAGAGAGGGAAGAGACGCCCGAGTCGTCAACAGGCACGGGGAATGACGAGGCGGCCAGCGCCACCTGACTGCTGCAGCGAGCGCATAGTGTGCCAGAAGACCGGCGCAACGCCCTTTGAGCTCCAGAGTCGCTAAATGGAACAAACCCAACCTAACCCTACCAATGGATTCCTCGTTCGGAGAGCAATCCTTTAGTGGGATCACACGTTCGGTTCGAGTCCCATTTAGCGACTCTGCTTATGGAGCTCAAAACGCGTCTTCTGTCCCACTGGGAGCGCTGCGAGTGCCGTCCAGCCAGCCTTACGACGAATGGGTGAGCAAGGGAAAGGAAACGAAACGATCATGCGGCCGCGGAAAGTTCCATAGCGTGTCCTCGGTGCCCGCCAAGCAGGCCCTTCGTTATCACTGAAATAGCGAGCATCGGGCGCGGAGGTGTGCGGCGTGTGTGTGTGTGTGAATGTGTGTGTGTGAATGTGTGTGTGTGTGTGTGTGGGAGAGAGAGAGAGAGAGAGAGAGAGAGAGAGAGAGAGAGAGAGAGAGAGAGGCGTGCTTCCCCTCCACGACCTATTAAGCACAAGGCTGCCATCATAAACATCAATTCGACATTGTGGCCAGCCAGTGGGTTCGGTCCGATTTGACTCGATTAGAGAAATTAACAAACCGCCTGCCTCCAGGAGTCGGCGTCCCTCCACTCGGCCCTCGGGGCGCTGCAGGGCAACGCTCCCTTACCGATGGACCGAGCGGCGGCTGCCGCGATGACCGCGCGATGGGAAATTTCGAAACGTCGTTCCGTCGCTCTGTCTCTCTCGCACTCCGACAGCACGCCTCGTGAGCGCGACAGAGACACGCGACGAGGCGGACTCTCCGGGATCGGTCTGGTGTGCGCCGCGTCAGTCATCTGTCTGGTCAGCTGGTGGGCAGGACTGCCTGCGGACGCGGACGCGGCGCAGGCCGGCCAATGGCCTCGCGTCTCGCGCTGGACTTGGACTTGGAGATCGAATGCACGGGATCCGACACTGTTCGGATCCAGCCTTCCAAAGGCACCGCTTCGACGGCACTGACACATGTTCCACGGCGGCAGAGAGCGTAGAGGCGTCGAACTCTGAGTCCGGGGGACGTGGGTTCGACACCCAGTGCAGCCGTCGTTTTGGACAGTCTGTCCCGGGGAAGCGATTCCTGCCGACAGTCGGACGAGCACGAGCCAGAGCCCGGCATCGACGCTCACACGCTGCTCGTTTTGTCCCACGCGGTTCGAAACTCAGTCTTGCTCGTGCTCGTGCCCACTCGATCTGTCCCGCTCATGCTCGCTCACTGAGTCTCGGTCTCCAAATGAGTCCCATTTGCTGAGCCAGGGTGAGGGGGGAGAGGAGTGGCGGTAAGATGTACTGATTGCCCGGGTTCGAAACCACCCGTCGTCCAATGGGCGGATTTTCACAAACGAATTTCGGATTTTTTGCGACGCATCACTGCTGGGCAGTAGTCCGCCAACGTACTGTGATAAGCAAAACCCTAAAAATACGATCTAACTCTGAGAAAAACAGCCGCCGCTGCGAGGAGTCGAACCGCGGTCTGTCTTGAGCGAAGCCGGCAGCGGTGGCGTCCGAATCTCCGGATGTCGCCGGATCGGCCACTCGCAAACGAGTCCCATTCGAGCGTGGATGCCGGGCTCTGGCACGAGCCGCCGGCCGTGAGTCTCTGCGCGGCGTGGGCGTGGCGGTGCGTCGGGGCGGTTCAAGGCGCAGGCCGCCCTGTGCACTGCAGGCTGCAGGCCGCTGCAGGGCTGGGCTAGGTCACGGCACCCCGAGATAAGCCGAGGCTTTGTTTGTGTGGCGCCCCGCCCCGACACGCCGCGCTCGGCCGCTTCAATTATAATAACGCTGTCCCCAATCGGCGGGCGCTTCGGTGCGACAGTCTCGGGGATTCCGTCGCTGTCTCTCTCGCACCTCCGCGGCGCATTCGGCGACACGCTCCGTAAGTGCGATAGAGAGACACGACGGGGGCAGAGGTCGCGATGCGGGGGCGGCGACTCAAAGGCAGCGGCTCCGATAGCCGAGCGGAGCGCGGAGCGTGGCCCTGCAGCCCGGAAGCGCCGAGCGCCCGCCGCTCCCTGCCCCGCTGCGAATATTCGCGAATATTGGCGTTGGCTGGGGCACTGCCCGGTGGGCAGGGCGCGGCGCGGCGCGGCGCGGCAGGAGCGTGAGGCAACGCGAGCCGGCGCTGATAAGCGAGCCGCGTCAGCCTAGAGGGCCGCGGGGTCACGGAGGAGCGCGGGCCGCCCGCTGGGGCGGGGCGGGGCGGGGCGGGGCGCACAGTGGGCCAGAAGACCGGTGGAGGAGACCCGGCCGGCCGCGCCGCTGGTACTCTGGCCCACTGTAGGGCGGGGCGGGGCGGCGGCGGTTGCAGGACCGCGATAAGTGCGGCCGTGCTTCGCAGGAAATTCGCCAGTCTGCTGCTGTCACTGCCGGCGTGGACGGTTTGCTTGTTGACGTTCGGAGGAACGAGAGATAATAGGTCGGTGCTGGACTGTTGTTCCGAAAGGTTTCCGGGTGAATAATGCGTCACCGCCGGGGGCTGCTGTCACCGCGAGAAACACGCCGACGTAGGCGAAATGTAAACCCGACGTCAATCATAAAAAAGTTATCAATCATGGAATTGAAAGAGTACGTAAAGTTCGGTAATGACGTCAAATTTGAGTAATTTTTATTGACCTGCCATGCTTTGAGTAGACTGGTGACTGTTGTGACTCGTAAACAAAACCGGTGTGAGTCATTCGCTGGTAGTCGTGTATACCGCGTTTCGCGCCGTGTACTTTGAGGGAGGCACATCTGTCACGCGACCGATTGCAAGTGTCACAGAAGGGACTGGGAGCGGCCCGACGCTGTGCAAGTAGTTGGCAGCGACCGAATCAAGACTTGGCGGATCAATTGTGGGTCGCGGCCAGCAAACTGATGATTCCGAACAGTGCTTTCGTTGCTCCGTCTGTCTCTCTGTCATGCCGTAGAGGGTGAGAAAGAGAGAGATAGAGCGACGAAAGCACTGCAAGCCTGTAGCCCGGCCTCTGAAGGCCTCCAAGGTCCTTCGTCCGGGCGGGACTTCCCTCCATACCGCGGTACAGTGGGAGGCGGTCAAAATCCCCAACGCGATTTTTGCTCGAGAGTTGCTTAATACGGGACTCGAGCCGAACGTGTGACCCCACCAATGGATTCCTCGTTCGGAGAGCAATCCATTGGTGGGGTCACTCGCTCGGTTCGAGACCTGTTGAGCGACTCTGGAGGACTCTGGACTGGAGCTCATAATAACGCGTCCAGAGTTATGGTCGCCTGCGCCGGTCTTGTGGCCCACTGTGCGCGGAGGCCAGTCGCCCTGCCGTTCTCACCTGGGCTGCGGCGGAGGAGCCGCCGATCCTCTCCTGTCCACGCGCTGCTCACTGCCACTACTTTCTCGCCGCGGCCTCGAGGACTAGGGGACTCGAGGGTCAGAATCCGGACAATCGGGGGGACTCTGCGACGACTGGCGGTCGCGTGCCGCGTGCCGCGTGCCGCGTGCAGTGCTGGCCTGTCGCGTCGCGTCCTAGGCCGGCTTGCTTGGCTTGGTATGCGACCGGTTGCCGGCGACTGTGGGCTCGGACTGATCGCCGCCAAGTCCCATCGGGCGGCACGGCGGGCCAGCGCGGCGCAGCGCCTCATGACAGCGCCGAGCGCGGGCCGGGCTGCATGCCCAAAGCCCGCGGGCCGGGCCGGGCAGGGGGTGGCGCGTGGCGCACCGCCAGCAGCGCGCCGCCTGCTGGCCGCGCTGGCCGCGCTGGCCGCCAGGGAAGGTGCCAAGGACCGGCGCACAGTGGGCCAGAAGACCGGTGGAGGCGGCCAAAGCATTAGACGCGTTTTGAACTCCAGATTCGCTGAATGGGACCCAAACCGAACGTGTGACCTCATCAATGGGGGAGCAATCCATTCATTGGTGGAGTCGCGCGTTCGGTTCGAGTCCCACTCTGGGGCTTAAAACGCGTGTCGAGTTTTGGCCGCCGGCGGCGGTCTTCTGGCCCACTGTGCGGTGGAGGCGACGGGACAACCGGGGTCAACACCAACACCACTCTGTAGTAAGTACTCTACTCGCCACCAGCCTGGGCTGCACGCAACCAGGCAATCCACAGCACCGTGCAGAAGCACCGAATGGGAATGAGGAGGGCAACCCATCGCACACGACGCCAGGCAGCTTGCGCCTGGAGCTGCGCGACAGGCAACCCATCGCACGGCCGATGCCGCGACGCGACGCAGAAATAGCGCCGCGCGCTGGGCAACCCACGGCACACCGCACCGCACTCACGGACAACGATTGCTCTGTGCCAGGTAGGCAGGGAGCACTCCGCTATTTAGAGCAATGTCTCGTGTAATTGGAATGCTTTACTCCATTTTGCTGATGATTTGGGATTAACTGCCCCTTATCAATTTATTAGGGATGTACCCGACAGAGCTGAGAATCATTGATTTATTTATAAAAATCAACATTTCTTTTAATTTATCAATTAGTGTAATAGAGGGGCCCTGTCGGGTCGGGCTATATCAATAACAAGGATACAGAAAAATAACAATAATAATTTTATTGAGGTAACAATAACACAATAATTATTTAATTGCAGTAACAATAACACATTGATAAAATCGTGGCCTTCAGAAAATATAATAAAATCATGACCATGCCATTATACCTAGCAAACAGAGCACGTACATAATAATAGAGAAAGATCAAACAAGGCAAAACAGATCATACAGTTTACAAAGTTCCACAAAATTTCAACTGAAATGATATTAACTTAACATCAATTCTTTTTTTGTTGGTACAATGCCAGAAATTTTATCACTATTTGGGTTTTCCACTTTTGAAGAAGATGGAGAGGAGCTGCTTGGTTGAGGAAGGGTGGCTGGTGAAAACGCTGCGATTGTGGCATTTCTGCCAAGTTGTGCTCGGAGAGGCCTTATGTGTCTTCAACTTAGTGGTACCTCCATATGAAAAAGCTGACATCTGAGCAAGTATCTAGTGGATGTAAAGTTGGAGTCTGTAGTGAGTCTATAGACTCACTGCGAGAATCAACAAGGCTTGCATCTATTGTGTGCTGCTTGCCTCCTTTTACTGATTTGTGTATCTAAAGATAAATTTTGAACTGGACTAGAACCTATGCCTGGGTTTGAAAATCTGTACCTGAGTGAAGGTCATACTTGTGTTGCTGTTTTATAGATATCTATTCTTCTGAGGGGCTGCTGATTTTCTTTAAAAGCTATATCATTATTGGCTGACAAAGGCTCATTACCATCATTCAAAGGAATATCTTCATAATAAACCATCATTATTCAAATCATTTCCCGGGGCTAAAACCTCTTGCATCAGGGCTGGAGTAGTCAGAGGAAATTCTTCCTTCTTGTAACTTGTCCAGCTCATTTTGACCCCGATTCACCGAGGTTCATTCTTTGCTCAGACTGTGGTATTTGAACTTTTTGGAAAAATGATGACATTTTGGAAGAAAGATTTGGTGAACTTGCGGTTGATTTTAATGGATATGGTCGCCCTAGCGCTGTTTTCGAATTCATGCTATTGATGGTAGATCCATTTTGAAGACTGAGTGTAGGTCTGAGGTTTGATTCATATCTGTCATCATCCTCAATTACTTTCAACGGAAAACTACGTGGTGATGGAACCATACGCGAGAGGATCTGACTTGGTCCGTGCCATTGGATCATTTTTACTCAAATTTAATGTGGCTTTAGAGTCATGTTTGGGATCAGGTTTAATAGTATTTGGTGGGTCATGACGAGGCTTCAAAATATTTCCTAGTCCTAAGTTTCCACTATTTTTGCGACGATCTAAGAACCCAGGAGCACTAAGCTGATGCCACTAATCTCCTCACATCTCCTGGTATCTCAATGTTCTTTGTGGTTTTCACTTAAGGTTGATATGAACCCACCAAGTGTACTTATGCTGACTTCCAAGCTGCGAACCTGAGATTCAAGTCTGTTTAGTTGGGCTTGTTGATGAGTGCGTGCGGTTTCCAATCTGTGCATGTTGCTGGATGAAATCTGCAAATAGAGATAAACAAACACATTAAAACAAACACATTATGTAAGTCATCACATGAAGACACTTAAATTCATTTGGTTTGCTTAGAGAACAAACCTCTAGTTGTTCCTGAAGTTGCTTATTTTCTTGATTTAGTTGTCTAATTTTCTCAGTTTCAGGACGAGGAGATGACATTTCCTCTTGCAAAACATGGTATTCCACTTCATACTCATGAAGTTGTTTTGTGACATCCATGTTAAACACCTAAAAACAAAACACCAAAAAAAAAATTGTTTTAAAACTTTTTCTACAAAGGAGCAACATGCAGAACTAAATAAAAAACAATGGGTCACCTTTTTCATAATCCTATCTAGCTTAACCTTATCAATATTTGGCACTTTTGTTTTTAAATAATCCATAATTTCTTCAAACGAATCACAGCTCAATAATCCATCCTTATGTTCTGATAAGAGAGCAATAGCAACTCTGAAGATGATTTCGGGACTTTCCACAAACATCAGATCTGTGAGGGAAAAGAGGGAAATTATAAATTAAAAGATAAGATAAATGATAATGAACAACAATCAACCAATAATTTTGTACATACCAAAAACCCTTGCAACAAATCCCAAAGGAAACTGGGAGGCAAAAAGTGTGAGCATCCAAGGGGCAGCATACAGTGTAGGTGCAACTTCATGCTTATTCAAGTGTGAATACAAAGCAGGTTGTTGGTCATGTAAGAGACGAGACAGCTGATAGAGCTGCAACTTGTAGAGCTGCCATGTCAGGAAGATACTGACGTAACGTGAAACCTCTCCTAAACATGAGATGCCGAAGGAGGAAAAAGGCAACATCCTCTGACATCTGAACAAGAACCATAAGGGAATGAGAAGATTAGGTTTGGACATTTATGAGGTTCAGTTTTAAAATTTGTGAAACTTACATGCAAAAGGAGGATTCCGGCGACCAAAACTCAAACCTTGACAGTATCCAACTTCTGGATCAAGCAATGAGTAAGCTTTGAGCAAATTAAACAAAGCAAGTTGACCAGGTCCAAGGGGTGATGCAAGTAAGTGTGTCCAGGAAAAGTGCGACCTAAAAACAGAAAATGGTACAAGATAAGTAAGAGACAAATAAAGAACTTGCAACAAACCGTGTTCTTTTTCTTTTCTTTTTTTAAAATTTATGTGCGTCTGCCAGATGCAGTTTAGATGCATGTAGGATGCAAAAAATGAGATTCATCTCACCTAGATCAAATTAAGATGGCATGCTGATGTGATGTTAGCTGCATGTGGAGGTTCTTCATACGGGGGGACATTATAATTAGGCGAAATATTTGTGGAGGGTATCGAAATTTGGAGGAATCTTGAGGCAATATTGCTCTGCTAAAAGTGCCACACATCATCCTCGTTTAGAACGAGGTACAACCACCCCTGGAAAACAACAACAACGGATAATAATAATAATAAATATATAACAAATAAGACATAAATGAGCTATTTACAAAACAAGAAAATACTGTAATAATATTTACCTTGGCGAATTTGCTTGTAGAAGCATTTTGGATTATCACAATCTTGCACATAACCACGGGCTTTCTTTGCTTATTATATAAGTCCCACACTTCCAATGGAGCTTCCATCATACAGGAACCAATTTCATCATATTCTAATTTTGATGCGACTTAACTGTTGCCTCCTCTTGGACGAGCTACACAGACGAGTGTTAGGTAAGTCACTACAAACTAAAGTTAATCATTGTAAAAAGCCAAAAATAGATATTTACCTTCGCAGTCTTGCATTGCTCCTTGTTCCATTCGAATAAGAAGGACCTGCTGATTAATTGCCTTTTTCCACAGAGAACGAAGTTCCTCTTCTGCTTTTACTTGGCTGGGATGACTTGAGCCTTCAGCACCTCCACCTGTTTAAAAGAAAAAAAAGCAGTGTCCACCTTACAAAATGAGTTTGCGTAAAGGAATTTACTTTATTGAAGTAGGCAGGTTATGAACCCACTTGATTTGCATTGGAGTGACAACAGTCTTAAAAATTGCCTGGCGCCAAGAACCAGGGATGTCTTCTTTTATCTTCAGGAGGTATCGTCAGGGACCATTGAGGATGCTTTTTGGTGGTGTTACCCTATTTGAGAAATCTGCAAAAAACCAGTTTCATTTAGGAAATAATAATTGATTGTTGAGGCAACAACCCAAAATGGTTTTGTTATTGTTATGGTTTCCAAACAATCACCTACATGTTCATCATTTTGACTGCCTTTGGGTTGAGGGAGCGGATCCAGGGCTTACAACTGGAGATGTGTTCAGTTGAGGCTGAGATGATCCAGCAGAGATCGTAGCAGGGTGGCTCATTGCTTTCTCCCGATCCAATGGTGGAAGATACAGAGGTCTGTAAGGATCACTTGAGTTCTCATCATGGTCTGGGGGAAGTTCATAATGTTGGGAACACACGTTGGGCAGATAGAGGATGAACGGTTTCCTGATCCATTTTCCTGCAGGAAAACCAAATTGATTAACACTTTTAGCAATCAACATTTCTGAAACAAAGAGAATTGATTGAATATACTGTAGCATAATTCCACACCAACCTTGCACAAACAAAGCATTTATTGGCTAAGCTATGCTCTTTTGACATTGGATTAAAATCATCCCTTGATAACCTCGCCTCTTCAGGAGATGATCAAAGGAGCTTGTAAGAGACCGCTTGGCTTTTCAATATAATATTGTGCTTCCACCTAAATACTGATTCAAAAATTCACTCCTGGAAAAGAAATAATACGCATAGGACGTATTCACACAAAACAATGAGAGCACAGGTCAATTTGTACTGCATGCTCTTCCTATTCTCGGCACTGTATCGTGCACATGTCGTGCCTGTTATTTACTTCACAGTTGGAGCTCTGGATTAATGCATGATGAGAAATTCATTTTGCTCTCGTAAACCCTTAGTAGTGACTGGAATTTTCAGAACCCTGGAAATTTGGTCAAGAGGGATACCCTTGTTCTTCTTCAGGGAGAAGTTCCAATCTTATGAATATCACTTGTGTTGAAAGATCGTCGATCACTTAAGTACCTAATAATGATGTAAATTTAGTAACATACAACAAACAAATGAAATCCAACTTGATGATATGGTTCATTTTATTTACCCTCAAGTTTCAGTACATAGCTTATGAAAACCCAGACCATTGGGGCAGTGTTCACAAGACATCACAGGCGGATTTTCCTTCTTGTATGCCTCAGAGGTGGACTGAAAAAGCCTGGGTAATCGCTGCACATACGGACAATGAAACAAAATAAGTTTGAGGTTGTCAAGAATAAATTCTAGAAGCAGGAAATCACTTCAAAAATAACTTACCTCCAACGACATCATCAGCAAATGATTCCGACTGACATTTAAAAACGTAACCAATAAAATTCTCAGTCATTTTGTTCTCGGCAGATGATCCCAAAGTGGTCGGAGTTTTTAGACCCCCTGAAAAAAGATAAGATGATAGAGTTCAAGACAAATATGAAATTATATTTGTGATCCAAAGCCAGCATATCAACCTCAATAGACCCACCTGAAAGCAGCTAGCAATGTCCCTCAGATTTTTATGAATGGAGCACTTTGCTTGCGGTCTGGACTAATGTCGCAAGTCACTTCTGCCAACAAGGAACACCTTGGTGCGATTATGTTTTCAACAGTTTGAAAACAGAGAAAGAGATAAAAAATGAAGACCAGCCAAGAAGCTCGTCTCCGACGTAGACAGACAGATACTCACTGTAGAACTGCCCATTTCCGGCCTCTTTCATCAGGGCACTTACGGCGGAGCCAGCACGGGCGCGCATGGACTCCAGAGGGAGGGAACTAACAAAAGAAGTAGGAGGGTTTCCATTTTTACAATTCCAACTGAGGCCGCCGGCGTGCCTGTCTGGCTGCGAGGGCACTCACTTCTGCTTTACCCAGGTCTCCTCGGGCGCGCCGGGCTTGGCGTACCTCTTGCGCGGCGCCCGCTGGCGTCGGCCGGCCGCGGGGGCGGGGTCCGAGACGGAGCCGGGGGCGGAGCCGGGGGCGGAAGCCGGGGGCGGCTCCGGGGGGGCGCGGGGTCTCCACGGAGCCGGACAGCGCGATGGGTGGGCTCGGGTCCCAGGGTTGTTGCCGGACAGCGAGCTGGCCGGGGCCAGGACCGGGTTGGGGCTGATTGTTCTCCGCTGAGCCAGGGTCACTCCCGCCGTACATCGTGTCCTTCAAGACAGAAAGTGAGGAAGAGCATTGCACTGGCGGGTCCGCACAGAGTCCCTCATTCATTTCCCTTTGGCCGCGGGGAAGACGCATTTGGATTGGCACCTGCCACGCGCGGGGAAACTGGGATAGACTCTTGATAATGAAACGGCGAATGTGCAGCTGTCATGCACACCGTGCCCTCGCGTCCTGGCCGGGGCGCTGCCTTGGGTCCTGCCGCGAGGGACCCAGCGCCGGTTGACGTTGCGCTGCGCGTTCGCCACGCCAGTGTGGGCCAGAAGACGGGTGGTGGCGGTCAAAAATCCGGACGGGTTTTGAGCTATAGTCGCTAAATGGGACTCGAACCGAACGTGTGACCCCACCCTTGGATTGCTCTCCGAACGATGAATCCATTGGTGGGGTCACATCGTTCGCCTTCGTGTCGCTGTTTAGCGACTCTGGAGCTCAGAACGGTGCATGCGCCGGTCTTCAGGCCCACTGTGCGCCGTACGCCACATCTC